>BSBK01004723.1:0-600000 GCA_027943335.1 Chamaecyparis obtusa
CATACATATACATATATGTATAGATATATATAGATATATACATACATATATATATATAGGTATATATATATATATATATACATATATATATATATATATGTATGTATATATATCTATACATATATATATATATATAGATATATATATATATGTATATATACATATATAATAATATATATATATGTATATATATATATATATATGTATGTATGTATGTATATCTATATATATATAGATATGTATATGTATGTATATATATCTATATATATATATAGATATACATACATACATATATATATATATATATATATATATATGATGGGCTTTTTTCAAAAACTCACTTTTTAATTTTATTTTTATTTTTAAATTTAAAAGGCCAAATATATACATCTATTTTTTCATTGGTTTTCTAATTCTCGATTTAATTTTTTTTCCCTAGATATCCAATACAAAATCGAAGTGTTTTCTAATTTAGGTTTTTCAAGAGTTTCTTCAACAAGAAATTCAATAACCAATTCAAAACTGAAAACAATGAAAAATCAAACAAGAATCCACAATCAAAATAGAACCATGATTTCAATAATCAGTTCCAATCACAAAGTAGACAATCTTTTTGAAAGAAAGATTAACATGGGTTTTCTAAACCCTACTTGGAATTCACAAATTGGTCTGAACACAAATAAGGCCAAATTGAAACTCCAAAATCCAAGCTTTAAATAATTTTTTAACTTCGAGCACCCAAAATAATTCTCCAAACCTTGATAGACGTAATGAAATAATAACCCAAAACCCTCTAATATATAAAACTTGACAAGCTAGGGTTTCCAAAACATGCAATTCCAAAAATTAGAACTTAACTATCCACCTTGTTTTTATCAAAACCTTTTTGCATGATAATTAGAATTTTAATAAAAAAAATATGCACTTTTTCAATTATTAACTTCTAATTCAACTTTAACTTGAATTCATAATTCACTTTATTAATTAATTGTGCAAATTGAATTGTATTTAATATTTTAATACGAATTTAATATTAATGACATCTTAATAATATGCAACTTGATAAATAATTATCAATTGATATTATTCATGATTTTAAATTTAAATTTAAATTTAATATTTAATTGCATCTCCAATTTCCATAATTAGACTTTTAATTAAGTTTTTTTAAAGGTATTTAATTAACTCTTAATAATTAAATATCTTTATATTTAGTATTCTCATATTCATAAGATATAATTATTTTAATCTCATAATTAATCTTAATTTAATTACTTTAACCAAATAAACCACACAAAAAATTCACATGACTTACAACACTCAAAAATCAACTAACTCAAATAACAAACAAACTCAAAGGAAGGGATCACAAATTCATGTCACCATGACGAATTCAGATGAGTAGAATATTAGATACTTGTCCATTATTTTAGGGCAACCAATGGCATGGGTTGGGATTTGGATATGTATGTTATCTACCCTTTCTTACCATTGAGATATTATGATAGGGCATGCTCATCCTGGCAATTGAGGGAAGTCGATGTCCAGTACTTGAAATCTTGCATAAAAAATGAGCCTGTACATACATGTATAAATTTATAACAGACAATGGCGGAGATCCACTGATCATGTGCCTCTCACAAGCAAGTAACTACGATTTCATCTCTCAACCACATCAGGCACATTAAACAGAAAAGTAAAATATACACTCTAACCATACACATGCAAGTATGGGGTCAGTAAAACAATAAATATAAATAACATCATCAAATGCGGATAATCAACATGAAGAGTGGACTAAAAGAGTTTGACCATATAAACTTAAAAGAAAACTATGGGAGGGGTATTACACAATTGATTAGGAGATCCTACATCTTTTTAGTTCATCATATCTCTATGTCTACTCGAAGATAGTGACTCTTTTGGTAGCTTGAGCATACCTATATCTTGCCCTCAAGAAGTGATCTTATTGGTTTGCAAGTTCTTGTATCTTTCCCTAAGGAAGTGTGCCTTATCCTACAAGTCATTTTAAAGAGTAATGTGCTCCTTGCCCTATGGCCTAAAAATTTATAAATTGTTATTCATATAGTTAATCTTATTCTCACCATGGTTTTTTCAACATTGGGTTTTCCATGCAAAGATATGGTGTTCTTGTGTTTGTGTTGTCATTGAAAACTTTTAATTTGTTGTTAGATAAATACAATTGATAAATGTTTGTGACAAAAATATTTTAAGGTCTGGGTAAGATTGATTCACCCCCCTAGTAGAGTTGACTTTTGTTGGTTCCTGGAACGGATTTTACACTCCATGAGACACCAATATACCTAAGATTGATTTTGGGAATGGTCAGTTCCAAATATGGGGAAATATATAGGTAACTGGACCAACTATAGGGACAAGACTGCCCTCTTCACTTTTGGCTCTGCAGAACCAAGGCGGGTGCACCAAATCCAGTGATCATATAACACTTTTACCACTTTAAACTGGATTCAACAAAGCAAATAATAGCAAGAAAGTACTAAATGATAACCATTCATTCATTGACTCTCCATTGCTATGAAATAACCAAGGCTAAAATACATAAAACTGAAAAGGATTGAAAGGATTTGATTTAACTTTTGCAAAATATAACACATCCCAACCAGACATATATCAAGATAAAGTTTACTTGTTCCAGATCAGTGCCTTATCCAATGGGCAAATCATCTAGTACACTACAGAATACAGAGACTGATTACTATTACTTCACCATAGATCCAAGTCATAAATACAAATACCCACAACCATACTGCTTACAGAAATCCCTGTGTAAACCTCATGAATTTGTGTATCATCTAGAGCATATTTTAATCTGATTACAACTAGAACTGAAGACAAATAACACATGTATAGATAAACTCCATACAAAGAATCAGAACATTCAAAACCCATAAAACTAGACACAGATGGAGAGAAATGGAACTGAAAACTTGAAATAAGAATGAGGATCTAAGCCTTTGCATACACCTTGCTTGAAGATTCAAAGCCACTTGACACAATATGCAAATAATCTGCAACTTTCTACTCTATTCTGATACAAAATGGATTGAACATGTCCTACTCCTTGACTAAAGGTTCAAGATATAACCTTGTGAACTAGAAAACCAGCAGCCTCTGTAAATGGTCTTGGAAATCCATATATAGGATAGCAACAAGCTTAGGACCATTTAGGGCATTTCTAGGGCAACACAATCAACCCAAAGACTAACAAAAATATCTCAGATAAATCTGATACAATTTTCATTCTAAAACATCCCTTTACAAAATATTTTCATTCTTACCCAAACTTGATCTCAGAATACACAATCCATTATTGCTCTTACCAACTTGGTTGAATCTGATTTTTAACACCGCCATTGGATTCCTCATTTCGCAGCGATTCCGAAAACATATAATACTCATATATTTGGACAAAAATGAGTCTTGCAGGCATTTTTTCATTTTCACAGGCAAGTACAAACTCTGAATCCGAATTTGTTATAGTTTAAACTTTATTAATCTTTTAAATCTTTTTTATAGACTTTAAATTTTGAGGTGGGCCCCATGTGCCATGTGGCATCATCCTATTGGTCTGATGATCCCCTCACTGCCAAGTTGGACCTCCGCACATCCTTTGCCACTTGTCGCTCACCGATTTGTCTATACAGCTGATTGGGCATCAATCTCCAACCTTACCCACTAGCTCACTGGATGACATGTGGTGCTCTGTCACTATTTTGCCAAGGTATCCGTCATGCATCTTCATCTTAGTGGAATAGTGCCAACCGTAGGATTTGCATGCATCCCGAGGAGTTTGGCCAACTATTTGTTCGACTGCTCCGTCACATGTTTGCCACCACATGTCACATTCTGGTTCGCCTGCAAATGTCCACTTGGCGCCAAACTGCATCTCATTGCCATGTCATTGTAAGGAAACTCAGGTGCGAAAATAACTTCCTACGCTAATCTCTATAGGAGAGTATTGTGCGAATTCTTATAAATCCTTACAATTTCAGATTCGTTAACTACTTTAACAAAGATATTGCAACCACATACCATGCATACAAAAAAATAGAGAATGACACAATGATATACCTTGGGGAAAACCTTTTGGTAAAAAACCCCAGCACTCCAAAACCTGCACAATGTATTATCTTCAACACAAAGATTACAATACACTTGCAATGCAAGTTCTTTCAGGAAATGAGAGACAAAGCCAACAAGACTTAAATTTCTATTATATCTCTCCCATAGGAGGAGCATCATATATATAGACTCCTCTGGACCCAAAAATGGGCACAACCACCAAGACCCATGCACAAAGCCACATGTACACAGTTGTTACATGCAATCCCAAGAATAGGTGTCCATCCCTAGAATAGACTATGACAGCTTGTCATAGAATCTGCCAAAAATAACGGTCACAAGAGAAGTGTAAGAGAATCTATCATACCAACCTATTTTTGGCTTATTCTCTTACACACACCAACCACTTCTTCTTGGGTGCCCAAATAGGCCCAAGTCATAAGATGCTCTTACACCTGTCATAGCACATTCCTTAAATAGTTCTTACGCGTCATAGGAATCCGTCATGACTGTTTCAGTCATGATCTCCTTACGCACAAGATGCTGACACATCAAGTGGAGTGACACATCAACATGCCAACTAGACATGTACACTCACACTTAATTACATTATTTACAAAAAATACATTTACAAAACAAATAATAAGAATAGGAATTATCCAAGGTTGAGACACCTTATTCCTAACATTCTCCCACTTGTCGAACACCTTGTAAGAGCAACAAGAACGTAACAAGAACTTTAACTGCTATAGGCCAAAAGGCCCATAGACTCCGAACACCATCTGAACTTCTCAGTGCCCACTGGTTTCGTTAATGCATCTGCAACATTCTTCACAGTATCTACCTTCTCCAAATTTACCTTTCCATCTTCCACCATATCTCTCACAAAGTGAAACTGCACATCAATGTGCTTCGTTCTGGCATGGAAAGTTGGATTCTTTGCAAGGCAAATAGCGCTCTGACTGTCACACCAAATATTAATTTGTTCTGCATCAACACCAACATCAGAACACAATCTTCTAAGCCAAATGGCTTCTTTACAAGCATGAGTAGCAGCCATGAACTCAGCTTCTATAGTGGACAAAGCAACCATAGGTTGTCGCTTACTCATCCAACTGATGGCACCGCCAAACATAGTGAACACATAAGCACTGGTGGATCTCCTGCTGTCAATATCACCTGCCCAGTCTGAATCCACAAACCCAAGAATACACAATGAATGCGGAGATCCAAAAGAGTTACCATGAGAACATATGGAGTAATCTGATGTACCCCTCAAATATCTGAATACTCGCTTAACTGCATCCCAATGTACCTATCCAGGGTTAGCCATAAATCGACTCAGGACTCCCACTGCTTGGGCAATGTCTGGTCTAGTACAGACCATAGCATACATAAGACTGCCAACTACACTAGCATAAGGTACTCTACTCATGTCCCCCACCTCACTAGGAGATTTTGGACAATCATCTACAGATAACTTTGTTCCCACATAAATATGAACACATAGTGGTCTACAATCTGCCATGCTGAACCTGTCCAACACAAACTTCACATACTTACTCTGACTCAACTAAATGTTTCTGTTAGACTTGTCTCTACTGATTTCCATACCCAAGATGTACCTAGCTGCCCCAAGATCTTTCATCTCAAACTGTGTTGACAACTGAGATTTAAAATTAGAAATCATACCCTTACCCTTCCCAAACAACAACATATCATCAACATATAATGCAACAATAAGAAGGCGATCATTTTCAACTCTGAAATAAACACAATGATCTGATTTTGATCTTACAAATCTAATTGACAACACAAAGGCATCAAACTTAAGGTACCACATCCTAGGAGATTGCTTCAAACCATATAGAGATTTCTTTAATCTGCAAACTAAGGATTCTTTACCTTTAACAATGTAGTGCTCAGGCTGTGACATATAAATCTCTTCCTCCAAATCACCATGAAGGAAAGTTGTCTTCACATCCATCTGTTCTATCTTTAAATCATATGATGCAGCAAGAGATAACAAAAATCTAATGGATGTCAACTTTGCAACAGGAGAGAATATTTCACCATAATCTATTCCCTCTACCTATGAATACCCCTTTGTAACCAATCTAGCTTTATACCTTTCAACACTACCATCTGCACAGAATTTCTTCTTGAACACCCATTTACAACCAACAAATTTTCTCCCTTTAGGCAAAGGTACAAGGTCCCAAGTTTTGTTTTTCTCCAATGAAGCCATCTCATCATCCATAGCCTTAATCCAAGAACCTGCATCTTCCATGCCCAAAGCCTCTTTCACAGATCTAGGCTCATCAGTGTTAGTAATCAAAGCAAAGGCACAACTAGAATCTAACATAGAATAACCAAACCTTTCTAGTTGCTTTCTTTCTCTCGTGGATCTCCTCAAGGGCTGCGGTTGAGGTTGTTCTTCCTCTTCTTCTGAACTATCAGAGCTGCTAGAGCTCTCCTCATCATTAGGCCCAACATGGTCTCTCTATTCAGTCTTCATAGGGGTAGGAGGCAACTGAACAACATCTTTTTTCTTCTTTTTTTTTATCTAGTTGTAGCACAATAGGAGAAGATGTTATCTCTCTGAAAATAACATTTCTACTATACAAAACCTTACTAGTCACAGGATCCCAAAGCTTGTATCCTTTCACACCAGCACTGTATTCGATGAAAATACATTTAACAGCTTTGTTTTCCAACTTAGATCTTTTCTCCTTTGGAACATGTGCATAAGCTTCACAACCAAAAACATGAAGATGTCTAATTAAAGGCTTCTTACCAGACCACACCTCCATGGGTGTCTTACCAACAAGGGCTGATGTAGGAGATCTGTTAACTAGATAGCAAGCAGTGGCCACAGCTTCGGCCCAAAACCTTTGTTCTAAACTAGCTCCACTAAGCATACTCCTAGCCTTCTCCATCAGTGTCCTATTCATTCTCTTTGCAACTCTATTTTGTTGTGGGGTATAAGGAGTTGTCTTATGCCTCTCGATACCTCGTTCTTTACAGAACTGTTCAAACTTTGCTGAGCAAAACTCACCACCATTGTCAGTTCTCACACACTTAATCTTCTTACTAGTTTGATTCTCTACAAGAGCTTTAAATTCCTTAAACTGACTAAAGACTTGTGTCTTACTTTTAAGGAAATAAATCCATGTCCTTCTACTGTAATCATCTATGAAAGATACAAAAAATACAGACTTGGAGATTGAAGGAACTTTTACAAGACCAAATACATCAGAATGAATAAGATCCAAAACATCAGAAGATTTGTGAGAACTAGAGTAAAACTAAACATGATTTTGTTTACCATAGACACAGTGTTCACAGAAGTCAAACTCGAGATTGCAATCATTTAACCCCTCAACGAGATTTTTATTTTTCAGGGTTCTGAGACCCTTTTCACCAATGTGGCCAAATCTCATATGCCACAACATTGTCTTTTCTGCAGGAAGCTTACCTTCCAAAGTATTTGCACTACCATCAGAACCAATAGCCATAGACTTCTTCACTGCTTGTTCAGATGGTGAGGATGAAGAACTATTACATAGAGGAATACATGCATCTAGCTAAAACAAGGTACCTCTCCTAGTACCCCTTGCAAGCACTATCGATCCTCTAATCATCTTGCATCCTTCTTTTGAAAAAACAACTTGCACACCTACATCATTCAACATACTTACAGATAATAGGTTTCGTGCCAAACCCAGAATGTGCATAACTCCGTTGATTCCCTTTACTCATCCATTAGGAAATTTGATAGTGACCCTTCCGCGTCCAACTATCTTTAGGTGAGAATCATCACCCAAGTACACCTTTCCACCATCGAACTCTTCATATTTTGAGAACCAGTTTCAATGAGAGGTCATGTGAAAAGATGTGCCCGAGTCCACCAACCACACATCATAAAATGCATGGGCTGCCAAAGCTGTGATGAATGCATCGCCATCTTCTTGAGATCTTTCTGAAGCTGAATCTGAACCTTTCTTCTTCTTCTTCGGCTCTTTGCAGTCTTTACGGAAGTGCCCAGATTTATCACAGTTCCAACATTTTGCCTTGGACTTATTGGAAGTCTTTGACTTCCCACGGGATTTGGATCTACCCTTAGTGTCAGACTTATTGTCATTTTTCTTCCCTCTTTCAGTGGATCTCCCACGAACAGTAAGGGCTTCTTTTTTCAAAATGGAAGCCTTTCTCCGCATCTCCTCTGATAGCAGCAAAGACACCACATCATCCATTTTGAAGGTGACTAAAGTGCTTCTGAGAGCCATCACAAGATGGTCCCATGAATCCGGTAAAGAACACAAAAGTGTGTAGCAACGATCCTCCTCCTCTAACTTGACACCAGCTGATGTCAATTGTGCAGCCAACAAATTAAATGCATTTAAATGATCCGTTAAGGATCCACCTTCCTCCATTCGCAGAGAGTACAACTTCTTCCTCAGGAACAACTTGTTCACCAGAGATTTGGCCTGATACACGACCACAAGTCTTTCCCACAAACTATTTGTGATTTTCTCATCTAGAACATTCAGAAGGACTGCATCGGTTAAACAGAGTCTTATGAGACCCTTAGCTTTACGGTCTTTGATATCCCAATCTGCTTGAGCTATAGTTGCTAGTCTTGTAGCATTTGAAGTCACTTCCCATAGGTCACGATCTTCCAACATGTCTTCCATCTTGAGTTTCCACAACTCAAAATTAGTGCCATTAAATTTCTCCACCTCCATTCTTCCATATGATGAACTTGTCATCTCAATCTGCAAATAAGATTCAGAATGCTCTGCAAAAAACTCCCACTCAAACTTGAGATCAGCTCAAAAAACCCTACCCAACAACTAGGATCAAAAGTTGATCAAGCTCTGATACCACTTGTAAGGAAACTCAGGTGCGAAAATAGCTTCCTACGCTAATCTCTATAGGAGAGTATTGTGCAAATTCTTATAAATTCTTACAATTTCAGATTCGTTAACTACTTTAACAAAGATATTACAACCACATACCATGCATACAGAAAAATAGAGAATGACACAATGATATACCCTGGGGAAAACCTTTCGGTAAAAAACCCCAGCACTCCAAAACCTGCACAATGTATTATCTTTAACACAAAGATTACAATACACTTGCAATGCAAGTTCTTTCAGGAAATGAGAGACAAAGCCAACAAGACTTAAATTTCTATTATATCTCTCCCATAGGAGCAACATCATATATATAGACTCCTCTAGACCCAAAAATGGGCACAACCACCAAGACCCATGCACAAAGCCACATGTACACAGTTGTTACATGCAATCCTAAGAATAGGCGTCCATCCCTAGAATAGACTATGACAGCTTGTCATAGAATTCGCCAAAAATAACGGTCACAAGAGAAGTGTAAGAGAATCTATCATACCAACCTATTTTTGGCATATTCTCTTACACACACCAACCACTTCTTCTTGGGCGCCCAAATAGGCCCAATTCATAAGATGCTCTTACACCTGTCATAGCACATTCCTTAAATAGTTCTTACGCGTCATAGGAATCCGTCATGACCGTTTCAGTCATGATCTCCTTATGCACAAGATGCCGACACATCAAGTGGAGTGACACATCAACATGCCAACTAGACATGTACACTCACTCTTAATTACATTATTTGCAAAAAATACATTTACAAAACAAATAATAAGAATAGGAATTATCCAAGATTGAGACACCTTATTCCTAACAGTCATGGGAGCACCATGTGTCATCACGTCGCTAACTCGTAGGTGTAATTCCCATGCATCTCCATCCCTCCACTATAGAGATGATCATTAGATGATGGCTTGCATCTCGAGGTACCTAACCTGCACACTGCTCGAACCATCAGAATTGTCTTACCTTTTGTGTGGGGCCCGTTGCTGAGTCATCATCCATGTAATCTATCTTGGTTCCCATGCATGCATAGCAACCTTCGACTGGGTGTCTATTCTTAGACATTATTCTTGTAGGATTTGAGCAATACAAATCTACAGAATGCCAAGATCACCTGCATACAAAAAACTTGTTACAAGGAAGTAGAGAGAAGAGGCCAAGGGTTTGACTCTGAATATGAAGAAGAAAATATCCTCAATAATGAATGAATTGAATGTACAATGGATCATCCTTATAAAGGAGATCGAAAGCCTTGAAAGGAAAAGTCTAGTGCATGTAATAATCACTTTAACTATTATATGACTAATGCATGAGTTTAGACCAAATAATGCACGTGCTTTTAACTAAAGCAAAAGGAAGTTGACATCTTAAGAAGGGAGTAAAGATTAATTAACATAATTAATACTTTACTCTAACACCCCCCCTTAAGATGAGCAACGATGCATCTACAAACAATGCAAGAAGAAAGCAAATGGGTCCCAGCAACAAAGGCCTGATCAGGTACCCAAGTACAAGAAATCTCTGTAAAGTGGGGAAATAGAGAAAACCCAGTGGGAAAAACTCTACCCCAAAAAGAGATGAACTAGATGAAGGAAACAAAGCCTCCAATCTAGGGAATGTCCCAAAGAAAGGAACAAGAAAGAGCATGAAGCATCTCCGAAGCATGAAGCTGCAAACACTATCAAAAGAAACTGTTGGAACCCCCACTAAAATAGTGGATGACCAGGTAGAGAAGACAAAGTCTAAAGCGCTGATCAATCAAAGAGGTGACCTCCAAAAGTAGGAATGAATGAGTGTCTATATAGTAGATGAACCATCTCACCGAAATGCATAGGTGCCTAGCCACTGCATCCGCCTAGTATATAGGAACAAAAATTGAATACGTAGATCACTCAACTGAACCAAGGAAGTAATAGAGCCAACAAGTGAGCCCCCCCATAATGATAAACAAGAAGAGGGGTGACAAGAACACTGAAATGCAATGCTAGAAACATCTGCAAGAAGAAGAATCGGAACACCAATAGTGCAACAGAAGTACAAGCATAGGATAAAGGGCAGTGTCACAGACACACAACATGGGCTAATTTCATGGAAGAAACACTCACTTGAAAAAGGTGGATGAGCACAAAAGGCAAAACATCATAACCCCCCATGGCACTTTATAACGGAGTGTGAGTACAAACAAACACAAGGTGCTCGAAATCCCAGATATGCAAAAGAAGACACTTTATCTTAGTGCATTTACAAAAAAGAGAATGCAATAGAAGAGATGCATATAATGCTCAGAAGACAGAAAGAAGAGTGAGCTAGAAGAACAGAGGAAGAGATCCCAGGACCTGTAGAACACAAGTAATCCGCTAGAGTGCAAAAGTGAAAAACTCAAAGGAGAAAGAACCTGGAGTAGAATCTAGATAAAAGACCCTTGCCACTACAAAACTCTCTGAACAAGCTTTCCAACGATATATCATTTTCCAAAAACGGAGTTTGGATGTGCAAGATAGAGCTCCTAGAGTGCAAAACTAAAGATCTGGCTTTGACAAAGAAAAAAAAAATCAGAAAAATAATACTAGATAAAATAACCTCTAGATTTGGAAAGATCTTGGAATCAGCTTTTCGACGATATCTTGTTTGCCAAATTTTGACACCGTATGCTCAAGATATGAGCAAAAAACCAACAACTGCGCTGAAGGGCCCAAAGAAGGTGTCTGCAAGGATCTGAGGATGGGTGACGTCAAAAAAAGGACACAAAACCACATGAAACCATCAGATCTGATAAAATCTCAGAACAAGCTTTCCGACAATATCTCATTTTCCGAAAATAGATCCCGGAAGGTAGGAGGTCTGAAACACCACGATCACAGAGAACATCTAACTTTGTCAGCAAAAAAAAAGCATCAAAATGGAAAAATCACAAAACCATACTAGCAAATTCGGATCGGGCTTGGAACCAGCTTTTTGATGATAAATCGCACGCCCAATTACAATCTCATATGCTCAAGATATCGCAAAAAAAGCCCAATTACCCCTAAAACAGAGCCCTTTTTAAAAAAAATTCATGCAAATAAATTTTTTGCATGCGCATGACATCATGCTGATGTTAGTGGGGGCCTGGGGGCTAAAAATGTGGGCCCCTGGTCACCCACGTGACTAGGGGCTGGGCGGAGGGGCCAGAGAGCGGCGGGACCGCCGAAGGGCGGAGCGTGGGCGGTGGCCGCTAGAGGCGGGGGTCGCGGGAGGGCGGCGGGGCCGTCAGAGCAGAGGCCGTGGGGGCGGAGCGGTGGGCGTGGGTGGTAGTAGCAGAGTGGGCGGCCAGAGCAACGGGGCCACAGGTGGAGTGACCAGAGTGGCGGGATCGTGGGCGGCGGCGGTGCAAGCAGTGGCCGTGATGAGCGACGCTAGCTACGCTGGGCTGGCGGAGCACTGGAGCTGGGCCGACAGCGGTGGATCCTAGGTGGAGCCTAGGTGGCCGCGCGGTGGTGCTCGGGCTGGGCCCCCTAAAAAATTTTAATTTTAATTTTTTTACAAAATCATCGTACTTGCCTTGGGCTGCGTGTCAGGTCGTACGACTTGGTGTGCAAAATTTTTTTGCCTCAGAGGCCAACTTGTCAGAATTCGACAAGTTTTATATGGATTTTGAGTATCTCGGGCCTTCCAGATGCAATCGTGAGGTCCGTTTAGGCCAGAAATGCTTCAAAAAATACTAATCACCTCGGGATCCATGTCAGGGCCAATTGCAAAAAAAATTTCTCACAGATTCCAACTGTGTCCAAATTGGACAAACTTTATATGGATCTTAAGGTTCTTGGACACTCTGAACGCAACCGCGAGGTCCGTTTGAAGCCAAGATGACAAGAAAAGTAGGTCCCCCTAGATTCAATAAAAAAAACTTCAAAAAAGCCCTGATCTGAAACAGATGAATTTCATCTCTTGAATCCTTCAAACATGAACAAGCTGTAGCAGATTAGGCTCTGATACCATGTAGGATTTGAGCAATAAAAATCCACAGAATGCCAAGATCACCTGCATACAAAAAACTTGTTACAAGGAAGTAGAGAGAAGAAGAGGCCAAGAGTTTGACTCAGAATATGAAGAAGAAAATATCCTCAATAATGAATGAATTGAATGTACAATGGATTATCCTTATAAAGGAGATCGAAAGCCTTGAAAGGAAAATTCTAGTGCATGTACTAATCACTTTAACTATTATATGACTAATGCATGAGTTTAGACCAACTAATGCATGTGCTTTTAACTAAAGCAAATGGAAGTTGACATCTTAAGAAGGGAGTAAAGATTAATTAACATAATTAATACTTTACTCTAACAATTCTATTGTATGTTTGTCTTTATAAACCTTTCATTTCTTCCCGCATGGGCAATGTGGGACTAAGTTCCCTTTGGATATAATGTATTTTATTCAAAAATTACCTTCTAAGTGCGCCCGACTGGCCCACCAAATTCACATGGCTTTCCATATGGCCTCCTCACTTCTTTACCCTTAGCCAGAGTGTCTTTGGTTTTAAATACTTCTCTAGTGTATGGCGCAGTGAATGTGGGATAGATCCCATCACAAAGTCTCACTGTTTAATCACCCAGTCCCCTCCATTTACGCGCCAGCCACCTCTCTTCCCCTTGGGCGTATTGCTTGGAGAATACCAAGGTATCCTTTTGATTTTCTATTGTATGCACTAACTGCTTAATGCTTCTCCCTACCATCGAACGCATAGCACAACAACCTCCTCATCAAATGATGCGCCCAACACTCTTCAGCATGCGCATCATCACCATGGAGTACAAGCAACCTCCTCTTTGGAGGCTCACACAAATCTAAGAGGAAGGTATGTGCCTCTCCCTTTGGTGTGTGGGTCTAATAGAATGTTGGTGCATATAGCGCCACTCCCCATATTTCATACACACCAGCCTCTCCTCAAAATCTGCAGTTCTTATATTGGCCTATACGTGCCCACATTTGAAATGGAAATCTTTAGTAATACATGCGCATGGAAGCTTCTTTGTTTGGCGCCTCCAACCTGCGAGCTCAATGCACAGCAAAGGGAAAGCTTTGAATGATGTGTGACTGTATGGGAATATGCACAACACCACCGTAGTGCATGTTGTTCCTTTAGAAACTCACGTGCCCAAATTTTTTTTAAAGAGGTATGTTTTAATATTGCAATTTACCTTGCAGCCCTCGCCTTGGGCACACATGAATGTTGGAAACCCTCACAAGCACACAAGAAGCTCACGCAAGACCCCAGGAGGTTCACGTAAAACTCCCAATTCTTCCTCTTGTGCTGCAAACAACACCCTTACAATGTGAGCAACCTCTCATAATATGTCACCATATTAAAACTTTTAATTTGGTATAAACCACCCAAATATCACCATGACATTTGGCCTTATAGAATCCACCCTTAAAAGCATCAACAAATCTCTTCAACAACCATTAAAACTCCCTGTCTTATAATTTCACAATTTTATACACGCCATTTGTATCTTGCAGCAATACATGAACGACTTGATCCATATTCACCATTATCTGCCACAAAGACTTGTAACCAAGCTAAAGTAGAATCTTCAGTACAATCCCATGCATTTTCCATTTCATGCCTATTGAGGAGGTAAAGCATTTTCTCCATTTTCAACAATTCTTTAATCCTCTATGCCTTCTTTGGATTCAACTCTCAATGCATCATTAATCTGAGGCCTTTAAAACAATGAGGTGAGTCGGACCCCAAGCGGGTCCGGCCTAAATTTGTTTTGAATTCAAACAACCAGCCTTGAATTCATGATCCGGGTGACCAACTTCATCAACTGGAAATGATTCAAACAACGTTGAATCAATTAAAAACTTGATTTTTAACTTCGCTAAAGTCACCAAATTTTATTAGAATGCCTCCAGTCGTGACATTGAAACACTAAGAAAAACTAACTTCTGGATGCTAAAACTTGGCGGATATGAACTTTGTGTTATAGAGAAACATCCTGTAAAAGGGATTCACCAAAAAATAAACAGGGCAGGAGATTTTAAAAGTTGAAAATGCCCGTTCAGAATTGTCGGCAAATCACAAACTGAAAACACTCCCAACTGCCTCGGAAGGAGATGGATGAAAAATATCAAATGGCGAGCTAAGAGTGAGCCACTGAATCTGGCAGAAGCCTCATATACAAGGAACACAACAAAAAAATCACCAAATGTAGACAAGCATCTGACCAAAAACTATGAATTTACAAAAATGGCTACTTTACAAGGTTATGCTATCTGCACTTTTTATCATTTTCGAACGCCTTTTGTGTGATTTTGCAATCATATCAAACGGAACCTTTACGGTCTGAAACCCTAGATAGATGATCTTTCTCACACATAGAAAATAAGGCTTTGATTAGCTTCACCGGATGATCAACCAATTATCAGTAATTAATCTTCAAAGTTGGCCACTTAGAACATTTTGAACCGAAAACAATCAAATTCGTAGAAATTGCATTTGGAATTGACCCTTGAAAGTGGCCAAATGGATTGGTAGAGACTTGAAAATCTTCAGCGAAGTACACTTCCATGTCTATAGTATGGAACATCATTCAATTATTTTTTATCTTGAACCAGGTGCAAATGGCAAGGGCCCAAATGGCAAGGGCCCAAAGTAAGCCACTCAGAAAACTGAACTGTGCACTCTTGGAGAAACATAGCAATCTACAAACAGAATGGCCCTGGCAAACATGTCAAACGGGCACATGGGGGGCTGAAAATCGGTATGGACATTCTTTCTCTTGCCTAAAATATGATGTGACATTCCTTTCATCATGACCATCATTCTGGTATCAGATGCAAGCTTCCAAAGTAGGCCATTTAGTAAAAACTGAACAAGATGCAAAGTGCAGATTTGAACATTGGCCTCTAAATGGGTACCCTCAAAACTTGTCGGAACTGAACTCTGAAAGTTGTGACCAACTGTATATGCCAAATGAAATGTGAGGAGCACATGTCCTAAGCCTCATTCCATGAAAATCATCAGGCCCATCTTTATGTGCACTCAAACTTAGGTCCTTTTAAACTGTTCTTTGAAAAACTGAACTTTGCTTTAGGGAAAATCTTTGAATATAGGCTCAAAACTATATGAATTTTTCAAAGCACCAACAACTTCCTCTCTATAAGCTTGACATTTTGAGGAAGATTGAGGATGACAAATGAAAATTATCACAAAGTACCTAAATTTTATGGAACAAATAGCACTTTTTAAAAGGTGAGGATGGAATCATTGATTAGAAAATGATCCAAGAGAGCTCAGATGGAGTTAGCACAAGTGATAATGGAATTATTGAAAATATAGTTTTTTATTAAAGTATTTTCTATGTTTTAGTAAATTGTAATTTCAGAGGTCTTTGGAGTAGAATTTAGGTTTGAAACTTTTGATGGTCATTTAGCTTAATTGTTAAAGGCATAATGTTAAGGGACTAAAACTAGATCGCTTAGAGATCTTTCCAACAGTGTAAGTAGTTCATGATTTTAAGCATTGAGCAAAAAGTTATGGCTCTTTGAAGTTGGACTAAAAATGCGTGTAGTATTTTATTAATTTTTAGTTTTTATTGTAATAAATATTATCCAAACTAGTCATTTTGAATTCCAAGAGGTTTTGGTGACCCTTAAAATCTCATGAAATTTGTATAAATGGATTTTCAAAATGAAACAAACTAATATTTGGATTGTATACATCTCTTTTGAGCTTGTTGTTCTTGAAATAGGTCCACAATACCACGGGCTATACACTAGGTATTGTATTTTGAATCTATAATCTGGATTAATCATATTTGGACTCTATGTCTTATGGTATTTGGGATATTGTTAAGAAACCTTACAATCCTCTGGTTGGTGCTCCTTCTACACCAAATGAAATCAAGATGCATGAGAATAATGTAAAGGCCAAAAATGTTATTATTAATGGATTGAGTGATTCAAAATTGATGAAGGTCATGTCTTGCAAGATTGGAAATGAAATTTGGTAGAAGTTGAGTAGTATATATGAGGGGGATAAGAAGATAAAACAAATCAAGTTGAAGAACCTAAATCATAGATTTGAAATCTTGAGGATCTTAGAAGATGAAAATATTAAAGGTTACCTACATTATGTGAATGAGGTTGTAATTACAATCACAGGTATTGGTGGAACTCTAGAAGAAAATTATGTTGTGTGAAAAGTGATGAGAACTATGACCAAAACATACAAACACTTATTGTTGTAAGAAGACCTAAGAAAGGATCTAGAAAGTATAAAGTCAAGTTACCCTTTAAGTGTTTCAATTGTGGAATAACATGCCACTTTGCTACTAAATGTCCTTATAAGGAGGATAACTTTGAAAATTCTAAATATGATGAGAGAAAGGATAGTTACAAAAGAAGTAATAGATATGCAAAGACTAATAATAGAGACAATGGTAAGAAGAGTTTTTGTTATGTGGAAACTAAATTCATCAAAGGAATAAGATGGAAATGATTCAAATGATAATGTGTTATTCTTGGCTATCAAGGAGAATGAGAGAAATAGATCCAGAAGTTATAGCATTGTAAAAAATAGTGAAAGATTAGCAATTGTGAAGATTGTCCTACAAGCAATAGAAGAAGCTAGATTATTGATTCTAGATGTTCAAATCATATGAAAAATGATAGAAGAAAGTTCATTGAGCTTGAAAAGTATGATAGAGGATTAGTCTTAGCTTTTGGTGAAGGCACTACACCTATATGTGGTAAGGTTGTTATATCTATTGATGGAAAGTATAAAAGCGATGATGTTTATTATGTAAAAAGCTAAGACAAAATTTGTTGGGTGTAAGTCAAATGTGTAGTAAAAGCTACAAGGCTCGCTTTTATGGATTTGGATGTGAGATTAGAAAAGGTTTTAGAAGATTGGTTACTGAAGGTATAATAACAAATGGAAATGTATACTATATTAAGGTAAATAGAGGGAGCAGTTGTTCGTTGGCACATAGTAGTAAATGTTGGTTGTGACACAAATGGACGAGACATGTAAACCTTGAGAATATGATGAAGACCAGTTCTTCAAGATGGTGAGAGATCTACCCAAAATTATCAAGCCCACTAACACTATATGCAAAGAATGTTAAACGAGAAAGAGAACTAGAAAAAATCTCAAAAAAAAGGAGTACTCGACTGCAAGACATTTGGAGGTGATGCATATAGATATGTGTAGACCCACAAGGACAAGATGATTGGATGGTGAAAGGTATTTCATGTTACTTAATGCTGATTATTCTAGAATGACTTGGGTCATATTCTTAAGAGAAAAAATAGAGGCTTTGGATATAATTAAGACATTTAGGAATTTGATTGAGAATTAGATAGATGCTAAGATTAAGTGTTTAAGACTTTATAGAGGTGGAGAGTTCACTTCATATGAGTGTGATATATTTTGTAAAGAACATGGAATTGGGTGACAATTGTCTACTACTAGAAATTCATAGTAGAATGGAGTGGTTGAAAGAAATAATAGAAATATTATAGAGATGACTAGAACCATGTTGAAACATGCTAATTTACCTAACATATACTCAGGAGATATGCACACCACTGTTTACCTTTTTAATAGGGTACAAGTAAGAGAGGATCATACTAAAACACCTTATGAGATATACTTCGAAAAGATACCAACTACAAATTAATTCAAAATATTTGGGAGCAAATGCTATATGAGGAAAGATGAAGGCAATATTGGGAAGTTTTATGCAATATTTGATGAAGACATGTTTTTGGGATATTCTACAAAATGAAAGGCATATAAATTTTATAACAACAAGGCTAAAGAAGATTGTTGAAAGCACTGATGTTCAGTGTGTGAAGAATGGAATGTTCCAAATCCCGTGTTACAATATGAAGATGTTCATGTTACTCTTGCAAACAAAGAAATTCTTTCAAAGACAAAGAATAATCAAATGAAGAAGAAAAGGAACCTAGATAAGAATTAATGACCCTAGAAAAATATGTATAGAGGCATAATTATAAAGATAAGATAATTGGAGATAAAGAAAAAGGTGTGTTGACTAGGAGAAAGGCCAAGATGAGTGAACAAAAAGATAAAAAAAAAAATTCTAAGGTAGAACCAAAGACTTATGTAGAAGGAAGCAAATATGAAAGTTTGATGAGAGCTATGCAGGAAGAGATGGATTAGATAGAGAAGAATCAAACATGGGAACTAGTACCTAGACTAGTAGACAATAATGTAATTGTAACCAAGTGTGTATTTCAGAACAAATTGAATGAAGATGGTGAAGTCATAAGGAAAAAAGTAAGATTGATATGTAAAGGCTACACTCAAGTTGAAGGTAAATATTTTGAAGAGACGTTTTATTCAATAGCTAGGATGGAAGCTATAATAATATTTCTTAATTTTTCTACTTATAATAACTTCAAAGAATATCAAATGGATGTTAAGTTTGCCTTTTTAATGGAGAGCTAAAAGAAGAAGTCTACATCGAGAAACCAAATGGATTTTAGTTGTCAAAAGATCCATTTATTGTCCGCAAGATAAATAAGGCACTTTATGGACTCAAGAAAACTCCTAGAGCTTGGTATGCTAGGTTGGACAGGTATCTACTGTAATAGAATTTCAAGAAAGGTAATGCAGATAACAATCTCTATTTTAAAGTTAAAGGTGATAAAATGGTGTACAATCCTAAATTGTAAGCATGTATAATTTTGTTCCTTGGCTATACCCTATTGTGGTGTCCAAGGATTCCATACATCATTGACCCTTTTTAATTCACTTAATTAATAAATATTTAAGTTTGATTCCTCTCTAGATTTAATTTCTATGAAGGCCCTTAATTTTAGGTGTGTCTCTTTAATTATTTCCTCTTGCATACATAAGGCCTTATTCATTATGGGTGGCCTTTTGTATTTACCTTGATTTCAAACCCTAACTTCATGTACATTTTTAGAATCTTGATTTCCCAATGGACTCCTGACTTAAATTTGAGCCCAAAATTTCCAGTATAGGGTAAGCTAATCAGTATAGGATGAATTCGACTCACCCCATACTCTATAGCTTATGCCCAAATTTTAATTGGATGCTAGTCTTGGTTTTTGCTAGGATCCTTAATCCAAGTTAGCCTTCTATGAGTTTCAAGCTCCAAATTAGCTTGGTGAGGTTTAAAAGCATGTTGCTTCCCTCATTTTGATATAAATCCATCAATTCAATTTCATATCCATATCTGTCCATGATATAAGATTTTGATGTGAAGGTATACACCCAAGATCTAGAGGCTATTGGAAAGAACATTAACAAGAGAGAATCAATATGAAAAGAATAAATTGTATTCCTATCAGTAATTCCACACAAATCAATAAAAGAATGGATGATAATACATAGGAGAGACCTTGGTAATATAGCCAAGGTGAGTACAAATATGTTAATGAATCAATAAAAATTGTTGTTGTATCATTACATGATAATCAAGAGACAACTTATCACCCACCCAAGGTGGAATCACATGTCCTTCAGAGGTGGATCATCCTCCAATGTGTGATAAAGTTTGTGCAACAAAGGTGGAGAGTGAGAAAGTGATAAGTGCACTAAAGGTGGACTCAACACATAAAGTAGAATGTGATAACATGATGACACTACAAAAGTATAAATGCTCTTGAAATATCCTATGTGGTCCCTAAGTAAGCTTACGAAAAGTGTAATTAGTACCTATGTGTTAATTAACCAAGGTAAAATTCCTTAATTACATCAACACACCCACTTAAGTGCAACTAAGGGAGAATATACAAAAGTTAACAATACAAAATGGGTCTTAGCTACTACATCATGTTATACCCATGTACAAATGCAATGCAATCTCTTACAAATAGAGAAGAGGACAAAACCATGTGGGACGTAGCTCTTCCCCAAATAAGAGATGAAAATACAAAAAAAAACTCTCAAAGAAGAATAAGAAGGAAAAATCCCCACGTAAGGAAAAATTCTCCCCTCCCTCCCATAAAAGATAAGAAGAGAGACCAACTAGCCCCCCCCAATGTAGAATGTACACCAATTGTAGATGTTCTAAATTGGATGTACTAGATGCTTCATGATAGTCAAACAAAATCCCTCCCCTTAGGAAGAAACTAGACTAAAGGTGTCTATGTGAAGTGTCCCCAATCCTAAAAGGAATATGAAGAAAGAAGCAAGATATATGGAGTCTTTGAAAACTTCTCAAGTGTCCCCACGTCGATGTTGAAAGTTGCCTCCTCCAAATCAGGTGTACTACGCCACATTGCTAAAAAAGACAACCCGAGATGTAGTGGAGATGAATGTAGAAAAATATCCAAAGACTCAATTATCTCCTTTGAAGATAAAGAGAACTCCTTCAAATGTTGGTTGGAAGTATCCATACTCATGTCAAAATGTGAAGGATGATCATATAGAGAATGAATAAGAGGTTCAAGGTGTTCCCTTTGAATAATTGAAGAAGTGTCATCTCCACCAAAGAGAAGATGAATATCATCAATAGTGTCTCCCAAATTTGTAATATATAACTCCATAAATAAGCCTCTAATGTCTGTCAAGCAGTCATCCCAAGGAACTATGCCTAGAAGAAACTGTATATCATGTTGCATTAAATCATGAGAAGTCAAAATTGTAGCAACACAAACATCATGAGCATAAATAGTAGATGTGATCTCAATAGGAGGAGACAAAATGCAATGCTCAAGAACCTAATCACATGTGAGTGTACCCAAGTTTAAGAATCCAAAGTTCTCCTCAAGATTGAAATCCAAACTATAGGTGTGTTCATCATCTGAAGAATCACAATCATCGATAGGAACAAATTCTATAAAGGAGCACAAATGAGATGCATGAGCCACTGCCATAATAGAAATGATAGCTCCACTCTCCAAGTCTCTGATGATAACTAAATTAGGAGTTAAATACATAATATTCCTTGATGCACCATGAGTGATTTGATAGATGGAAAGAAGATTATTGGTCAAGTGTGGTACGCATAACACATCATTGAAGGTACTATTCCTAAAATCAATAGATACTTTCCCAATCACATTCATATATGTATTATTGACCATAAAAATTGGTGGCATTTTGTAAGGCTCAAATGAAGAGAACATAGTTTATGAAGATTACCTATAATGAGATTCTCTTGAATCGAGAAGCCATATCCTTGAATCATGACATGTAGTAGCACAAAGAGCTTGTTCTTTGTTCTTACTTGTCCCAAATCTATGACTCTTTTCCTTATCAAATTTTGCTTGTTGTAAAGAAGCTAAAGTAGACATTCTTGAAAGAAAGTTGATTATATTCTTCTCAAGAATATGCTTCAATTCATCAATATCCTTCTTATAACAATAACATTCTTCATGTCCAACCTTTTTGCAATATGTGCAAGTAGACTTCTCCTTCTAAGATGATTTCCCCTTAGGAGAGGATGTAGAATGTCCTTGTTGGGGAGAGGAAGAGTATGCATTATTCTTGTGTGGCTTAGGCTTTGATTGATTCTGCTTCTTTTTGGATCCTTTCTCATGACTAGCCACTAGTGCATGTGACTTGCATGACTTAAGAATGCCCATTGTGATCAAATTTGATTGCTCAAGCATCAACATCTTTGTAAAAGAACCAAATGAAGATGTAGTGTAGGCACTTCCCATTATCAACCAATGATTTTGAAATCTTAAAATAAAAGATGCATATTTTTAAGGAAGCTTCCCCGACAAGTTGAAGACTAATTGTGCACCCTTCTTCTCAATACCATAATCCTTGAGTTGTGCTCTTAGCTCATTTGACTTATTGACATAGTATCAAATTGTGTTAAAGTTCTTAGGATCCAAGTTGATAAGTTCACTATCAAGAATGTATCTCCTAATCTCATCCACATTACCATAAAATTGTGTGATTTTATGCCATGCTTCCTTGATTATCTTACACTTTGTAACATGAAAGATGAGATTAGGTGACATATATTTTCTCAAAGTACCAAGAGCCATGGATATTTTGACGGGCCATTCTATTTTTTGACTAGGACCATCATTAGGATCTGAGGGTTCTAGAATTGCTCCATCAGTATACTAATTTAAACCTTTTTCCATTAATTTACTCCATACATTTTCTTTCCATGTTCATAATTATGTGGAGTTAAAAGTGGAAATTTGGGAGAACCCATAACTAAAAATGAAAAGAGTGCCAAAGAGAGAGAGACACAAGAACGTAAGACAGCCAATTCACTCAATCAAAGACCCCCCCCCTCCCAACAAAAAAAGATGATTTTGGTAATTTATACTTAACATGTGTATAATTTCCACTTGTGAAACAATAACAAAGTGGACTTCTGATTCTGATAATACAAATTCCTTATTCAGGATATAGTAGACTGTAGTGACCAATGCTAAAGACCAAACTAAGATCCTAGCATTACAATTGGCCAATAAAGACCAAGTTTTGAAAGTGATATTTCTATCCACAATGGCTACAAACTAATAACATATTTTAAAAGAAAACAAAAAATTATGCAATTTAAAAAAAATGGCACCTAAAAAGGAGTTTGTATGAGCCCAAACAAAGCCTCTAAAATTGCAAAATCGAAGATTAGTCAGCTAAAATTATGAAAAAACTAAAAATTTTAATTTTTTTACATCAAAACTAAAAAATAATTGCATCCTTGAGAAGAGCATGATATTCTACCCCAAATAAAAAAAGAATGCAGTAAAAAAAAAGTTGTGATGACCAAGTTATGGTCATTTGAAAATTGCCTCCAAGTCGGTGAAAGCAATCAACTGGGGTGGGGTCGGGGTGGGATAAACATTATCCCACATTGACTATGAAGAGGGATATTTTTATTTATATCCAATCAATTACATAGTAATTGTAAATGTATTGGTAACGTCTATGTAGTGAATTGCCTATGAGTAGAAGCACACATCGATTTTGGACTAAATGCAAGATGAGATGACACTTTGTCAATGAAAAATGATGATGTAGCAACATCTACTAATCTTTGTGTGGTCAAATTAGAAGAAGTCACATTGTGTATACAATGCAGGGTCATAGTCGATGTGTTATTTTATGTGGCACATGCTAATTGCTGATGTGGCAATCAAATCAGTGTTGACCTTATGGTATTGATGTGTTACCATGTGGAGCCTACATGACAACCTTGTGTTGATGTGGCAATCAAATCAGTGTTGACCTTATGGTATTGATGTGTTACCATGTGGAGCCTACATGACAACCTTGTGTTGATGTGGACCACCATATGGAACCTTTATGGGAACCCTTAAGAGACGTGCACATTAGTCATTGAAAAGTGGAGGATGCCAAAAAATGGGTGACACGCCCACTTGTACTTGCCTTTGCACAGAACTATAGATGTAGTACCTGCATATGCAAGTCTGGACTTTCACATTTTTTTTTATTACCAATCAAAATCTATGCAAAATGATTTCTTTTTTTTTTTCATTCAAAAATTTACAATAAAACTTAAAAAACAAGTAGAATATAATGCTTTTGCAAAAAAAAGTATTGTATTACCTGCTATTATTCTATTCATACAATTGACTAGGAGAATTATTTTTTATACTGTGAGATAAACTGCTATGATTTGGACAAATTGACAATTATTTTGGGGTTTTAGGGCCTTCTAAGCATGATGGCAATGCCTATTTGGGCCCAAACTACTCCAAAATTATAGATCACTTTTGGGACCGGTAACCACCATCCACCTTCAAATGGTTGTAGATTTGGCAACAAATATCAAATTTGGCCAAAATAAAAGGTGATTCTGACTATCTCAAACCTCTATAATAAATGGTGACCATAAATCTGACCTAACAAGCTATGTTTTGGACCTACAATATAAAGCCACAAAATGCACCAAAATTCACTCAAATGGTAAACCAATGACACTCTTAAAGCTATGATATTGTACGAGATTTGGCTGTGAAGGTAGTCACCCAAGATCTAGAGGCAATTGGAAAGTACAATAACAAGAGAGAATAAATATGACAAGAATAAACTATAGTCCTATTAATAATTCCATATAAATCAATACAAAAATAGATGATAGTACATAGGAGAGCCCTTGATTATATAGCCAAGGTGAGTACAAAGGAGTGAATGAGACAATAACAAGTATCGTTGTCTCATTATTATATAATAAAGAGAACACTTATCACCCACCCAAGGTGGAATCACATGTCCATTACAGATGGATCATCCTCCAATATATAATAAATTTTGTGCAACATGTGTAAGAAAGGTGGAGAGCAATAAAGTGATAAGTGAAAGGTGGAGTCAACACATAAAGTAGAATGTGATAATATGATAACACCTCCTAAAGTGGAAATGCTCATAAAAGCTCCTATTACGTCCCTAAGAAAGCTTAAGTAGAGTATAATTAGTACCTGGACATGATTAAGAAAGTCAAAATTCCTTAAATACACCAACACATGCTATCACTTCACATTCAAGTCTAGGAAATCAATAATTTAAGTCTTCAATCCAAGAATCAATCAAGGCAATTATTCACATTGATATCCATCCATTCAAGCATCAAGCATGGAAGACAAAGAGTAATGTCTAGATCAAAGCATATGTGAAGGCATATATGTTCTTCCTATCCTATATCTAAGGTATCAAAGGTTATTTTGAAGCATGCTCATAAATGATTCAATAATGCAAAGGTTTATGAAGGTATTGCATCTATTAAGCCTATGCTGTTAATAACACACTTCCATTTTTCAAGCATTTTGATTTAACTTCAAGGTTAATTACTAAAAAAAGGGTTTGATCAAAGAAAACCCCTTTTCCCCAACATATTTCACATTTTTTGTGTGTAGGTGATAGGTCTCTCAAGTGCAAAGATAGTGATAGAAAAGTTTGACAAACAACTACAGTTGACTAAAGTTTCATCAAAAGTTTTCCAGTATAAAGTGAGCCAAACTCACCCTATACTTCCTACTTCCCCTGAACCTCAGAGGCACCCCATACCTGCTATTTTGGACTACAATTCAGATCATGAGTTAGTCATCAATCTAGTTCATTAGATCTGTTTGTGAAATCACACTTTGATTCACATCTAATTTCATGCTTAAATACTTCATTTAATCCTTCCATTCTTACATTTCTTGTTCCTACTTTTCATAATAATGTTTTAACTCCATGGAAAACGAATTTGTGCATCCTCTTAATGCTTGGGCCTCCTTGAACCTAGTGGATCAACCTTCCTTAGAATGTGATGAAGGAAGATAGGTATGAGATTTCTAGTTTGATTGTCCATCCTAATGAATGCCCATAATGACCTCTATTTTTGGTTCATCACATTTTCATGAGCCCAACATGTTTTACATCCCCTTTAATTTTGATTTAGATGTCTAGATCTCATTTGTATGCATTATATTAATCAATATTTACCTCATATTATTGCTATTTATAATTAGGATGATTAGAATTGAAGGGCATTTCATTGGGGTATATATGCAATCATTTATTAACTTATCTATAATGGATCTTGTTTTGGATAAACTTGATGTGTGCTTGCATGATCTTCATTTGTAATGATGCATTACTTTCCTTCATACAAATTTTAGATAATCAATTTGTTAGTACTTTGTATTGTTTATACATTCCCTTATTGTCTTGCTTTGTGTATGAGTTTCATAACTTTGAACTCTACACATGACATCCCTGTGAGAAGGAGTTATAGACTCGTGGGTTCCTTTAAAGGTGTAAATCTTGAGTCATCTAATATATTCCATAGGAATGTAGATGATACTATTATGCCTACCAATGTTACACATGTCATTGTTAAAATTCTCTCTTCCCATTTTTCTCACAATGAGGATGAATCACTAACAAGAGTGTCTCCTTCTCAAGTGCAAAAGATTTATCATGATTTCAAATTTTGAACATTAATTAAGTCAAGAGATTTTAATAGTGAGGTGATCCCCTTAGTTGAAGGATTGAGGAAGTTTATTCGCAATGATGAACATATCATTGAATATTTGTGTGGCATATCCCATCTTATTGGTGAAAATATCATCTACGAAAGTTGTGCCAAAGCCCTTAATCTTTCTAATCCTAATACCAATATTGAGAATTCCATTCCTATTCCAACATCCTTATCCAGTGTGCCTACTTACACTTCATCTATCAAGGCTACATCTATTCAAAATATCAATCCTACACATGTTAGTCTTGAAAGAATTCCTAATCCCAACATCCCTCCTCCCGTGAGTGTCCCATGTATTTCCCAACTATTATCTATACCTATTCACCACAATATCCCATTATCATATTCCAATTATCCATCTACTTCCCATATATTCTGCATCCTTCATTATCAAACATGTTGAATACTAGTATATCCACCAAAACAACCATTAACAACCATGCCCAAAGTGTTTCATCCTTACAACGACTTTTTTCTATCACTCAATCCAATTACAACATCCCTACTTGTGAGATTGCAATCTCATTATCCCTCAATACATGGAAATACCTCACTGGGAGACATACGATGGAAAAGGTGATCCACTGACTCATGTTAAGACACTTCAAACCTTGTGTATTGACTTATCTAATGATCATAGACTTATGGATAAATTGTGCAATAGGACACTTAGGGATAAGGCCGTATAATAGTTCTATTAATTTATTTCAAAAACTTTCTAATGATTTCATTCAAAAATTTCAAAATAATATTGGTCTACAAATTTCTTTAACTAATTTAATTAATTGTAAGCACGGTGTTAAGGAAAAATTGACTAATTTTATTAGTAGATTCAAACATTTGCATGCTCCAATTTCTTACCCTCTGTGTGATATGGATGTTCAAAGAATTTTCATTTCTAATTTGCAAAAAGACATTAGAGATAAGATATTTCTTTTTTAGTTTACCTGTTTTACTGAATTGTGTGTGCAATGCCTCATAATTATCAACTTCAAGTAAGCCAGTTTGAGTCATCCACTCCAATGGCTCCAATTGATAAGAGTGATGCCTCCCAACAATATTTCCAAAAGTCTCAAAAGCCCAATAAAGGTTTCATCAAGATCAACTATTATCCCAACAATGTTGATGCACAAGTGGTAGTTGCAACATTAGGTGTGGCTATTAAGTTTAAGTGTTTGTGGTGGCCAACTTTGTGTAAATAATGCTTATCTCTACTATGACTGACCTGGTTATGTTTATGATCTGTGTGTGTGTGTGTGTGTACATACATATACATGTATGTATGTATATGTATATACATGTGTATATATAGATACACATACACATACACATACACATACACATACACATACACATACACATACACATACACATACACATACACATACACATACACATACACATACACATACACATTGATGCAGGAGCATCCAGGGTGTAAGAGCAATCTTGCATCACCCAAAAAATTTCTATTTTTGTATTCAATAAGGGCTATCTTGTGCAGAGCTGCTATTTATGGAAACTTTCTATTTTTAGTAAGTTGGTCGTACGATCTCGAAATGTTCTGATTTTACATGTGGAGGTTCATCTCAGTCATATCAGCCTGCTAGTAAAGTTTCATGGCTAGAGCAGGTCTAGTTTTGAAGATATTGAAGATTTTCGGTATTGGCAGCAGGATACAAAAACTTTGAACTCAATTTTGAAGGCTTTAGAGGCCTTGGATGAGGTCGAATTTTCAGATGAATGAAGCTTGCTTAATTTAAGCATTGTAGAGCTCCTCGTGCCCTTTCCAAAATGGGGTTATGATAGTCAATCAGGTCAACGAGTGATGACTTATGGTCTCTGGAAGTTGGGCCATCTGAAATGGTGGGAAATAATTTTCCTTCAAAATTTATGTTTGGGTTTCAAAAGTTATTTTGAGTCGACTTTGATGCAATAAAATGAAAAATAAAATAATTCTAAGTTTGGTCGGCCCTTAGGGCTAAATTTCTAGAACCTTCTTGGGCGGTGGAAATTGCCTATATATAGAAGGCTTGTAGTGTTGTCTAGGGACAGTTTTGGGTAGTAGATCTGGGTATTGATTCAAGGCTTTGTCCTACATAATATTGTAAGGGAATGCCCATGCGGCTTTGCATATTGTAATTCTGAAAGTTTTTAATTCCACATTTGTGGAGATAATAAGAAGCCCATTTTCTGTTCTTGCATATTGTTGTTGTTTCTCTGTTTCTGTTATGTGTTTGTGGTATTAAGGGGAGCACCCTTCATCACACATACACATACACATATACATATATGTGTGTGTATATATACATATATGCACACACACACACACATATAAACACACATATGCATATGCACACACACACATGCACACATACATACATAGATATGTGTGCATGTGTGTGTGTGTATGCACGAATGGTTGAGTTAGGTGTGAAAGTAAGTGAATTGGTGTGGATTGATATGGATTGTGTGTAGATCAATTGAGAAGTTAGTGTGATACAAATGTAGAAGAGCATAGGTGCAAATGTTTGGCAAAGTTGTTGCAATGGTTGATTAGGAGATCCTACATCTTTTTGATTCATCGTATCCCTATGCCTACTAAAAGATAATGGATTTTTAGTAGCTTGTACAAACCTATATCTTTCCCTAAAGAAGTGACTTTCAATGGTTCACAAGTTCTTATATCTTGCCCTAAGGCAGTGCAGTTTAACAATGCACTCGTTGGTCTATGGTCTAAACATTTGTAAATTGTTCATATAGTGAGTGTGGTTTTCATCATAGTTTTTCCAACATTGGGTTTTCCATGTAAAAACATGGTGTTCTTGAGTTTGTGTTGTCATTATAATATCTTTCATTGGCAGTTAGTCGGATAAAGATAATTGATAAGTGTTTGCAAGAGAAAAGTTTTATCACCCCCCAATCTTAAGGCGTGTTCAACAAAACACAGGAAGAACATTATTCTTTAAAAATTAATAAATTAATGTTTCACATCTTTAATTTCTATTTATTGAATTATTGGAATGAAAACTAAATATATATTTTCTTATTTAATTAGGATATTTATTATTTCTAATTTATTAATTTTTTCTTACACATATATGACAAAAGGGGTACCATGTCCAGTACATACAAGTGCTCTTAACACTAGATTTCACAATTTCTAAAGCTTACAAAACACTAACACATAAAACCCACCAACAATATAGGATGAAAGAACTAAAAAAAGTTAACAAGCATCCCTAGTTTTCTCTTTCTCATGACTCGGGTTGCAAACTCCTTGTTTGACCTTAGAAATTGTTGCTCTTCTTCTTCTATCACTCTAAGATCCCCATCCTTCAAAAAACCCAAGCTTGCCTTTGTTTGTACTTTTTGACAATCCTTGTTGAAAGTTTCTCCAAAGATAAGGGGACTAGAGGGCTATTATACCTTTGGTAAATTTGGGTCCAATAGCCACCATGGGTCTTGAAGTTGCCTACCTTCACCAACATTTATAGGTAGTACTCTATATCCCCTCCCACTCTTGCTTTGACATGCTTCTCTCAAATTTTCCTTGCCATTCACTTCTGCTCAAAATGCATTACTAAGGCCATGAATGTCATTCAACATTCATATTTATCTTTATTTTCCGTCAAAATCAATGTAGTCATCAACCAAAAACATCTTCAAAGCCCAAAGTTCCATATATGTCTGACATTGGAAGATGCTACACAACCTAGCATTTGATACTTTGCCATGGAAAGTAGCTTAGCTTGCTTTCACCCTCACTTCAAATGTCACCTCTATCATGCCCTAGTTTCACTCCACACCAACCAATGATAATGGAAACCAATTTAATGCTTAACATTCCCAATAAAGAGCTTTATAAATTGGCATGCTTATGCTGCCAAATTCAATAAATCATTGCTATTAATACCTCCCTAAAGAACCGCCTCAAGAGTGCATCTCCATTGTTTGCCATCATTAAATATCCTTTTAACTAATTCATTCATGTGTCATAAGTCTTTTAGCATGCTTCTCCCAACCAATGTTGGATTATCCATCGCCGAATTCACCAGTCTATCAGTCACTTCATTGCCTTGATTTTAAATTCTTCACATTTCTCAAAAATTTGCCAAATAGGGAAGAGGTATTTGCTCAATCTCCAATTAGGATTCCACCTTTGCATGATTGTATTCAAAACAATCCATGAATCACCTTCTAAGTGAATATGATTACAATTCAAGTCTTGACCTAACCTGAGAACCATCCAAGCTATCTTGAACTCTAGATCATTATTAGTTCTCTCTTAAAGCACATTCAATTGAATTGCCTCAATACCTCCACAAAATCTCTCACTACACACGCCACCCCTGATGGGTTTGGGTTACCCCTTTGAACTCCATCAAAGTTCACTTTCACCCAACTTTTTTCTGGTAGGAACCATTTCACCTCTCGGATTAGAAAATTGATAAATTGGAGAACCTCATCAATGAGAGATTATTTCTAATTTATTATAATAAACTCTCCCTCATGAAATAAATCTATATTAATATATTCTTTATATACGTTTTTTTTTTAACATTTATTTAATTATCTTAGATTTAGGTAAGGCAAGGGGTACTTTTACCCTTCCAAACTGAAAAAACGACAGAAAATAAAAATCTTAATTACAAATTTTCCATGGTCGATATCACTACGTAAGAGGGACTAGAGAGTAAAAACGTTATTTTTTTTAAGACAGCTTTATAAACTAAATAAATAGGAGAAGAAGGCGAACACAATTAGTTTTGTGATACAATCTGTGTGTTACTTGGCGAAGAAGCATTTGCAGGTAGCGAAAAGGGAATAGGGTTTTCAGTGTTTGCGAGATGGAGTGTGTCTTTGGTCTGGTTGGGGATGGGTTTTCCCTGGTTGTGGCCGATACGTCTGCCGTGCAGAGCATCGTTGTGCAGAAGACTTCAGAAGACAAAATAATGTTGCTGGATTCTCACAAGCTCGTTGGTGCCAGCGGCGAGAGTGGAGATAGGTACGCATTGATCGCATTTGAGAAAGAAAAAATTGCTATAAGCCTTTTCATTTTTTGGTTTCTAGGGTTTTGTTTCAAAGTTCAATTAGCAGTCGTACTTCTAACTGTCCTTTACAGAGTGCAATTCACGGAATACATTCAGAAGAATGTTCATCTTTATCAATTTCGAAATGGCATTCCGCTCACCACGGCTGCTGCGGCCAACTTTACCAGAGGCGAGCTGGCCACTGCTCTCAGAAAGGTGTTATTCTTGTACATTTGGTTTTGTTTTTCTTGCATAAATTTCTGTTGTGGAATAACCTCCGTCGTATATCACACAAGAGACAGGCTTCTTGGATCCAAATAAAAAACTTTACGCTTACCCTATAATATGAGTATATTTGCAACAAATTGCATAGGCAATGCTCAAATTATTTTATTTTCTAATTCAATATCTCTTTACGAATTGATTTGCTTGTGAGGTTTTCCATCTTTTAGGCTTGTGATCAGTATCCTCTCACTTTTTGGATCGTTCAAGATTTTTACATATTTACTCATCGTGCTATTACTTTTCAACATTGGCATTTACACTTCCCAATTTTGTTCAATCCTCGGAGCTTGTCATGAATTATGCGAATTTCTGTAATCAAGATACTAGCGAAATCAGAACTCTTCAAATCAAGCAGTCCTTCAGATCATGCCTGACCACAGAGAGGAAATGTTGGAGATGGCCAAATTTGATTTCAATAGTCTTGCCTCGTTATTGATGGGAAAGATCATTTGCATAAAGACTGTACAGTTATAAATACATGATTAAAACCTTATAAGGAGGGAAAAAAAATTCAAAGAGGTTTATGCTTTGGCACAAAATACCTTGGATGATTTTTCTGAATTCATTGATAAGATTCCATCCAAGTTTTATGATGAAAAATGTTCAATCAACATAGGAGATGTTTTGGGAGAACAACCGGAAAAGGTGATAAAGGAGGAATCATCTAAAGAATCGGAGGAATTATATTGAAATTGTAATCGTGGTAGCTAATATTCTAATCCTTAAATAAACATTAAATTGATTACACAAAACATTGAAATTCAAACTGCGGAAATGAACACAAGTACGCAATAATTTAGACATTGAAATCTACTTTCCATTCCTTCAAAGGCTTACAAGGAAACCTCCACAACAGTCAACTATAGCTTTACAGGATTATTACATACTATTCAGCTAAAATATCTAAGTTCCCAAAATAGAAATCTTATCTCACATAAGAGATGACGTAGAAGATAAGTCTAAATCATTAGTGGTTATGTGCACTTTATTAGACTTATTTAACTAAATATAAAACTTTTACTTTAATCACCAAATTGAAATTCAAAATAGAAATAACTTGAACTACTTGCATATTCACACTGAACCTTAGCAAAAGTTCCAAAGTGAGCTAAACAACTTTAAATCACCATTCCTGTAATGTCCCCTACTTGGAGGCTGTCAATTTCCAATGTTTTAACATATGTTACTATGTAACTAAATCAAATTAATTTAAGAAAACAATGAATATTTCATAACATATTTGAGAGTTGACATATTCAAGCCTACTTTCTTACTTCTCTCCAAACTCAACCCTAAGGAGGACAGGGAGTACTTGTCATAGGGTGCTTGGATACCAATCTAGAAGTGAATTCCTTCAAGGTTTCCAGGACACATTCATACCTGTCTTGGGACTATGCCCTCAAGGTTTCGTAAATACATGCCTTCGCCTATCTCGAGATTCACCCACCTTGTGAGGAATTACTCCAGCCATTCCCTACAACCTATCCGTCCTCAAAAGGGGCTATATCAAGAGACTAAGGGGTAGGTTATGAATATACAAACTTCAAATAGATTATGAATTATATATATAAATATTTCTGATTTTACTTTTATAGCTGGTGCCAGTGCTACAACATATATATTGAACCATATAATAGCCCTTATTCTGAATAGTTTCCGAATATAATATATTGTAAAACAGTATTCGATCATAGTTAGGTTACAGCATACGCTTGCTGTACCTGATGTTTGCTAGTAGACAGTGATGAATTTATTCTTCTTTGATAGCTTCCTTAGAATACTAGATAATAATATATAAAAGTGATTTCCCGATGTCATCAGGTGATGACCAATCCTTCTTATAGTTTTGATTCTGGAGGGAGGAGTTACTTTAGATAAGACACATTCCTTGTCTTATGGTGGTCGCACCTTTCCTTAATAAATCTTTACTGCTGTACATATTATAATCTAGTCATCGCATCCTTTCAGTCTTTGACTAGTCAATGCAGATGTGGAACATTGACAATAGGATCCATCAATCACGTCTTAACTAATTGATTTATTTGCGATAATGAAGTAACTCGCCGATGTTATTTTAGTCACTGACTTCATATAGATCAATATCATTATTGATCTTATCTGCTAACACTTTTATTCTATACATTTGTTTGATGAACTTAAGGATGCTAATGACTATTTTAATTAGCAATATGCAATTGCTGTTACATTATATCAAATCAGGGATTGTGACAATCTGCCCTCCCCAAGATTGCTTGTTTACAATCAATTTTAAGTTTGGATGATTGAAGATTTCTCTTCTTTCCCATATGGCATCTTTATATCTTGCCTTCTTGTTGGTATTCTCTTCGTTTCCTTCCTTTGAGTTTGCTTCTATCCTATGAGCTCAGCCTTTGCACTTGTGCCCTAGTTCCCATTTTTCTTTGTATTTGTAGCACAAATTTTTCCTTTCAGATTCTTCTTCATGGCAAATGTGTTAGAATGCAAGGTTGATGCTATCATTGTTGTTGTCATTAATGGTTGTCATCGATGTCAACATATCTTAGGCATAGATGTGGATTGGATGTTTTGGTGTTCTGGTAGAAGTGTGCTTTGGATGATGTGCCATAAATATTTATTTTTAGCCATGTCAGTGCTGGTCCCATTAATCTTGTAACATACTGTGGGTTATTTGTTTGGGCTTGGTCCTATCTAGAAAGTGGTTGTTGTGCTTCAGTCCAAGTATTTGCATTGTAACATATTGATCCTATTTGTTGGTTCCAAACATCTCGGTGATGGTGTAGCGTGTGTGCTATTATGTGCGAAGCGTATTGTATTCAGCGAGGTGGTCCACATTTCATTCCTTACCACCGCGGGAATGCTTCGGTGTGGCCTATTTCAAATTGGATTAGGCCGACCTAGTTGTTGGCATGAGATGGTATAAGAGAGCAATGATCTTATTTATTGTGATATGCTTTTATGCAAGTAATAGTCAAAGTGAATACGAATTTGACAAGGGAAGATCTATGTATTGATGTACATGGGAGTTGGTGCAACCGGTAGCAGATTGTTATATCATTTTTGTGTTGTTGAGTATTGTTGATAGTGACTTCAGTGGTGGATTCATTTTCATTTTTTATATTCTAGTAGTGAGCCTATTTGTACCGATAGTTAGCCTTTCTTATTTCTGGGTAGTTAGCCCAACCGATAGTAAGCCAACCAGTAGTGAGCAAATCGACAGTGAGCCTCTTGTAAAAATCACCTTAACCAGTGTTCAGATCATGAGAATTAGCTTCTCTGTGGTTTTTCCCATCCTGGGTTTCCATGTAAATCTTGGTGTTCATGTTGTTGATGTTTTTTGCTTTTCATGTTCATAAGTTTCTGATTGCTTTAAGTGTTTACCAAAGTAACAGAAGTTAAGGAAATTATTTGAATATAATTGATTCAACCCCCCTCAGTTATTCGACCTGTTCAACAAAATGTGCCCTTGTGCCCATGATTTTTGGCATTTGAAGCATAAGTTCTTTTTCTTAAGTTCACCCTTGTGTGGGAAGTCCTTATGATGCCTATCTTTCTTGTGAAAGTTTCTTGTACGTTCATTTGCAGTTTTGACACTTGTAGATGATGTGTCTAGTCTCAAAGCTATTTGAATAGCATCATCTAGGGTTATTGGTTTAAGGGCACTTACCAATCCCTGAAGGGTATCTTTCAATCCTTCAACAAATAGATAAGTGAGTCTCTCTTGAGTGATTTTCGGTACCATGATAACCAACTTTTGGAATTCCGCAATGAAATCTTCCATTGTCCCTTATTGCCTAAGTTGGGATATTTCTTTGAAATACCATGGTGGATGTTTCCGATCAAATCTTTTGATGATCTTTTGTGTGAACTCATCATAAGTGGTTATTTGTTGGTGGCCCTGGGTGACAAGGCCATGGTGCCACCACTCATGGGTTGTTCTTGTCAAATGGAGTACTGCAAATTTAATGACATTTCCTTTTGTCACAAGACTTAGTGGAAGATAGGTGTCTAGTTTTTGTACCCACGAATGAGCAATGATTTTTCTCGTTCCATCAAAGGTAGTGTAGGAATGGTTAACCCTGTAGGAGCACACATAGCAATCAACCTTCACGAGAGACAAATAAATCTTCAGAAAGATGAATGTATTGAGATACTTTACAATGTACAATAGCCTTGCTTATAAAGGCAAGGGCCGTGAGTTGATAGATAACCGACAATGAAACTACCAAAACTAAGATAAATTGTCTAAGTAAACTTAAGCATGAGAGTAAATAAAAATTTACGCCAACAGGTAGGAAGGGTTATTTTACTTACTATTTCATTTAGGTCTTTATTTGGTACTCTATCCTCTCTTGAACAAAATCTTCAATGTGATAAACTATGTGATAACAAAGTTGTCTCCAAGGTTCCAAATGTAGGCAATTTTTTTGTTTGGGATAGACTCAATTGGTTTGATGTATGTTGATAACACAAGGGGGACTTACGTAATTGTTCTAGGATTTTTTACTCAACTCCAAGTACCAATTTCCTTAAACACTTTTAGTTCGAATGATATTGTTTTGAGTTCTTTGGATTTACTTTTGCAAAAACGTTTGAAAATACAATGCAAAAGAGGAGGGTTTTAGGAAGATAATTCTAACCCTAATCTAATCCTATGAATTCAAGAGACCAATACTGCAAAGGTGAAATCAAACCTATCTTTGCTTTGCCAATTTCAACAACTCCACAAAGACGGTGCAATCTTCTAAGGTACCTAATAGATTTTCGCATTACTCATGTTCACCAACATTTCAAACAATGAACAAAATAATAGAAGTTAAGTTTATCATTGAAGAGTTTAGGCTAACCTTACACTACAATTGAAAATCATCCAATCTTAAAAGTCATGAACTTAACAATTTCATCATAAACAATACTATAAATCCTTCACTCATCTACTAACAACTACCAAAATAAATCTATTCTAGTTAGAAACAAGAAAGCATGCTAACATGCGAAAGCAAACAAGTATTCACCCAACTTCAATGAATTTTGTTTATTACTTGAGCAATATCTTTGCAACAATTTCTCCCAAAATCTCTCATATTCTTGATGATACCAGCCTTTTCTTTTGGCATGCAAAGCTTTCCAATAAAAACATTCATAGCTTCATTTTGGGTCCCTAAATTTATTGTCTCATATTGATTGCCTTCGATTTTCTGATTCTTGAGGACATTCATCTGATCTCGATAAAAAGTCCTTTCTAATTCTATCATGCCTCTTGGAATTGTATTGGTTTTCAAATTCATTATTCCATCTGTATCAAACTTAGCCTCTCCCTTTGCTTCTTGTTCATCAATGACTTGTGTCAAGAAGATATCTGAATTTGTCAAAAATTCTAAAATATGCTTATCATCTTAAAATACTTGAAAATTTGTAATGTTATCGGGAATTAATGGCATTGGGGTGAGTCTGACCATGATCCTCTTCAATCCTTCCATCGTGAGGGGTTCTCATGACCTTGCTGCTTGTGCCAGGGTAATTTTGTGAACGAAACACAAACTTTATATTGAACGTGTCAAAGCTGTCTATGAGATCCCATACTCAGTTCGGGTATCTTTCTAGCCTCTTGTCTTGACAAAGTATTGCTTTCTTGTTTGACAACTACTTCTAAATTTCCATTGACATGCAATATCTATGCTCCTTTCTGAATAGCAAGTAATAATCCGTGGATCAGTGCTTCATATTTTGTCACATTATTGGTATAAGGGAACTGCAATCTAAGCGAGGCTAAGTATGCTTCTCTTGATGGGCTAATTAATTCGTACCCTGCGCTAGATCCTTTCCTCGATTTTGAACCATCAAATCTCAATGTCCAAGCTTGATTACTATCTTGCACTTGTTTTTGACAAGCCTTTTCTTCTTGTGTTTGAGAAATTGGATGCTCTTGTTGATCTTTGTTTTCTTTTGGAGCCTTTCCATCTTCTATGCTCTTGTTGATCTTTGTTTTCTTCTGGAGCCTTTCCATCTTCTAATGAGATTTCTTCTTCATAATCACTTCCTTTCTCACTTATTGTCAAATTGAAATATTCATCTCCTAGGAGCTTAGGAATCCTTTTTTGTACTTGGTCTTAATGCCATTTTGCACATTGCTAAAGAGAACTTGGAATAGAAAGCATTGTGAATTCAACACCAATTGGTGAATAATAAGTCTTGTCTCGAAGAATGACTTCCCAATTCTACCTCTTGCTTAGCACCCTTGAGGACAAAATTTCTAAATTCTCAAATGTACCCTCGCTTTCATCAAAAGACAAACCTTGGTCATTCTCAAAGAGAATTTCAGTTGAGCTTGAAGTTCTCTGTGATTCTTCTTGATGACTTAAACAATTTAACAGTAGAACCTCTTGCATCTTTGGCGTATATTGTCTGAGGTCCGATTCTATGAACAAAAGCTCATTGTACTCCCCATATTTGGTGATCATGAGCCTAAGTCTAGTAGTGCTTTGTATTCTATTTGATTTGGAATTCCCCTCTATGGTAACCACATGTGTGAAAAATCATTTGAGAAATAACCATTCAATCTTCTAGTCCACTCCTTTCCCAAAACCATACCATACCCATTTGGTATGTCAACTATTGAAATGTCAATAAATTGTTGGATTCTTGGATCAACTGACAATTGCTTATGAATATTGTTCAATTCCTTGCAATTGGGACTTCGGTTTTGTCTAACTGCATCACCTTCTTTTTCGTTTTGTGGGAGCCAATCCCATCATGTGGCATATTGCTAACTGTGTCACCTTCTTATTCGTTTTTGTGGGAGTCAATCCCATCATGTGGCATATTGCTAATGGCATCACATTACTTGACCTCCCAAATCTACTAAGCAATTGTGCAAAACTTTTCCAAGGATCTGGATTGAGAGTAGAAAAGGAACCGGTTCATCTTCCCTTGATACAACACAACTGGATGTTCCTTTTGTACAACTTGTTCTGTTTCGTTATCTCAACTTGTAAAGCCTTGTCCACTTCTGGGAAATTCTCATTCTTTTCAATCTTTTTTTCTTTTTGGCCTCGAGGAACCTCTTTAGCTTTGACGGTCTTTTGATTTTGCGCTATGTTCTCTTCATTCTTTTTCTGATTTAAACCTGAACTTGATGGTCCATGTACAACATTCACGGATGGTGATTGATCTTGAAGGTTTCTTTGTTCTTCCTGAATGCTTTCGGGTATGTTTTGAACTATATTTATGTTATGAGTGGTACTTACAACACCTTGGGCAATATTGGATGCACTTCGAGTTGTATCCTTTAAACTATTCAAAGAATGTCTCTCTGATTTCTAGAACCTTCACTAATTCAAATAGGGATAAACTCGTTTTGATCTTCTTAACCTCCTCCATGGCATACTAGCTTAATCTTTTTAACTCAGTTTTGGGAGGAGTAGAAGTGTTCACATTTGTCTTCTGTCTATACTTAGGTGTGTCCCTTGGAAAAGGAGGATTATTGCTTGCATCTAGATGTGGTGGAGTTTGAAAATTATGAGGTAAGAATGAGGTTAGGGGTTCTTGATTTCTCCTTTGGTAAAACCTTAGTTGACCATTTCTTGATTGCTAGAAGGCCTGAACTTTGCTTGTTCCTTCTATTAACACGTTGTTGTGCAATGCAAGAAAACTATACTCTCCCACTTGAAGTGGCTGATTTGCAGATGTTGGAGGAAACATTGGAGGTAGCACCTCTACTGGACCATTGGCAGATGCTGGTGGGAATCTCCCATATTGATCTTGCGGTTCATAATTTTAAATGGTGGTGGAAATGTGTAGTCTTCTAGGACTAGAGCTTGATCATATCTCTCTACTGGAACTATGACACTGGATGAATTCTCCCGTGTTTCCTTTTGTATCTCCTTTTGGAAAATGTCTGTTACTAGATGAAATTCTTGACACTGCATCACAAAATGCTGATTTATATTCTGTAAGCAACACCATACTAATAACGTGGTCTTAACAAGAACTTTATCAGCTGGTCGACCTTCGAAATTCTAAGGAACAACTAAAGGTGATGGCACATTCCCATTGTTAGGAGCAATATTCCATGCCTTCTTTTGAAACCCTTGATTGCTTTTATGGAAGCCTTGATTATTGCTTGGGAAACCCTGATTATTCATTTGATTGCCACCTTGATATCCTTGATAATTGTTTTGGTGCCTGTTGTAAATTAAGATCGTCCTATAGAGAATATATATGAGGCTGTACTGAAATAGATTACCGTTGTGATTGATCTTTTCACCAGCCATCAATATGCATTTATATCCTTTGAATAGTCATGTCTTGAAGAGCCATGACCATACGTGGCTTATGCTACGTAGGGTCATGACCCTCCATAACCGATTGTTAATATTAACTACATTGTAACATATACAAATATCACATGATCTTAATATATATATATATATATATATATATATAATCGACTATTAGATTATTATAATTATATCAATCAATTCGATGCTATAATTTAACACTGCCTCTTAGCGAGAGGAGATTGATATTTACAAGAAGTGAGTGTTATTCAAATCCCCGACTTAGTTCGGAACTAGATTTCTTTTAAATAACACATAACCACTTTGAATTAGGATTTCCGACATAATCCGGAACATAATTCAACCTGATAAGAAATTTATCAAAATCCCTGACCAATTCGGAACTGGATTTAATGATAAATATAGGTGTCAAGATATCCGGCGCAATCCAAATCGAAACTTGAACCATTCGTTATCATGATCCCCGATTAAATTCGGAACTGGATTAGATGATAACTTACACACAACTTCATATCAAGATATCTGACATAGCTTGGGACATCATCATGATGTACTCATCCTGATAGAAGAGTTATCGCAATCCCCGACCAATTCGGAACTAGATTTAGCGATAACAATCAAGATATTCGGCGCAATCCGAATCAAAACTTGATTCACATGTTGTTATAATCCCCGACCAATTCGGAACTAGATTTAACAACACCAAAAATTTAGTGTTAGAACTAGTGACTACAATACATAGTCATACCTGACACTAGGTTACGCTATTGTCTAAGTTGTCACCTAGCAATAGTAACCCAACACATATGAAAGATCATCACCTTTCATAATATAACACAAAATGAATGGGCCCATAAAGTCACACATATGATGTCTACCTTGACTCTTCTCAGAGGGTGGATCCACCATGGCTTTTTCGGAGAGTAGAAACCAATACTTCCACCTTAGACTTGTCTATCAAGGACAAGAATCATTTAAGATACAAAATGATGGATCACAGAAGCTGAAACCTTCTTTTCAGCCAAGGCTTTTATTCCTCAACATAACAAGGTTATCTGAAGGTACACAATCTTCTTTCTACCAAGGGGTTTGGTAAGAATATTGGTTGTATGTTCTCCACTGAATTTCATTTATAGTCTTGGTGAATTCTAAGCTTACCAAGTATACACCATCTTGACATAGTACACTACCTCTGAATTTGTATGACCAAGATCCTGGGGTGCCAACATAATTTGATCTTCTAGCTTCTCCCTCTAACATATAGCCTTCTCACATGATAATGATCATAATTCTTTGCTACAATTTCTTGATTACTAGAGAACCAACAAAACATGGTCTACTCCCTCTGAATCAAGATTCTTGAATGTCCATTGATGCAGATCCTTTAACTTCTCCATCTGTTACGAAGGCATACCCTGTTTATATACTCAACTCAGTGTTACTACAGGATGTCATTTCATACCTTCCTTCTTGAGAAAACGAATACGAATAATCTGAATAGTCAAAGGTTACATCGGCTAGCATAAGATGCATTTTGATCTTTTCCAAGGCCACAATATTAACACTCCCTCTTGGACTTGAGGGAAGATAATAAAGATCTCTAGAATGAAATGCCTTAATCAGGGATTCTATCCAGGTGCATCTCATCGATGATTCTATCCACGAGTTCCCACTACTATAATCTCAGAATTGTTTTACCTTCAATAGTGAACTCCCTCTCAATCAATACAATTGAGATTGTCACAAGTTAGCTGAACCATATGCTCTCTCTGAAGCTCAAGTTTATCAACTTCTTAACCTCTTGAAAATGTCAGACTTCTATGAATCTGAATTTCATATGCTTTTGTCTTGAAAGTATGTCAGAGATATATTACAAATAGTTTATAAAGCTAAACTATCTCATACAAAAATACAAATAATAGAAGTATACAAGATTTATTATTTAATGAATTACAAACTGAAAATTCATATGCATTAATAAAGCATGGAATACTTATCTTAAATTTCAAATATTTTCATGTTTTTTTACTACTTTAACTTCCCTTATTCTGCCTCTTAGCCTTTGAACTATTGGGGCTTTCCAGAGACAATTAAATTATGTCACAAATGACTGCTTACAAATATCAGAAGAGAAAAAAACTACATTGGATTTGTCAAAGTGTTACGCTCTTCTTCTGTCTGTGAATCTCCTTGTTTCTTTATCTCGACAACACCTTTTCTTAGGGATTTTCTTTTGATAGAATTAACTCTCTTTATATTGTGTCGATATAATATCCATCATTGGTGCCACTTTTGTAAGTTATTTTATCAGATCGATGAACCTATTGAAATGTCTCTTCAATCTGTTATTTCTTTTGAACTCCGTTTACTTTATTGAAGTAACTCTCACTGATATCATATGATTCCTTAGATACTCTTGCCATTTTCTCATTCTTGGTGATCTTATAAAAAAAAAACTAGACATAATGTTCCCCTGGTGAATATTACGGTCAAAACTCTAGTCCTCCCCTAGAAATACATTTTAGAGTAACCTTTATCGATCATTCTTTATAAATTACCATATGTTCATCATCAGATTAACTTGGTCTTTTGGGAATACTTTTAACTACATTCTAATTCATTTTGTCCCCCTGATATGTTTCATTACCAAGGCACAAGAATCATTCTCCCGATCGTAGTATTCAATGGTTGTATTGGCGTAACATATATTATTGGATAGGTCATTAAAAACTATCTCAATGATGAAATTTTATCCGATATGTGTAAACTCCTTTCATTTTGTATTTTGAAGCAAACCATCACTTGTTTCTTTGATAGAAAGGTAAATTTATCATTGGGGTAACTCCTATGATCAGCATAGCAATATTACTCCTTCTCGATAGCTATAGTTCCCCCGATGAATATTTAAACGATGAAACTCCTACCGATATGATTTCATTTATGATTCATCCTAGTAAGATTTCATTTATGACTCATCCTAATAATATGTCACATCACTGGGACTTTTGATGATGATTAGTGATAAAACGTATTCTGCATCTATTTTAATGTCTTCATCGGTAGAGAAAATAGAATATATCTCCGACATGACTTTCACAAGCATCATAAGAGTAACTCGTGCAATTGGACCAAACATTATCTCTCGCTTCGATAGTTATTGTTTCTCTAACGACATATATTGATTAGTGGAACCTTTGCCGATGATAGTATGATTTACAGATGTTTGCATAGAGTTTTTGTTTGGTCACAATTCAATATATAATATTTGGAATAACAACTATATTCCCTTCCAAACTATATTACCACTGTTGATCACTCCTTTCAAAATTTACTTCTTTCCCTATACGTACTTCTTCATTATTGGTTAATGAATTATTGACTGTTTTATCATGATCACTGATTAATTATTGTTTGACTTGATCATTGCTCATATTATCATTTACGGTATACAGCATGGTGGAGATCACCGCATGTATTATCACTTGTATTTGTATCTTTTTCCTTTATAATAATAATACAGTTGGAGAGAAATATGATTTTAGGCTCCATGTGCATTGAAGCATGTTTGATATGTTGCAATATTTATACCTAGTGTTGTCAAATCGCTACATTGATACTTTCATTTATCCACACAGTCAGAAATACCCATATGAGGGCTCGCACACCCATGTCGTGCCTATGAACAGATTGATGGTATTCATTGGTCCTCTATGTCTCCATTCTAAATCTATTCCATCCGTACTTTAAATATTCGTTATTCTACCAGCGCCCAAAAGAAATTAGTCTCATGTCCTATGGTTTATGCCGATTCATGGTTGGCACATCCTATTCTTTTGATCCCCGATATCTATTCCATAAATGAATGCTGAGTAATCTCCAGGGGGGTTGCTGTAATATTAAAATATGGTGTGTAATTTCCTCTCCATACTGGACGCTGTGTTTCCTATTTGTTTTTCTCCCCCAATGATGGGTGCGGATTCGTTTGCTAGTGTCCGCCATGTCTCTCTTGTTCATTGCGTTTCTGTATGTTCCTTTTCTGCAGAACCGATACCCTTCTATCCTCCTTACGCATTCACTGTTATAAAAACGTATAACCTGCAATCTGAATATTATCCTCTGCGACAATCTGAATGTCTTTAATTCTCCTTCGTTCTTTTGTTTAGACTGAGAACATATATGATATTTTATCTCTAATATCGCTGCCAATATATTACCTATTGTTTGTGAATTTATTTTATTCTCTTATAGGGTAGGCTCTGATACCATGTTGTAAATTAAGATCGTCCTATAGAGAATATATATGAGGCTCTACTAAAATAGATTACCGTTGTGATTGATCTTTTCACCAACCATCAATATGCATTTATATCCTTTGAATAGTCATGTCTTGAAGAGCCATGACCATACGTGGCTTATGCTACGTAGGGTCATGACCCTTCATAACCGATTGTTAATATTAACTACATTGTAACATATACAAATATCACATGATCTTAATATATATATATATATATATATATATATATATATATATATAATCGACTATTAGATTATTATAATTATGTCAATCAATTCGATGCTATAATTTAACAGTGCCCATAGTAATTTTTTTGCATGCTTTGATATGATTGTTCTGAATTCGCAAGGACATGACTTTAGTTGATAACTTCTTGACTTGTTCAATTAGTTCCTTCATCTCGCCTTCTTATACTCGAGTCTTTTTCGTGTTTTGAAGGTAGATTGGTTGTGCTTGAGAAAGCGGTACTCCTGGATGCATCGCTAGTGGTTGATAATTGTTCCTGTTATCTAATTTGGCATTGCAACATATCCTAAGTGGTTGAGTGGTTAAGGTTTTAGGATCATTGCAAATGTAATAGCACTCTCTAATTGTATGTGTTTTCCAAATGCAACAATCTCTTGCATTTATATTGAGAATGAGCGAAGAAGAGACACGTCCCTTCATGAGACATGTCTATTCATTAATATGTAATTAATATAATGACAATATATATATATATATATATATATATATATACATACATACATATATATATACATACATACATACATACATATATATATATATATATATATATATATATATAATATCTCTTGAGTATTATATTAATTTCTCTAATATATATATATATATATATATATATATATATAAGTATATATATACATCTCATATATACTAAATATATACATACATATCTTTAGTAGTATTGACTCGGTGTTTATTTGACTGAAGCTGCAAAACATCAACACTCCTTAGCTAGGGAGGATAAAACAATCCAATGTCAACACTTAAGACACTTGATAACATCAATCATATGATGTAAGAAACAAAGGCATCATCCTCAAGATGTAGTCAATAGAAACATAGTCTCAATATGTGGATTGCCTCCATCAGCGATTCTATCCACAAGTTCTCAGGTGGATTGCCTCCATCGGCGATTCTATCCACAAGCTCTTGAGTATTGGCCTATCAGAATGTCAACACGTGACATTCACCAAATACTCTGAGTATTGGCCTATCAGAACATCAACATATGATATTCACCAAGTACTCAATAAGGTACTGGCCTGCAGAATATCAACACATGATATTCACCAAATACCTATCATATATCTATACAAACAACTCATAGACCGTCAATGACATCTAACACTTAGTTGTTGATTTACAAGATATATCTATGCAAACAACTTATAGACCGTCAATTTAATGACATCTAACACTTCATTGTTGCTTTACAAGATGTATCTGTACAAGCAACTTATAGACTGTCAATTTAATGACATCTAACACTTAGTTGTTGCTTTACAAGATATATTCATGCAAACAACTCATAGACCGTCAACTTAATGACATCTAACACTTAGTTGTTGCATTAATTCATCATGATCTGTTTCAACATTATAAATAATGTATATCATGATTTAAGTTATTGTAAGATCGTCACCTTCCAATAACTTCTGCAAATACAAGTGATAGTCATATGGAAGTCGTCACTTCCTCATGATTTACACAGGGGGCAGGCCCATTAAAACATTTATGATTCATTAGTATAATAATCAATTATATCAAGTTTACCTCGTAAGTGTTTCACCTTAAATAGTGAACTCCCTCTCAATCAACATGATCAAGATTGTCACAAGTTGACTGAACCATATGCTCCCTCTGAAGCTCAAGTTTATCAACTTCTTGACCTCTTTTGAAATCTCAGACTCCCTTTGTGTCTAGTCTCAATCATCAATTCGTTTGCAAGCATCAAGTTCTTTCTCCCTTGAATGCAATTAGCTTGTGCTTCTGTCTTAAAGGTATGTCAAAGAGAGATTACAAATAGCTCACTAAACTATCTCGATCATAAATACCAATGATAGAAGCATACAAGATTTTACTAACCAATAGTATAGCATGAATTACAAAGTAAAAAATTATGTGCATTAATAAAACATGAAATACTTATCTGTTATAAATTTCAAGTATTTCATTTTGTAAGGTGAGCCCATATAGAAAATATCATGCTAATTCACAGAATGACATCTTCGTTCTCAAATATTACTATAATCCTTCACATGAACTAAATTTAATATCTAAAGGTTCTATACACTATCACAACCTTCAATCTTATTAGATCTCCCTTCAAGTGGTTAGGCTCTTAAAGAAGGAACCTCACTCTTTTTCAGATTTTTTTTTTATAGACCCGTACATAGTCGGTCATAACTTTTGAACCTAGCCTTTTCTCTTCAATCTCTCCGGTGAGATTCTTGTAAATTTGTTTATCACCAACATATCCGAAATTTAGAAAAATCCAACGGTTCATTTGTGAGATATGGTCCTTGTACCGAGACTGTATTTTCTGAGACAGTCACACATTCACCATCAATAAACTACTCTCTTACATTTGCAACCTGGCTCTGATACCATGTTAAGGTTTTAGGATCATTGCAAATGTAATAGCACTCTCTAATTGTACGTGTTTTCCAAATGCAACATTCTCTTGCATTTATATTGAGAATGAGCCAAGAAGAGACACGTCCCTTCATAAGACATGTCTATTCATTAATATGTAATTAATATAATGACAATTATTATTATATATATACATACATACATACATATATAATATCTCTTGAGTATTATATTAATTTCTCTAATATTTACATATATATATATATATACATCTCATATGTACTAAATATATACATACATATCTTTACTAGTATTGACTCAGTGTTTTTTCGACTGAAGCTACAAAACATCAACAGTGGTCCAGCGACGTTCATACCCAAATCGACATTAACCTTGATCGCTTTTGCATAGGCCCCTTTTAGATCAGTTGGAGCTGGGTTAGCTCTTCTTACAAACACAGATGTGAGACTATCCAAGGCTGCATAGTAAACTGGCAACATTTCAGTATCATTCAAGTTGTATGGTTCGTGCAATCGTGTATAAACCTTATGAAACCTGTTGTTGAAGGCAAGGATTGGTGCATGCTCTTGTCTCTTCACTTCAACAAATTGCTTGTATAGTTCAGCTGGGCTGGTTGGCAATCTGAACTTTGCTAAAAAGACATCCTTCATTTGTTGCCAATTTCGAATTGAATTTCTCTTCCCCTAGAGAGCAAGAGAATAATTGGCAAGCAACATCTTCATGTTGAATATCTCTGTTTTGGAGAGTATCTTTGAAAATTTTGATATGCTCATCGGCTGTTTGATTGATGTCACCAACTTGGAACTTAGAGTAGAAATGCTTTGGATTCTTGGGCATGTCATGATAAACAGTGAATGTTGAACTTGTGAGAGATGCGATTGTTGGACGCCAAGCCATTGGGACGTATGCTTGATTTGCTACACCTGCTTGAACTGGAATTTGTTGAATGATTGGTTGTGCAACTACTTGAACTAGAATTTGTTGATTACTTGATTGAGTAGTTCTTGGAATTCGAATTCTAGGTGGTGGAGTTTGGAATAAACTAGAAATATCTTCTCCACTCGGCGCATCTTTGCTTGATGAAACTGTTTTCTTCCTTTGCTTAGACTTGGTAGGAAATTTCAACTCTACAAACGCTTTTGGTGAACTTGGAGCGGATCTTAGGACTTTTTGAAATATGTTTGGTGAGAATGAGTTGATACGATCCAATGTGACTTTCTGCAATTTTGTTGAGGACGCGTGGGAGCTGGTTGAGGAGCTTGATTTCTTTGTAAGATAAGTGCCCTTTGAAGAGCGTCTTGATGGTGTTGTGCTCTCTCTTCTTCTAGAATGAAGCTCACTTGCATGTATTTAGGAGCGTTTCTTTTTCTTTTCCAAGTGAGAGTGTTCGATTGTGAAACGATATCCTCTTGTTTGTCTTGGAACCCCAAATTTGGTTGAAGTATTGGGAATATATTCTCATGTGGCAAAACCATCTTGACTCATATTGTGGAAATCCTTGGATCGATAGTTCTCCTCGTGGTCCTCCTAGTGCCAATTCTGTTAATGTGGTTCTTCTGCACATTCAACACAGAGTAAAATACCAAAGGTACACAATCCTCTCTTGAACAAAATCTTCAATGTGCTAAGCTATGTGATCACAAAGTTGACTCCAAGGCTCCAAATGTAGGCAATTTTTCTATTTGGAATAGACTCAATTGGTTTGATGTATGTTGGTAACCCAAGGGGGACTTACATAATTGCTCTAGGATTTTTTACTCAATTCTAAGGTTTACCGACTTCCTTCAACACTTTTAATTCAAATGATATTGCTTTGAGTTCTTTGGATTTACTTCTATGAAAAAGTTTGGAAATAAAATGCAAAAGAGGAGGGTTTTACGAAGATAATTCTAGCCCTAAACTAATCCTATGAATTCAAGAGACCAATACTGCAAAGGTGAAATCAAACCTATCTTTGGTCTGCCAATTTCAACAACTCCACAAAAACGGTGCAGTCTTCTAAGGTGCCAAATTTATGTTTACATTACTCATGTTCACCAACATTTCAAACAATGAATGAAGTAATAGAAGTTAAGTTTATCATTCAAGTGTTCAGGCTAACCTTACACCACAATTGAAAATCATCCAATCATAAAAGGTACGAACTTAACAATTTCACCATAAATCTACTAACAACTTGCAAAATAAATCTATTCTAGTGAGAATCAAGACACCATGCTAACTTGTAAAAGCAAACAAGTATTCACCCAACTTCAATGAATTTTGTTTGTTACTTAAGTAGTATCTTTGCAACAATTTCTTCGGAAATCTCTCTTGCAAAATGAAAAGAGGAGGGCTTATATAGGAGTCATATCACAAACAAAGGTCTAGATTAATTTGGAATCAATGGCCGAGATCATTTTAAAACTAGGGTTTGCTAAGCATAATGCAAAAAACAGAATATTCTCCTTCTTATGATGAGCAAGAACCAATGAGAAAATTAGTAGACACCTAATCATCTAACAAATTCCATAGGGCATATCTCTGATATCTTCCCAAGTGTGATAGGGAAGTTTACACTAGGCCTATGTTTTTCCTTCTTGATGGAGTCAAACTCGAATAATAGTCTCACTACCTCAAGTAATACCAATTTGTCTGTTGGTTACCTTGGAAGTTTATAAGGATGATATGTGTATCCTTGAATCCTTATATTTGTGAAGGTTAGGAATTGGATAAACCATGACCCATAGTTTTCTATCATTGCCATAACTTCCTTTGATAGTCTTTTGTGCAACCCTCCTTGTAGTAAATGAGTGAGATACATTGAGAATGCATCGTTTACCCTTCTATAGTTTCTTTTCTCATGCAGCTGCAATTGGGGATTACAATCATGTACCTTAAGTTGACCTCTTATATTTCCTACTTCTCCATTGCATATCAACACCTTATACTTTATATTCCCAGCCAACATGTATACCCTATAAGAACTCATATAAAATGTCTTTGTCCTTTCCAAGTTCCGCATATCCAAGTTGTCACTTATCATCTTTGCCCAGTTTATTGTTATCAATCCGGCTGCAATCTCCTCTATGAAGTAGAACATCCATGTTTCAAACAGTACACCTTGGGGCATCCCCATGATCTTATTCAATAGAAATAACATATCACTATACTCATCCTTAAAATCAGTACATATGAGCCTCTTTGGTGGCTTGGAATGATGTTTTCTTGCTTCAATGACCATCCATTGTTGATAAAAGTCATACATGTTTCCAGCTTCTTCTCAAACATTGCCTGAGATTTCTCCTTAGTTCGAGTTGACATCCCTGAAGAGCACACAATTATACTGAGAGGGGGGGGTGAATCAGTATAATGACTTTTTTAATTTAAAAGCTTTTATTCAAAAATAACTTCAAATACTCAAATAAACAATTATGCACATGAACACAATATTTACGTGGAAACCCAATATGGGAGAAAACCACAAAATAATTTGCTTTTATATAAACTTGTTCTTTTACAATGATTTGTAGGCCCCAACCTACTAGAGGCTCCAACCCCTATGTTTATGAGCACCAACTCACTGGAAGCTCCAACTCCCACACTTTGTAGGCACCAACCTACTGGAAGCACCAACTCCCCCTGTCTTCTGAGCACCAACTCACTTCACATAAATCTAATTTTCCATCTTGACAATGTTGCTATCTTCAACGAATTATGGACAATTTAATCACCTTTTTTATTCTCTTCTTTATATCATAAACATCTCATTTATATCAAATCCTCTTTTATATTTGTGTCTACATCTCTTCTATATTTACATTAATCCTGACCCAGATATCAGATTAATAAATCTGATATACATATATCTGTTCACCACAATATCACTTGCCTTTTTAAAACTCCACTTACTTATTTCCATGTTCATTTTTAATCTCTCTTATATATGTCTTCTAAGCCATGTATGCTCCTTCGAAATAGACATGCCTTTTCACAAGAATAGTTCACGTCTCTTCGATACAAGTAATCATACCTCTTTGATAAGGACGTGGCTCTCTTAATTAACAAGTTGCCTATTATGGCTTTAGTTTAGATGACGTGGCATCAACTATCGTGACTTAGCAAATGATTTTGAAGGCCCGATATCTCTATTTATAATATCGTCTCCTTTCTTTGAAATATTCGATATATATTATAATTTTCCCTTAGTTGACAATCGTTGTTTATATATTTACCATCGGTTATTAATTATATCCATTCTGAAACCTTTTACCATCACTGTCATGTATGTGCTATGCTGAAAACGTTGTATACGCTGTAGACATTTATCTTCCCATATCTTCCTTTATACGTATATTGTATGCAGTATATATCTTTATTCTGTATATATCGTATCATATCTTCATGCTGTTCGTATATCTCAGATATGCTGTATGTTATATCATATGCTGTATATATCGTATCCTTCTGTATACGTTCATCATTTGTCGTTCATCATTCTGCATACGTATCATTCTTTACACGTATATACGTATCCTCTTTTACATGTATATGTTTCCTCCTGTGTATGCTGTATATATATAGCCACATGTATACTGTATACTGTATACTGTATATGTTGTGTATGCTGTGTATGTCTCTGAAAACAATTTGCTGTTACGTACTCTGTTTAAGATTGCCGTTCTCTGTTTCTATTATATGCGTATTTATGTCTGGGTCATACGATAAATATATTTGCTATCGCTGTATATATGTATGCTGTCAATGGTATCACATATGCTCAACGGTATGTATTAATATACGTGTATGTCTGGGTCATACACTTTGTGCCAAGTTATCTCCATATCCCATTGTGGAATCAACTTTTTCATGGTTGATGAATATTGTATGTTTGCGGGTCCTTTACGGGTTGTAGTGACATGTCTCCACCCTTCTTTCCACTAAATGGCTGACTTTCTTACTCACCACCTTTCTGCCATCCTTTCGCTGTTTCAAAGTCTTCCTTTCCCAAACTCGAACACTGAGCACCTTAATATGTTCGGCACCTTTCATATTCAAGCATCGTGGTTATGACTCTTCACAACCGTTCTCTCTAAGTATAATCTGTTCTTTATATGGGCTGTGGCATAACAAGTCTGTTCTTTATATCTCTCTGTATAGTATTTCTTAGATGCTGCTTTCATGCTGTTTGTATTATATGTGCTGTGGCATATGGATATCTATCTTCATCGCTGACTCAGTAAACTACTCAAACATATGGTCTTGATTTGCTATTTAATATATATCTTCATATATTTTTGTGCTGTGTATACTATTCATGCTGTGTTGTATATGTCATTAATCTTTTGACATCAATGACAATTTTCCATCAATCCCTTGATGATAAGGAATCCCAAATGTTTTTCTTATTGACTGCTTCTTCTGTGAGGAATGCAAGTATTACTCCTTTAGGTGTCTTTATTGTCCTTGATTGTGGATCACAGTGTCTCGCACATTCGACCATCAATTTGTTGCACTAAATTGCCGGTGGGAAGCCTGCTGCTTGGTATATTCCATTCTTCATCATGCTGACTGCCAAAGAAGATGGCATTTGATTCCAAATTCCATACCCCCTTTGCTTGGTCTTGGCCATATCCAATTGCTCAGAGTTGGTATCTCCAACTTTCTTCCATTTTGATGACATTTGGGACTCTGGAAAGAAACCTTCGAGCATGTACTTCCTTTGTTTCTTGCAGCTGTTTCAGATTTTGATCCTGACATGATCCTATATGAAACTTGAAATTAGTGACTTTGGAGGGTAATTAAAATGCTAAGGGATAATAATTTATTCCAAAATCACTTGATTTCTGATTTTACTAATGAATTTCAGACATTGCAATATTCTAAAATCGGAATTTGAAATCAAATAAGGCTCAATTCTGGAAAAGACATAATCACTTGACAAGATTTGGAAAATAATGTCCTAGAAACCTGATTTTTCTAAAATTTTAATGAGGCCTGATTATAATCCGGACATGTGGATTTTACCCCCAAAACTCAGGAATTAGAATGGTGAATCAAATATGTTCAGCGATCTTGTCCTTTATTCTAGATATTCGATCAACCCCTAAGCCTTCCTTTTTATGTGATTTGGAATTATGAATTTCCCTCAAACTTGCTATTTTGTTGCTGGTAAATTTGCTCCACCTTGAAGAGAATTGAATTTGTGAGCTGGATAGTTATTCCTTATTAAGGGGGTCGACTCATGTTTTTAAACTTTTATGCCCCCCCTCCCCTTTTATTTTTCTAAAATAAACAATTAAACTCATGTTCTTTCCCTCTCATAGGTGATTTGCAAAAAATAGCTTTTGATTTTCTCTTTAGGTGATTTGCCAAAAACGTTTTTGAATTTCTTGATTTGCAAGTTATAAGGATTCAATTCTCATTGGTGGAAATTTGTTCTGCATAGGGACAAATTTGTCCCTACTTTTATCCCAACAATTATCCATACTTTTGATGCGACCCCCATAGGTAAGTTGATTTGTGAGCCTTAAGTTGAAAATCAAACCTCATAGTGATTTTTTTATTCTCAACTTTTATCCCAACATTTGATGCGACCCCCCATAGGTAATTTTGATTCTTAGCTTTGAGTGGAAATCCAAACCTCATAGGTTTCAACATTAGCTTGCAACCACTTAGCATTCTAGATGATTTCCTCAATATCCAGACAACCTTTTTTTTGCATTTTGACATGATCAACCTCAAAACCCTAAGACCTATTTACATTTGAAAACTGGAGACTTGGAATACCTCAAGAATGGAAATTATGACTTGATTTGAGACCTTTCCTACAATCTCGAGGAACTTGACCTTTGATACTGGTACTTCCTAAAAATAGAAATTTCCACAATTTACCCTTCATTGCTAAAAAATGATACTTTCTAAAAATAGGAAAAAGCAAGAAAAACAACTTTCAATTTTTAGAAAGTTGTTCGAAATCAACCCAGAAAGTTGCTTTCTTTTCTATTAACCTGTCTGAACACATCTGCAGCATCAGAATATCCATCCAACCATGTTGGCACCAAATTGAAGACCTACATTGACTGTAGCGTTGTAAGGGTGACCTATTTGCCCTTCCTGGTCAAGACAATTGAAATATTGACTTGGTGACATTTCTGAATCTGACAGAAAACCCCAAAACTTGACACTTTGCACAGGCAAAAGGCCGGAGACTAATATTAAGACACCTACACACTATCCTAAAAAGCGAAAACTGGCAGGGTCCCTATTTGCAATGGGTCGATGTGTGATGGCATCACAACAGATCCCTCAAGTGCTGTCTTAACTAATTGATTGATTTGCAATAATGAAGTTACTCGCCGATGTTATTTTAGTTGCTTACTTCATTTAGATCAATATTGTTATTGATCTTAACTGCTAACACTTTTATTCGATACATACGTTTGATAAGTTAAGGATGCTAATGACCAATTTACAAACAGCTGTTACATTCAAACCGTGTTTGATTCCATAGGGTTTCCAAGACGTACCTTGAATTGTTGGGTGAATCCGACAATTTGGCAACCTAGATTAGAAATAGATACAAGAAACAACACCTTAAGGTATGAGAAATATTGTGTAACTTCTCGTTATGAGGAGATATGTAGATTTGTGTCACAATTGCTAATAAGTGAGTGTAGAGAAATTGGAAAATGGAGTGTGTAACCATTATAGATCCATGAGTGGACTTAATTATAGCATTAAAAATATTGATTAGCTTTTTGCAATTCATTGTTAATGGTTTTATCTGCTGGACATTTTAGCACGTTCCTGCAAGTGAATATTTAAAGCAAACAATTGTTGACATACCTTTTAGAAAAAAATGTGGCTCAACAACTTTGCAGTTAGATCTATGTATCAAATTGATAAGGAAATTTGCACTCCAATCTGCTCAAAATTGAATTGGTTTGAATTTTTTTTAAGTAATTAGGACTACATGAACTTTAAGGTGCGTATCTGGGTTCTCAATATGACATTTATGGTTTATGCCTAAAAAAGACTTACTCCGACTTCTCTAAACTATTCTGTTTCCTAAGGTTTGTTTTCTTTTATTCTAACTATACGATTTTTGGTTGGGGCAACTTCAAAATTTAACCTGCTTTATTACAAGAAAATCTACAGTCTGCAGAAAAATGTCAGGTCTCTAGTAGTCTGGGGCAGAAGCAGCACACTTGCTGTTGATGTTCTTGTTAAGCAATGAATTTCATTTATAATTCTGTTAAGAAACCAAATTAAGAACTTAAATGAGGGGCAAATAATTGGCATTGAGAAGTGTGTAACAGTCTGTGATACAAACTTTGCCAGGAGAGCGTTGTTTATAGATGCTAAGTTGTATTGTATTTTAGAATCATCTTAACAATCGTTTTCAAATTGTGGGCTCTCATTAATAACAGTTTCTTGCACGCAGAACCCATATTCTGTGAATTTACTTTTGGCTGGATTTGACAAGGATGTTGGCCCTTCACTGTACTACATTGACTACATTGCAACCCTTCACAAGGTTGATAAAGCAGCGTTTGGATATGGTAAGCTCCTGGGAATTTCTGACTTCTGCACTATAAATTTGGTTGGTTTCTGTTCACTTCCTACTGCATAAAGGTTGCATTCATTGCATCTGCCATCAACTATGTTGTAATTCCATGTATGATTAATTTCTATATTGAAGGTAATATAAATGGGCTCTTCTTTGGCACTGTGTTTCTACAGGAGCTTACTTTATTCTTTCAATGATGGATAAATATTATCACAAAGACATGTCACTGGAGGATTCCCTAGAATTGGTTGAGAAATGCATCTCAGAAATTAAGTCCAGATTGGTTATTGCACCTCCAAATTTTGTCATCAAGATTGTTGACAAGGATGGTGCAAGAGAGCACAGCTGGCGCAAAACTATTGGGGATGTGGCTGTCCCACCTGTAGGAGAATTATCATCACCAGTAGAAGTTCAAAGCTAGAGAAGGATTGGTTTATGACCAAAGCACAAGTGGTTATCTAGAAATGTTTTTTTTTCTAATTTAAAAGAGTATCTTTGATCAAATTAGGGAAATTTGCAATGGATGTAACTGCAAGATAATATAACTAATAATGTGATTAATTGTTATTACAGTCAACTCAAACTATATGGAAATGCTTGAACTAGTTTTCTTTATTTCAGTGAATTCACTGCATTTTTGAAGTGTTGGTTTTTTGGGTTTTCTGTTGTCAGAGCATGCTGAGGGAATGCCCAACGGTGATTTGTTGCCTTGGCTTTTCTCAGCCGCTTCTTATATTATTTTTGATAACTAATCACATTGCTTGTACTTTCCTTTGTTGTGGATATTCATGTTAATTATTTGGTTAGTTTTGTTTGCCTGCTTAAATTTTTGTTTCAATATAATTCATTTATTTATTGCATTGCACTTCCATTGTGAAATAAGCTTTTAGTTTTTAGGTCCTTTGGCCTGGCTGCATCACTTTTTTTAGTTGTATGTGACGCTGCATAGATGTACAAACTGTCGTATTTCACTATTTGTTCAATTCTTACAATCAGAAGTTATTTCTTGAGTTAGGAGTATTCCTCATAATTTTTCCTTCGTCTTTGTAGTGGATTATGATATCATCCATCGGTTATGGCATTATAGCATACTAGCCTATCACTAGTTTGGATATTGGCTATTTAGTACTGTGGGGAGACAACAAATTATTATATTGGAAATGTTGAGAAGCCCCTTGTATTTGATGCTCTCTCTCTCTCTCTCTCTCTCTCTCTGTTTTCAATGTCTGGTTCTCACCCTTTTTGTAGCTATTGATTTAATTCCATTCAGGAAAATATCAGACGAGGATAATGGGAGGTATGGGAAATGGGGACAGAGGCTGGCGGTTGAGTTCCCCGTACTATGGATAATGGGGTCAGGCATATTTGTTGATGTCAGTTTTGTACCACTACATAACATATAGCAATTGAATACTTGATATAGAATACCAAACACTCAACCCTCTCTTGAAAAGTAAATACTCATGAAGAACATGAGAAAACTCCAAGGTTCCTTACACTTGTGGATACTAACTCAGTTATATTAATGTGATTTGCTGGTTAATCACGTAGGCGGGCTTACGTTGTTCACTCAAGAAGGTCAAATTCTCGCCATGATGGTGATAAGATTTGGCTTTGCAATGTATACTCAAATGACTTTCTTCAATTTATATCACTTTCAACTTTGCTCTTCAAAAACTTCAACTACTAAACTACTTGCTGCTTTACTATTAGTCTATGGAATGGAAAGATTAGCAAATGGACGGGGATCAGATCTAATGAAAGCTTGCCAGCGGCGCTACCTCCATTGATGCAATGATTCAAGGGGAATTGGACTAGATTACCGCACAAGGCTGCCTAACAAGCCGCTAGGATGCTAGTGGCCTAGTATATAGATCCCTATCAAACATTCACTAACATCACCCTACAACTAGCCATCTACTTATATTCTTACTTAACCACTTTCTTAAAATGAAATCTGTTTTAACAACTCAATGAAATCTAACTTTAACAATTGGAAGTAGAAACCATGCAATAACACCAAGTGTTCTTAATCACCATGCAAGACACAACAATGATAAGAGAAGCAATTTTGGTATTATATAAGCAACAATTTTCTTCAACCCTTTACAAATGAGAGCAAATGGCCTTATACAGAGGCTCAAAAGTACAACCAACGGTAGAGATTAAGAGGCAAAACCAACAATCTAGATTAAATCCCAGAAACCCTAACTAGGGTTGCCACCCCATCGACCAATGAGAAGACGCAACCTCATCAATGGACCAATGAAAAAAAAGGAAAAGTAACAACCAATGAAAAGGCACCAAAATGGTAGCCAATCAGAATTAGACACCTATCCTACCCAAGAAGAAAGGGGAATTTGCCACTTGGGCTTATATCAAATGATCTTCTAATACAATTCTACCCTTTTCTTTCATCTTTTTAGCCAAGGCAATGAACTTGACTAACATGTTGTTAACTTCCTCGATGGGAGGGCAAGGTATGTGCCTCATCCTGAGCTCAATTGTGTTCATCATGTTCTTTGCTGCTTGCAGTGTCTTCTCGCCCTCCTTCTCATAGTCCTTAGCAAATTCGATAAGGGCCCTGAGAGAGGCAAGGGTGCCCAAATGCTTCTTCCTGATGGCAACCTTCCCTAACTCATCCAACCTCGATCCAAACTCTGTCTCATTAATGTTTTCCTCATTGACATCTTCAAAATCTAGTGCAACCCTCGCATCGCTCAGCATGTTTGAAATGAAAGTGTCGATGCTTGGACTGTATTGCGCAACCTCATCCCGTATCTCTTCAAGTGTCCTCAATCTGACAGTCAAGGCGACATACCAAGACTCAACAATACCCTTTCCTCCTTCATTCACCACCTTGGCCTTCACCAACAATCTCTCTGATAGCCCTATAGCCGCTTGTAGCCTAGGAATGGCTAAGTCTCTGATTGGAAGGAAATCCTTCCACTCTTCAAATGCTCTGAATTTGTCTCTCAGAGACACAAAGGACCTGAATGTCAAGATAAAGGAAGGCAAGAACTTTCGCCCATCTTGTATCATATCACTGATCCAATCTTTGGTTTTTTGCACCCGAGCCGATATCTCCTCCATATTGCTCCCACTATCTTGTGGGAGGGCTGCTTGATGCAACTGTTGGATACGCTGACATACTCCTTGATAGCAATCTCTCCAATACCTGTTTTCAACCTCCAACTTCACAATCCTTTTATTTGCCTTCCTCAACCTTTCTCTAACCAAAACCATGCCTTCCTGAATCTCCTCACACTCCATGTCACCTGTAACTCTTCCCATATCATGCTCTACTATCTCATACTCTTGGGCTCCAATCTCGCCTACTGCCTTGCTAACCTTTGGTATAGCAATCTGAACCCTTCGGTGACCATCATCATCACTCCTGATTACCTTTGCCACTGTTCCTGCAATTTGTTTCTGTCTCACATCATCTTCCTTTTCCACTAACCCTTGAATGTCTTCAACTGTTCGGATGGCCACAACCTCGCCCCTTGGCATAAGCATTTGCCTCAACCATGGTGGTACAGTGCATCTCCCCAAATCTGGATTTGGTTTGACTAGCAAAGCATCACCAACAACCTTAGGTGGTTGGCTTCCTTCCTCAACTGATAGAGCCTCAACATCGATTGACCTATCTCCTCCACTAGTGACTGTCATATCATCTCTAAATTGGTTCTCCGAGAGAGGAGAGTACTCTGTACTGCTACTGTAGCCATCTGATCCTGAATCAGATCTCACCTCCATTGCTACCCTTTGTTCACTTGTATCAACTTCTTGGCTCCTAGCCTCAACTATGCTTTCTCTTGATGGCGCTGCACTCTGTTTCTTTGCTGGAGGCTCCTGATGTTCTTTACCTTTCTCAACCTCCAAACTCCTCTTCTTGCTCTTAACTGTTTGCTGTTGCTGTTGGCTACTGCCCCCACCTTGCTGTCCGACTGACTTTGCTGGATTCTGCTCCTCTGGCTTCATCTTCTCATAGGTAAGGTGTACCTTCCGACTATGTAATTGCCTTAACTTCTTGTTGTACCACCACTTAGTGTGTAGATCAACTGCTCTTGTAACTGCTTCTAAAGAAGGATCCTAATGATCATCCCAATCCACTAGACTCAACTCTGTTCCCTTTACTATATTGTAATCTTCCCTTAGCACATCTTCATCATCTTCCAGTTGGTCCGGAATGTCAAGGCCTCTCCATCTGATGGCCCTCATCATGCCCACCGATAACCTTGAGAAAGCCAACTTCTTCACATGAAAGTCATCCTATGCATTGGCCCAAAAATCCTCTATAGTAGGGATATGCCTGAATGGGTCCCTATGAGGTGCCTTGACTAGGCCATTAGGATCGAATCCTTGCCTTGCCCTATACCATCCTAAATGATATTGTTCTAACTCTTGTTCCGCAGTTGCAAAGGCGACAGGATTGGGGCAGCTATCATTGCCTATCATGAGTGAGAAGGTAACCCCTGTCACCTTTGAGCTTCATCATCTTGTCATACTGCTCAAGTTACCTAGCCAACTCCATCAAAACTATTCTATTGGGTGGATACCTTGGAAGCCTCTTGGGACAAGCTGTGCATCCCGCCACTCTGATATATGTGAACTGTGAAAACTGGATGAACCAACTCCCATACCTCTTGACTTTTGTCTTTGCTTCCGGTGAGAGCCTCCTAGTAGGTGTCCCTTGCAGTACCCTTACTGTCTTCATGGCGAAGGCATCATAAAATATCTTGTAGTCCTTGGTGCTGTGCAAATGAAGCTGTGGATAGCACTCATGCACCAAGCATTGTCCGGGCTCATTGCCAATCACTCCTAAAGCCTTAAGTCCTAGATGCTCATACAACCTTGCAATCAAATAGAAGAGGTAGGACCCCATGTAGAATTGCTTCTGATTTTGCACTGTCCTAAGTTGCAATTCTAAATTCTCACTTATGATCCTAGCCCAATCAAACTTTTTTTTCCCATTCTCAATCCCTTCAATAAAATAATACATCCAATTATCAAATTGTGTACCTTGAGCGGAGCCCATGACTCAGTTGAGAAGCACAATAAGGTCGCCATACTCCGATTTGAAATCTGACTTGGTGAGTCTTGACGACTTGGTGACTCCCTTCTTTCCTTCCTGCAACCAATTCTGCCTTAGTAGAGTGAGGCAGGCATCCTAATTATCTTGAAAGAGCTTGGCTGTCTGATCCATCAACATTACTATCATGCCTTTGTGCTAGGGTATATTGAACACCTCCTCTACCACCTGCCCACTGATGTTGGCCAACACCCTCTGCCCTTCACCAAAGATGGACTTAGTCACAATATCAAACCGAGATGCACACTCCATCACCAACTCCGGACAAGGCAAGGTAGGAGGGAAAGCGGCAGCTTGCACAATTCCACTCTTGCTGATCTTCTTCACCATGAGGGAGTGACTTTCCTTCAATCTATCTCTCAACTGTACCATGTCTACTGTGCCAATGTTGGTGTCACCTACTCGCTTCAATTTTGAGAAGAAGGCTGTCTTGGGCATCATGTCTTCCTTGTCTTTCTTGGCATGTATTCCCCTTTGGTTCTTGCTTGCACTAGCATTTGCCATCCTAGCCCTTATCTCTGCCTCTTCTTTCTACAATATGGTACTACACTTATCTCTGCTTCTTCAATCCTAGGGATATGATGCCACTTATTTCTGCCTCTTCAATTCCTATCAAACTACACTTATATCTGCCTCTTCATTCCTAGGGATGGGACTACCACTTATTTCTGCCTCTTCGAATATTTATGAGATGGACTACACTTATCTCTCCACTTCGTTCCTAGGGATGAGACTACCACTTATTTTTCCCCTTCAATTTTCTATGAATGAAACTACACTTATATCTCCCTCTTCAAATTCTATAGATGGAATGATGAAGTGGTGGATGAGTAGTGCAAGAAAAAATAGGGAAATGAACCAAGCAAGAACAAGGAAAATTTCTACCCTTTAGACCAGCAATCATCCTCAAGCTTGAAGACCCTCCTTTACCAACAAAACCACTCCTCCACCAAAGAAGAAAACCACTCTTTGCAAAATTCGCTCTTCCTTGCAAATTCGCTGCTCCTTGCAAAATTCGCTGCCCAAACACAAAACAAGATTGAATGAGAAATGAGGAGGGGAGGCCCTCCTCTTATACCAAATTTTTTGCCTCTTAAAGGAGAGGGCAGACTTTCCTTGGAGGGAAATAAAATTAATTAAATTGCCAATACAAACCCATATTAAATGCATAAAAAAAAATCACACAGCCCCATAGATGTATTTAATTTATTTAAACTGCCAATTAATGCATAAAAAAATCGCAAGTGGGGCTGGGAATGGGCGGCTGCCTTGGGAGATGTAAGATTTTACGTTTGTTGGGCCTATGCCCTCTCCAACAAAATCACACACTAGACCCTATGGGAGCGGCCAGCCTTGGGAGATGTGAAGATTAGTTAAAATGGAACCAATGCCAGGCAAAAATCGAAATCGGAAAGGGGCTGCCAGCTGTAGCTTTTTTATTTTACAAATTTGAAATTTCCCCCAAAAGAAAAATTGATTTTAGCCCATTTAATCATGACAACAAAATCCCAACATCGAAAATTGTAAGCCAATTAAAATTCAAATAATTTTCAAATTCCATTCACCCCCCTTTTCCATTTAAAATTTCACTTTGCAATTCAAAATCTCCACTTGGTGATTTTATTCAAAAAATCAATTTCATTTAAAATTCTATTTTCACCACCAAAGTTTTACAAGATTTTCCAAAAACATCTAAGTCCACAATTATATTTTGAAAATGTTCAAGTTATACAATTACACCAATTTTCAAAATTCATCTAAGTCCCAAAATTTGCAAATTTGTCCTGCCAGATATCACCTTAACAATCAAAATAAAATATTCTCACTTGAACTTGATTTGGCCTAGAGACAAAATCATCTGTTTAGGAAAACCAAAGTTCAGTGCAAGGTGAAAACATGCTAGACCCTCCTAGGCGCTTCCAAAACATCCAAGGTGCAAAATCATCATTTCAAAACCTCTGGATCACTCCAAAACTCGCTAAGGCATCCAAATAATTCTCAAGTGCGACATCCAAGCTCCTGAATCTAGGAAATTGCCAAGGCTTGCTCGAAAAAAGGGGGTCCCCAAATTCTTTGGGGCGATGGTGTGAAAACCTCACAACAATATTGAAGCACAATTATCATCTCTATCCCTCATTAAAGTTTTGGGAGGACGAGGCAGTCAATTTTCTTGTTGAGATTCTTGATCCATCAATCAAGTGATTCCTACAATTGACGATGCAGGGAGCAAGAGCAAAGCATAGTTATAATCCAACCATCATCTACTAATTGGGAGGACAAGGAACCTCGGTACAGGGAAGATGCAAGTGGTGTCTAGAATACTTGATTGTGGTCTTGGAATGTGAAGCAACTACAAAATTGATTTTCTTCTCAAATCCTCAATCATTTTTCAAAAAGAAGTTCAAACATCATTGGACTATATTTCAAAATTAGTGACATGGGCAAAGTTTGCCATGGACATTTGCGTAGGCTGAGCATTAAACAGTGATTAATCCTATTTTTTTTTCCACCAATCAAATTGTTCATGTTATCTCTTGCTAAACACTAATCTAATGTTTAAATTTTTAAAACAACAAACTGATCAAATTTTAAGATTAGAATATTATTTGATTATTTTGAAAGTGTCTGATTGGTCGAGGCAGAGGCGTGATCAGTTCTCAATACAGGAGAACACATGATTAAAGAGGTGCTCAGTTCTCAACGCAAGAGAAGGCACAATTAAGGAGAAGGCAGCAGAACATGGCTGTGAGGGGTTTACGCCTCTTGGATTTACCATCTTTGCATGAGGTTGCAGGTAAACAACCATTGAAATGGAAAGTTGGTACAATCTACAATCACAGATTCTTTTTTCTGGTGCCCTGCAAATGCAAATCAACGTCACATGCAAGAAGAATGTCATTTAAATCCAGTGAATCCTCTGTTGGAACAGAAACACAGACAAATAATGAAGACACACCTGCAGAAGAGGAGGAGATAAATCATAAAGCCCTTAGAAATGACTTCCTCTGCCAAGGCCTCATCTCTGTCAATTGATAGAAAGTCGAAGAAAGTAAGCCACTTATTAATTCAGTGTATTTGTTTAAAGGCATGACCCACAATAGAACTTATTGGAGTATGTTTACTTGATTTGAGATTGTTTATAGAAAAACTTAATATTAAAACAAATGCCTTATTCAACTGCGCTTGGTGGAGAGGTTATCTTGCTGTGAAAGAATCAAGCATTAAACCCAATGGACATGCCTTGTTTGTGGATGCCTCATGCCACTCACCAGCTAACACTCTTGTCATTGATGCATTTGGAAAAACTCATTGTATTTCCCCAAGCAATTCTAATAGAAAAGTTAAATTAATGTATACACTGAAAACTATTCTAATAGAAAAAACCAAATTCATTGTTCCTGAAAGATACTATATAATTCAGTCTACTTATGATTGCAAATGCCTGGTAATTGTGCCTAATATCTTCATCCTTTGGCCAAAATGGTTTGTAGGACTATCCGAATGCATTTAATTTAAATATTCCTAAATTGAATCTTAAGGGCTTCCCAGTTGGGGCTCACTGGATGTTTACTTGGTGGATTGTTTCAGAAGTCACAAGTTAAAAATTTAAAATTTCACCTCTCAAACCCTTGTTCCTTATTTCTGTCCTCCATCGTTGTTCCCATCATATTTTCTTATGCAAATATTATACCCAAGCTTTTGATTATTTCAAGAACTAGTCTCAAACTTCTTCAGATAAATCTAGTCCAGAGCTCTGAAGCATTGGATACTAATATTTGTGCACAGGCAATTCTAGAAGAATCTAACTAATGTTTACATTGCAAGAAAACTAACCATAATAAAAAAATCATTACCACTGCTGTGGTATTTCTATGCTAACCTTTTCATGTTTCTCTGCCTCTACAATTCTTCAAAAGGAGACTCGTGGAATATAAATAAGTCGTCTTGTCTATAATGTGTGTTAGGTATGATTGCAGATAATTGTGTCATGTTTGTCAACCCATGTCAGCATGAGCAGAAACAACCTGCATGGCAAAACAAATTTCCCCTCAAATTTAGCCCGGAATGGGGGTGGGCTTGAGGCAGCTGTAACATTTGTGGACCTCTAGACCTTACGTTTGAGGGACAATTAAAATCACTTCAGTTCATTATCATTATATAGAGAGCAGTTTAAAAGGAAATTTGTTCAAGCTTTATGTGTGTACAAGTAGTTCAAAAGACTGCAGGGACATTTGCTCCAAGGGTGTGTACTGCCAGAAGAACCCAGCTGTTCCTGGAACAATTCTGTACAGGGCTTTGATATCCTTGTTGATGTTGGGAGGAGCACTTTCATTCAACCTTGTGTTTCCCTCTAATGAAGCAGATATATGGAGGCTGATGGGAATGTGGTCTATTTGGATGTTCAGTAAGTTCTCTAATGCTTTACATTCATTTACTTTGCTAAGTGATGCTTCATGGCCTGATATGTTTCTGGATTATATTTTTTCACAGCCATTGTCAATGAAAGTAGCTTTCTAATTCAGATAAGAAATATCAGAAATTGCAATTCATGACCCACAAAATATGACCTCAGTAAAAGGTATTATTAAAGACCTTGCCAATCTATTATACTGGAAAAGACCAATGTGCAGAAAATCACTTCCAATGAATTCTCAACATGATTATGGTCTAGGGAGCATTGTCGTGTGAATGTCGTTTAGCTAAGAAAACGTTGTTGTTCATCATGCTAAGCTTTTATTTGCTGTCATTTTGAATAATTAACTAACATTATGAAATTACATTCTCTTGCAATCAGGATGAATTTGGACCTCTGCTACATTTTAGTATTTGTTTACTTTTACTCATCATTGTCAATTTCTTGTTTGAATTTGAAGGCCTAAACTTAATTCATTTTTAACTAAATTTCCTTCTTTTCTAACCTTTTCTGGAAATAAAGTGCCATGAAAATTGTGCAGGCAGGTACAGTTATTGCATGGCTTATTGCATTGGAAATAGCCAAACGGGAATTTCAGGGTAGCTTCATTTAATGGATTGTCTCGCTATTCTATTTTGAATGTATTGTTGCATATTTGATATCCACTATTTGAAAATGATCCTTTCTGTGAGTCCATTAATTAATACTCTGTAAACCCAATCTATGCTCATAGGTGCTGCTTCTCTTTAAATATATACGTACGAAAAGCTCTTTCCTTTGCCACAATACTTCATAAGCTACTCCGTAGTCCCTGGTGAATTCATAAGAAATTCAGTTATGGCTTTTAAGTTTAATGCTCTGCTTTGAAATTATTGTCTTTCTTCATATCAAAATTAAAACAAAATTGTTTACAACCACTAAAGGCATACCCAGCCTAAAATTTTCTCTAACATTTTTATTCTCATCAGATACAGTCAATAAATTTGTTCTATCCAGTTAAGTTTGAGACTAATAAATTGATTGTTGTTTGAAAGTGCCTCACTGAAATACCGTTGAAGCACACTAAGCTTATTTATCCTTCTTGGATGCATAATTGGTCACTTGGTCTATATTGCTCTCCTAAATCTTCATCCCAACTTGATATTTCATTTTGATATTTGGAGTAAATGTTTTATTTTGTTTTCAGTGTATGATACCATGAAACCAACAGACTTCTAATTTGCAATCCATTTCAATGTAGATAGTCATTGGTGCTTTTGCATTTTATATTATTTTGTTTTTTCAAGCAAGAACTTTTGTTTGATGATTATTTTCAGCATACAATTATTTTGTCTTGTTGTGTTTTCACATTTTTATTGTATCATAGTTCACTCATTATAATATGACAGAAGAACCAAGCAATTTGAAGTGTATTAAGGATGTTACATATCTGCGTAGAGATTTCTTAGTCAGGTATTACTAGAACAGTGAATGCTTCTGTGATTGTGTTTCTTAGGTGCATATATTGTCCTGCTCTGCATTTCCTAGTTTATATCTCTTTCGCTTTCAAATTGACTTGCATCATTGATTTTCATTAAAGCTATTCTTCATTGATGTTGGCATACAAAGCCTTCTTTACAACGTCCATACCACGAGCTTTGAATATAAAGCTGTTTCGAATCTTTAAATTAATCTATGTAATTGTTGCATCTGGCACAGGCAGGAAGCTAATTTTTGGCCAGAAAAAAGACATGTATCTCCTGATGGTTGCCATACAATATTTGTTCACTCTAACACATATATTTGCCATACAATAATAGTTCACTCAACAATTTTCTGACAGTAGGTCTGATACTAATGCAAATAGTTTAGGGAGAACAAGGCATATACCTCCTGATGGTTGTGCCATACAATCGTAGTTCACTATAATTTTCTTACAATAGGCTTGATACTAATGTGAATAGTTTAGAGTCATGCCCTGTTCAGAGAATGGACTCAATTTAAAGACCAACAAACATCATTTGTAATCTTAATTTCCCTTCTTTGAACTGAATCTTTTTATTAGCAATTGCTAAAATGATGCAGTTGTTATTGTTACTTTATGTATCTTTTATATAGCTTTGCAATTCCACACAGCAACATAATGCATATTGAAGCCCCCAATAAAATTGTGCAGCACTTGTTCTTTTTTTAAAAAGTTATTTTTTTCATTAGGAAGAAATAATTCCCAAAGTTATGACACAATTGAAGTCAAATATATACATGGAGTAGAAAATAACTACAGACTACCTTCTAAAGCAAACACCTAAACAACAGGCTTGCATGTAGAAATTGTGGACGCACAAAGTGTGTGGAAGACGAAGAGTTAGCTTTAAACCATGTAGAATATGTTTAGGGCACACATGCATTTCTAAAGACATGCAACCTATCAATGTACACCTTGAGTTGGCCTAGTGGTGGAGAATTTGTGCTCTTAAAAGAGAGGTCACAAGTGCAAATCCCATGGGGGTAAGGTATCAATACCTCATTTGTAGCACAGTTTGGTGCCTTCTGCAAGGAGTATGCGGCAGTCCCATATTATTGTCACCATATGTAGACCAAAAAACAGATGGCTGCTGTAGTGGACTATAAAAGTTCCTTTCCTTTTCCTTTTATGCAATCAAAGCCTACACACATGTATGGGGGTTGTGCTTGCATGCATGCACAAGAAAACAATGCTTGCATGTAGATAGCATTCCCAAGTTATTATAGAGGTAATTCTGCAAAAGGTGCCAAGGTAGAGGATCATGAAGGGGTAGTAGCTCTCCGTAAATTCCAAGAAAATGTCATTGATAATGATTGAATTTCATGGTGCTTGTGAAGACATTTTCTAGTAGAGGTTGTTGCCTAGACAACATTAACTAGATACCCATGTTGTGGGGTTGTGTATCTATTGGGATGTTTAGCCTTATCACTCCTAGGGACTCCTTTTCTCTTGTGAGGAAGTAAATGCATAATGGTTGCTTCAAACTAATTCCAAAAATTTCTTGGAATTCATGATATTCTTTACTTTTATCCCTTTTTTTTCTAATAAAAATAGAAGATTTCCTTAGGGTTTTGCATAAGAGAAAGATCCAAAAGATCCTCCAATTTATTTTTCAAATCCCCTTCAAAATGATAATTTACTAGCATATTTTGATTATTGATTATTGATTATCTCATCTGAAGCAAGTTGGGTTTCTTTTAGTACCTCATTTGTTAGAACACCTTGCTCACCCTTTGTGGCATTGATGCTAGTAGATTTTTTGTTTCTAATTGTAGACATCTAAAATGGCTTTGCATTTCATCTTGTCATGTTATCACATTCACTTGTCCATATTGATTAAATAATCATTTTAAATTATTAATTAAACAAATTATTTGCTTTTTAACAAAATAATTTTATCAATTAATCAATTCATTGTTCCTTTTATTTAATAATTAAATAAATTTTAAGTATTTAATTATTTCATTAGTCATTTCTATTCATAATTAATTAATATTTTTACTTAATTTCTCATTTTATCTCTATATTAAGTAAATAATTTTCTTATTTGATTAAATTCTCATATTTAAATAACTTATAAAAAATTCTTTAATTAAACTTCCTTTCAAATTAAATAATTTTCTCACTTCAAATTAATAAAATTAATATTTTATCTATTTCTTCTATGTATTTACACATTTGCTTGCCTCTCCACCTTATCAATTCATGTGCAATACATGTTTCACCCTCTTAATTTTTTTCTCAATTTTTGATTTTGCAATTTAATTTCTAATTTTATTGATCAAATGTGACGAGGCACACAAATAAGACTTTTATTTAATCATTCTTTTATCTAACATTTTTGAGTACTTAAAATATGGTCAATTTGTCAAGCATCTATCAGATATTTTCAATCAAGAGCTAATACTATTATTATCAATTATCAAGCATCAAGCCTTCATATTATCATATTGATAGCAAATTTATGCTACAAAATTTGAGAGCATATCTACATATGAAAACATTCGTGCAATTCCCAAGCTATAATAGTCTCCTAATGTCTTTGTATTGGTATTATTGTTTAGGATTTGATTTTACACATAGATTTGAGGTTTCATTTTGTGTTTGTTTGGATTGTGAGTTTGAATTGTGCATTCCAATGTTTCCATTGTTTTGATTCACATTTTCACATCATTTACATTTTGGCACACTCAATGAGACCCACATCTCTACTGGATTTAAATTTTTGAAGGTTTTCATAATCTTATCTTATTTTGTTCAAAAATTATAAGACTAACCTTGTGCAGATAAAGTTGATGACAAAATGTTAGGGCTTCTTAAAATTTGATCACATTTTTCAAATGACTGTGTTTTTTTTTAATAATTTTTTTAGTACAACTTGAGGATCATATTAGAAGCATGCAATCCAAAAATTAGTTTTAAATCGTAATTTTGAGTAAGTTATGATCGTTTTATGATTTTTCATAAATCTTAAGTTTTGATTGCAAATCAACAATTTTTTTTGGAAATTTTTACATTTCTAGATTTGACTTAGTCATTTAGAGAGCCCGTTTATATTTTTTATTTTGATGTGAAATAATTAATGTAAAATCAGATATTTGAAAATTAGTGTTTTTTCATTAATATGCTTTCCAAGGTACAAATTAAGGATTTTTTCTAAATTTTTTACATTTTTGGAAAGCTCTTAGAAATTCAATAGGAGTATGTTCTTTGAAATTTTATTTTGAGGTCAAATATATTGCAATATAATCATATCTTGTTTGACTGGGCTAGAGCAACAAATTGTAATTGTAATTTTGTGATGAGTTTATATTTTATTTACATATATTCTATTGCATCATAAGATTAGTTTATGACCCATAAAGAGTTTTATTTTCCATTTTACTATCATAAAGAATCAATTTGTGCAATACATTTCTTTGCTTTGGACTATCATGTTTGATATATTTTCACATATTTGATTTGAGGTTAAAAATTGAGTTTGGAGCACATCATATTGGATCAAGGGTTTTCAAACATAATTGGAAAGTGTTAACTTTGGGTATGTTTGTTCTTGTACTGGAAAGTGTTAATTGGATCAAGGGTTTTCAAACATAATTGGAAAGTGTTAATTGGATCAAGGGTTCTCAAGCATAATTACAATCTTTTCAATCTGGGCTAAGCCTCTAAGAAGTTTATAACTTAGAGAAGTGAAGGTGGAGAGTGGGTTACCCTTTCCTCCTAGTTGTTTGATATTATTCTCTTTTATTTTATGGATTTAGACCTCAACATATCCTTGTGGTATATAAAGCATGCCCTTAATAGAGCTTGTAAAGTCTATAGTTGAACTTTTTAGCCATCATTTCTTGTGTAAGGATTGGTATTCCCACTTGAGTACGCTTGTTGGAATGTCTTAAATGCTTGAATGTTTAAACTCCCTTCCTCATTTGAAGCCAAAAGGGGGACAAAAATCCACATTGAGTCATATGAAGAGTGTTCAATCTTGTAACTTCCTGCATGTTGCATCAAATCAAGTAATCAATCTTATGATGTATAAGTCTCTTATCTTTTAAGCTTTTAGCTATCTTGTTGTTATTTCTTGCCAAAAGAATCAAAACTTACAAACATCAAATTTTTAAACAACTACATTTGAACACTACAACAACAAATTGCACATATAAATAAATTTCAGAGAACAAGATCAAGATTTGAATAACTTGTCATATCATTCCTCAAATTCCTCAAAGTTCAATTTGGATCCTCGTTCTTTTGATTTATTATTTGATCATCTTTCTTTTTGCTTGGTCTCACAAATATCTTTGAGGCAAAGAGCTATCTTGTTTATCTTTATCTTTATATTTATCTTTTTGGAGATTTAGATTAACTTTGATTAATTTAACCTTTGAAGCAAAAAATATCTTTTATCAAGATCAAGGTATCCAATCTTATTTAAGATATCACACTTTTTATATGACAACAAGGTCACAACATGATAAAAATATAGAAACAAGTCAAGAGAGTCTTCATACACACCTTCCCAAAACATCCTATCAATGTGCCTCTTTCACAAGGTGAACATGCAATGTCATCCAAATCTCCTCATATAGAAAGTAAACAACCAGAGTTAACAATCAAAGAGATACAAGAGCTTGAACAAGATCCTGATATTGTAATTTAGATATCTGTAATTTTGGTATGCGCCAATTTGTAATTTAGATATCTGATACTTTTCAACTTCTTTAACTTTAAAGATAACATTTAGAAGTTCATCGATTGATAAGAAAATGAAACTTAAACCAAATAAACATCAACCACCACAATGCAAAAACCACATAACACAAAAATTTACTTGTGGAAACCCAAATGGGTGAAAACCACGTGTGAGATGAGACTCACAAATTTTGTACTCTTCTGAAGTACACCTTGTTAGGAGCTTAACCTTGTTAGGAGTTTTACAAAGACACTGTTAGGTGCCACCCAGTTATGAGATTTACCTCTAGCCCTGTTAGGAGCTTTACCTTGTTAAGAGTAGCCTTGTTAGAGGACTTCAAACACTAGCTAAAGTGTCACCCTGTTAAAGGATTTACATAAAAGATCTGTTAGGATCTACCCGATTAAGGGATTTAGCCTGCTGTAACTGTTAGGATATAACAAGAAGATTGATTTGGTAAATAGAAACACCTTTGCTTGATCATTCCCTTTGTAATGCATACATTATGTCCTTAGATAACTCTAGAATACCCTGGCTTGATCGCACCTCCACAATCATGATCTAACCACACAAATCTTCAATTTCATGATATAAATATCTCTTCTCAAGCCCTAAACATTCCACCAACTTAACACCTCATCCAACATATTGAAATCACTTTTCCAATCTTTACACCCAGAGAGATCGCGCCAAAACACATATCCCAATGTAAATGTTAGATACAAATGAGAGGGGGGTTGAATCAATTGTATGTCCTTAACATAAAATATATCTTTTCACATCAAAACATGAAATGCAAATCTGAAACCTCAAAAGTAACATAGATCAGAACACCAAGAATTGTTGTCGAGGAAACCCTGTTAAGGGAAAACTCCGGTGGGGATTAAACCCACAATATAATGCATTAGTAATAAAGTATCTTAGTTACAAGATCTTTCCCTTTTAGGAGTAGATACATACAACCAATACAAAGTCCTTATTGAAGGATGGACTCTTTTCTTTGAGTCAAAAACCCTGTTAGGAGTTGATAATAAGAACATTTATTCGCTCAGAGCAACTTTCCCAATGTGAAGGTTAAATCCACCTTCTGAGGTCAAACCCACCTTTTGGAACCACTATCCAAATGTAAGTATATAAATATATTGATAACCGATAATGAACTAGCTAACAAAAACTCTTTTACTAAAATAGTTCCAATGAAGTACAATAATCACAATGCCTTCTCTACATCCAGCAGTCCTCGGCTCCACACCTTCCCATCCACTCACTATCACATGCAAAATCTTCACATCACTTGTTTCACTCCTTTATACAAGATACACTTGATTTATTAGGTTGGCACCAAATTGGACTTTCCTAATAAAAATGATTACATGAAATCTTTTCAAGATACACATGGGATCTTGGACAAGAAAATATCAGTCACTAGTTGACCAACATACTCCATAATCCACAAATTATCTTCGCATAAGGTAGAACACGCCACATCCCATAGGTCGGACCAAATAAGACTTCGCAAGGTCACACACTATAACTAACGTCACCAAGAGAACGATGATCAAGGAATAAGGGAAATTGTTCTTCAACGAGTCTTCTACCATAACCTGACTGCGCATAACATGAATCCATCTCACATCCAAGTAAACACAAAAATTGAGAGACTAACTCTGCCACAAACTTTTGTTTATGTTCCTACGACCAGTCTGTACTAAAACTATTGTAACTTATTCTTCTGATTACATTAATGCATGCAATCTTAGATATAATATCTAAGCTCCTTTTGAATCATACATCCAAGCTCATAGAGTCAGACATGTCGTACATAACCCATACAACCATGATGATTATTTCTATCCTTGTCTTAACTATTTTTACTACAACATCAGATATATTCAATCTTATGAAACATATGTTGACATTAATGACAACACATGTCAAGAAACAATTCTAACAGTAAAAACCATATTTAACTAACATGTCAGCTACATGATAGATCCAAACAATTAATTTATCAAGAATAGTCAAACATGTTTTGACCAACTCAACCTTCATCTTTGTAAAATGATCTACCTCGATCAATGTAATGAGAACTCATCACCATAAATTATATTAGACACATCATCATGACAACTGGACTACAAATCATTCATCACAACATGATCACCAATCGCCAACAAAAGATCTACTATCGACAACACAAAAATATTGTCACGGGTCACTGAAACAACTTCTGTATCCTCAAAAAATGCTTACCAATCAACTAAATTAGTTGTGTTCATAACCATGAACTTAACATAGAATCAGAAACATAATTCTATGATCACACCACCTAACTCACCATGGATTTGATAAACTAATCAGATCACTCATTGCCAGTCACAAGTTGTTCTAGCAGTTGCCCTATCACAATTCAATCAAACATAACTTACACAAATAACACATTCAACAGTTGTGGTTATACAGTTATCATCTAGAGACATCTCCAAGTCTCCCTTAAGAATCAAAACCACTTGAACTACTTGAAAACTTATTGTTCATTCTTCTCACATAATTGGCAACACACTAAGAACACTAGGTCAATACTTGACATCAATGACAAAATAATAACTGATCATATCAATCACTAAATCTGTATCATCTCATCACTTACCATCATCATTTATGCCAATAATCTCCCCCTTTGACATTGATGGAAACCCTTACAATCAAAACATCTTTGACCTATTCAGCTTGTGTTCTTACACTCTTCATCTCTGAATTGATTGTCATAAGTCACATCTATTTTCCCACTTCTTTGTCATCCGCTTGACCACTTATTTGTACATCTTTCTCCCTTTGACAACAATTCCAAAGACACAATACTATAGAATACTGCATCTCCTTCAGTATCTGCATTGTCGACTGCTCCCCCTAAGGAGTAGCTCCTTATTACATCAATCCAACAATGATTTTCAATACAAAATATTGGACGGATGCAACAACATCACTTTTATTCTACTTAGGTAGGGGAATGATCCCCAAATTGCCTCTTAGACACTCAAACATATCCTTTGGTAGTGGCTTAGTAAAAATGTCTACAACCTGCTCCTTAGTTGGCACATACTCCAACTGTACTTTCTCTTGAGCTTGTTCTCTACGAAAATGACACTTAATTGCAATATTCTTGGTCTTAGAGAGAATCACATGGTTCTTGGATATGTTGATAGCACTGGTGTTATCACAATAGATAATCACCAGTTCAGTTATCTTTTCCTTAATTCCTTCTAATAAATTCTTCATCCAAGCAATTTGAGTATAATTAATAGAAAAAAAAACATATTTTGCCTCTGTAGTAGAGTGAGAAATACAATTCTTCTTCTTGCTTGTCCATGACACAAGTCTTTTTCCAAGAAATAAAGCTCCTCCACTTGTGCTCTTCCTATCATCCACATTACTTGCCCAGTTTGCATCAATGAACACACTCAAAGAAAAATATCCTTTATGATCATACCAAAGACCATAATCTTTAGTCCCTTTTAAATATCTAAAGATTCTCTTCACAACCACCATATGGGATTCCTTTGGATTAGACTCAAATATTGCAACAATCCCAACTGCATGTGCTATATCAAGTCTACTGTGAACAACATAACACAACTTACCAATCATGGATATGTACAAAGTTGCATTCACCTCTTTTGAATCATCTTCCCCAGATAGCTTGCAACTGGTCACCATTAGTGTTCCTACCGGTTTAGAATCTTCTAACCCAAAAGTCTTCAATACTTCCCTGACATATTTTGTTTGGATGATGTAGATTCCATCACTGAGCTGAGATACCTGCAATTCAACAAAGAATTTGATCTCACCAAACATAGAGATCTCAAATTCCGTTCTCATTTCTTCTAAAAATCCAATGCTCATCTCATCATTTCCACCAAAAATGATGTTATCCACAAAAACTTCAGCAATCAACAATTTATCATCTTTCTTGATCTTAGGTAAGCATTGCTATCCTCACTTGTTCTTATAAAACCGATCTTGATCATATTTGAGTGGAGTCTCTCATACCATGCCCTTGGTGCCTGCTTTAATCCATAAAGAGCCTTCTGCAACTTGCACACCAAGTCCTCACCTTCCAATAGTGCAAAACCATCAGACTGTTCTATGTAAACTTCCTCTTCCAAAATACCATTCACGAGCACAGATTTGAAGTCCATTTGAAAAACTTTAAAACTTTTATAAGTAGCATATGCTAGCAAAATCCTTACTCCTTCAAGTCTAGCCATTGGTGCAAAAGTATCTCCATAGTCCAAGCCTTCTTCTTGTGCATATCCCTTAATCACAAGTCTTTCCTTATTTCTGACTACTTCACCATCTTCATTGAGTTTATTCTTGAAAACCCACTTAGTTCCTATCACATTCTTGTCAACAAGTCTAGGAACTACTACCTAAGTGTTATTTTTCTTTATTTGATCCAATTCTTCTTCCATGGCCTTAACCCATTCTTCCTTCTTCAATGCCTCTTCTACTGATTTAGGTTCATGTTCACAAATCAGACAGACACTTTCTCCAATCTTTCTTCTAGTCTGAAACCCAACATTCTTATCTCTAATAATTTGATCAACTAAATAATTTAACTTGACATACCTTGGTATTACTGGTTCAGGTCTAGGAGCCTCTTCTACCAATTGAGCTGGTTCATCCTCATTGTTTTGATTTTCAACTTCTTTCTCCATCAGTTGAACATCTACAATCCCCTGATCATGTCTCGATTCATTCTTGCTGGAACCATCGTTCTGCTCTAGAAATTCATCAATTCTCACATTTGCACTTTCTATCATCTTCTTGGTTCTCTTGTTTAGGCACTTGTAGGCTTTTCTTTTCATAGAATATCCTAGGAATGTTCCCTCATCACTCTTAGAATCAAATTTCCCTGTATTGTTATCTCTCTTTATATAACATCTTCTCCCAAAAAATTTGAAGTGTTTCACACTAGGTGTGTGACCATGCCATAAGTCATATGAAGTCTTATTGGTACCCTTCTTCACATGTACTTGATTTAATATATAAACAATAGTGATGGCAATTTCTCTCCAAAACATTTGAGGCAAATCTCTTTGTATCATCATTGTTATTGCAACATCAATAATAGATCTATTCCTTCTCTTTGCAATCCCATTTTGCTGAGGGGTTCTAGCTATTGACATTTGCCTCTTAATTCCATGTTCTTCACAAAATTTAGTGAATTCCAAAGATGTGAACTCACCACCTCTGTTAGATCTCAAGCACTTCAAATTTTTATCTGTTTCTTTTTCAACTCATGCTTTGAATACCTTAAACAAATAGAATGCATTTGATTTGTCTTTAAGAAAAGTAACCCACATCATCCTAGAGTAGTCATCAACAAAAAGCATAAAATGCCTATCTCCATAGTAGCTTCTTGTTCTCATAGGACCACACAAATCGCTATGAACTAAATCCAAAATACCTTCATATGAAAATGACTTACTAATAAAAATAAAACTAGTTAGCTTTCCCACCTGACATTCCTTGCGCATGACATTGTCTGGTTTCACTAGTTGCAAAAAACCTCTAACAATATTTGATGAAGGGTGCTCCCCTTAATACCACAAACACATAACAGAAACAGAGAAACAACAACAATTTGCAAGAACATAAAATGAGCTTCTTATTATCTCCACAAATGTGGAATTACAAACTTTCAAAACTACAATATGCAAAGCCACATGGGCATTCCCTTACAATATTCTGGAGGACAAAGCCTCCAATTATTACCCAGATCTACTACCCGAACTGTCCTGAATTGCCTAAGACAACACTACAGCCTTCCTTATATAGGCAATTTTCCACCACCTAGGAAGGTTCCAGAAATTTTAGCCAATAAGGCCGACCAAACTTAGAATTATTTTATTTTACAATTTATTACATCAGAGTCGGCTCAAAACAACTTTTGAAACCCAAACAAATTTTTTGAAGGAAAATCATTTTTCGCCATTTTAGGTGACCCAACTTCCGAAGACCATAAGTCATCACTCGTTGACCCGATTGACTATTATGACCCCATTTTGGAAAGGGCATGAAGTGCTCTACAACACCTAAATCAAGCAAGCTTCATTCAGCCGAAGTTTCAACCTCATCCGGGGCCTCTAAAGCCTTCAAAACTGAGTTCAAAGTTTCTGTACCCTATTTCCAATACCAAATTTTTTTAATATCTTCAAAACCAGACTTGATCCGGCAATGAAACTTTACTGGCAGGCTGATATGACCAAAATGAACCTCCACCTGTGAAATCAGAACATTCCGAGATCATATGACCAACTTACTAAAAATAGCAAGTTTCCGTAAATAGCAGCTCCGCACAAGATAGCCCTTATTGAAAACAAAACCAAAAATATTTTTCGGTGATGCAAGATTGCTCTTACACCTAGGATGCTCCTGCATCAGACACCCAGGGCAATTTGAGAAGTGACCCTGTCACGACTTAGGTGTGTAGAGGAAAATCAAGACAGTTAACCTCCTCCCTTGTCAGCCATGATGAATCTTCAAGAGGTCATCCTTTCCATTTGACCAAATACTCTTCATATGTTCTGTTCCTTGTGCTTCTGCCAACATGACTATCTAGCATGTCTTCAATCTCCTTGATATCTGAATTGGTTGCTGGAATAATCCACCATGTTGCTATAACCTCATCTTCAACACCTCCTTCATGATACTCTATCAGATTTGAAACATTAAATACTAGTGAAATATTCAGCTCAATAGGCAACTCAACCTCATATGCATTTCCTGAATCATGCTTCTTCAGTTTCTTACATGGCCCAAACTTCTTCATTTTCAATTTGTTGTATGTACCAATTGAAAATTGCTCCTTCCACAAATGAACCATGACTTCATCTCCAACCTGAAATTCCTTATGCCTGCTTTTCTCATCTACCTTAGCCTTATACTGCGCATTCATCTTGGTAATGTGCTTCTTTACCTCCTCATGAATGTTCTTTAAATATTTTGCCAAATCCTCAGCTTCAACACTACTTATTTCTCCTTTATCTATCTTTCTCAACTCAGATGCATTTATGGGACTACTTCCATATAATATCTGTGGATGATGTGATGAACTAAACTTCAAATCTGTCTTCAACTCTTCACCTTCTACTAGTGTCATTCTGTGTGCTGCCTTATTTGGCAAACTGGCTCCTAGAATCAAGTCCATCTGATGACTGATCTTTCTTACTGGTGGTAATCCATCAGGCACATTATTGGATATAATATCCTGAAACTCGTTCGATAATTCTGCAACTTCTACAGGTACATCTTCTACTTCCTCTTTCCCACCCTTTGGAATTAAGGTAAAATAGATATGCTCATGCCACATACCATCTAAGAAATTTTCTCTATCAACAAAAGTTATTCTTACACTACCACATACCTTTTCTTCTGTTTCCTTCAATGGTTTCAGCTTATGTCACACTTCATCCTTTGTCAGGGAATAGCTATTTGCATGACCATCATATAAAACACATCTATCAAACTACCACGACCTACCCAACAACATGTGACATGCATCCATAGATATGATATCACATAGTACCTCATCATGGTACCTGCCAATCTTGAACTTCACTAGGCACTGTTCACTGACCATGACCTTGTGGTCATCTTGCACCCAGGCAACCCAATATGGATGTGGACATTTCTACCTCTTGAGTTTCAACTTTGTCACCATCTCTTCTGACACCAAATTATCAGTACTTCCACTATCAATAATCACATCACAACATTTACCCTCAAACTTGCATCTAGTGCGAAATAGGCTCCTCCTTTGTTCAGATTCATTCTCACCACTCAGCGGGACTCTTCTGTTAATCAATGTTTCTCCTCTTTCAACATCTTCAAAATTTGAGGATCTGACATCTTTGTCTACATGTGCCACTCTGGCCTAGCCTTTATTCCTCCTATCCATCCTTCCTTGGCGTTGAGGACATTCAAATGCCCTATGACCTTCTTCTCCATAGTGAAAACATGTCGCACGAAAGCCTCCTCTTCTAGATCCTTGTCCTCTTCCTCTCCGATCTCTATTATTCTGATCATGGAAATGATTGAAATTATCTCCTCTCTAATTTTGACTGTTACTAGCCTCATCCTGCTTTTTAGGATCTTCATTTCGATCTCCATATGACCGTCCACCAGATCTTCCATCACGACCTCTTCTGCTTTGTCTGCTCTCAAACTTCTTGTTCATCTTTTCATCTACTTTTAGGGCAAATTGGTATGCCTCTTCAATACTATTCATTCAAACCATATTCAATTCTTCCCGAATGCTCGGCCTTAACCCATTAAGGTAACATGCAACTTTCTCCTTGTCAGCTTCTGCATAGCTTGTTCTGATGAGGATTCGATAGAACTCCTCTGTATACTCCTGAACAAATCGACCTGCTTGCTTCAAACTTTGCATTTTCTTCAGTAGGTCAAGCTCATAATCAACAGGGATGAACTTTCACTTCAATTTATCCACCATCCACTCCCATCTTGTGATTTTATCCTTTCCTCTTTGATTTCGCTCCAATTGAATCTATTGCCACTAGATCTTCGCATGACCTTTCAGTCTGGCCTTCGCGAATTTGACCCTATCAGGATCCTCAATATCTTTATACTCAAAATATTCTTTACATTCATTGATCTAGTCGATCAACTCCTCTGGGTTAAGATTTCCAAAAAATGTCAAAACCTCAATCTTAGGTCTTTTCCCGATCTTGGAAATGGCCCGAAAAAGTCTTTCTTCCTCCGGGTTCACAACTTTGACTTCTCCTTCTTGATCTTCTTCTTTGGCTTCATCCTTGCTTTCATCTCTGACATTAAGATTCATTTCTCTGTGAATCTCTTCTTGCAATGCTCGCACTTGTCTCTGGAGCGCTCTAACCTCAAGTGTTACAACACTAGCTCTTCCACCACGTTCCCTTCATGGAGGCATTTTCACAATGCGCGCTAAAACTCTAACCATGGTCCTGGTGAAAACTACCTCATAATCGGTGATTTGTTTACATAGAAACCCTAACCCATGGTCCTGGTGCAAACTGCCTCACAATCGGTGATCTGTTTACATAGAAACCCTAACCCACAGTCCTAGTACAAACTACCTCACAATCGATGATCTATTTACACACTCAGGAACTCCTGATCTGATACCACTTGATGAAGGGTGCTCCCCTTAATACCACAAACACATAACATAAATAGAGAAACAACAACAATTTGCAAGAACAGAAAATGGGCTTCTTATTATCTCCAGAAATGTGGAATTACAAACTTTCAAAACTACAATATGGAAAGCCACATGGGCATTCCCTTACAATATTCTGGAGGACAAAGCCTCCAATTATTACCCAGATCAACTACCCAGAACTGTCCCAAACTATCTAAGACAACACTACAGCCTTCCTTACATAGGCAATTTTCCACCATCTATGAAGGTTCCAGAAATTTTAGCCAATAAGGCCGACCAAACTTAGAATTATTTTATTTTACAATTTATTACATCAGAGTCGGCTCAAAACAACTTTTGAAACCCAAACAAATTTTTTGAAGGAAAATCATTTTTCGCCATTTCAGGTGACCCAACTTTTGGAGACCATAAGTCATCACTTGTTGACCTGATTGACTATTATGACCCCATTTCAGAAAGGGTGTGAAGTGCTCTACAACACCTAAATCAAACAAGCTTCATTCAGCCAAAGTTTCAACCTCATTTGGGGCCTCTAAAGCCTTCAAAACTGAGGTCAAAGTTACTGTACCCTATTTTCAATACCAAAAATTTTCAATATCTTCAAAACCAGACTTGATTCGGAAATGAAACTTTACTGGCAGGCTGATACAACCAAAATGAACCTCCACCTGTGAAATCAGAACATTTCGAGATCATATGACCAACTTACTAAAAATAGCAAGTTTCCATAAATAGCAGCTCTGCACAAGATAACCCTTATTGAAAATAAAACTAGAAATATTTTTGGGTGATGCAAGATTTCTCTTACACCTAGGATGCTCCTGCATCAATATTCATCTTACTCACTTTGACCAAACTATCAAAGTTTACATGACAAAATCTCCCATGCCACAACCAACTATCATCAAATTTTGCAATTAGACAAATCTTTACTGTATTATTCAGTCATAATAAGTTACCTTTAGTATGTGTACCAGTAGCAATCAGATCACCAGATCTCCCAAGTATCCTGCAAACACCTCCTTTGAACTCTATAAGATAACCGTTGTTGTTCAATTGTACTACACACAACAAATTGTACCCTAGGTCTTCTACCCAATAAATATCATAATGTAATTTGTTTTTCTATTTAGTGCAATAGATACAATTCCTTTTAACAAGCAAGGAGAGTTATTACCAAACCTTACCGATCAACCATCACATTCTTTCAACTTAGTGAACTTACTCTGGTCACCAGTCATGTGATGTGTACATCCACTATCTATTAGTCAATCTTCACTGTGATCCATGCTAGAAATAAATGTTTTTTCATTACATGCAGGAGGATTTTCCTTAACAATAACAAATGTAAATACATCTTCCTCATTATCCTCAGATTCCTTATCGATAACTCTCTCATCTGCAACAACAAAATAAGTCTTCTTGTTTTTTCCTTGAATCTCTTAAGCTTATCCTTCTTGTCACCATCAGGACACCTGACAAAAATGTGTCCAATCTTGTTACATGAAAAACATTTGAAAGGTAGGTTACCCTTATACTTGCCGATTCCTCTAGGTAGCCTCCTAGCAAATAATGATTCCAACTCATCTTGTCTATTTTCCTCAAACAAGATAGAATCATAATCATTGGAGTAACCTAACATAGAAGAAGATTCATGACTAAATTCCTTTCCTTTCCTTGTAGGTGTAAGAGGCATAGATGCCTTGAATGCAACTTCAACCCTTGGAATAATATTATTATAATTGCTAAGCTCAAAAGAAGTCAAATTTCCAATCAATGCGTCAAAAGTGACAGTTGCATCAATAATCTAGATATCTGATACTTTTTGTTAGGAATAGTCCCAAGAGATAACTGAGAGAGGAGGAGGGGGGGGGGGTGAATCAATTATCTACTAGTTTCAATTCTTTATCCAATTAAGTATACTTAAACATAAAGCATAACATAATGAAAGAACACTTGAACACAACACCAATATTTTGGTTACGGGGAAACCCAAATAGGTAAAAACCCCGGTGGGAATTGACACCCACTAATAATCTATACTAGTGTTTTATGGTCCTTGCTAGAAGATCCTTAACCTTATTAGGAGTTTCTTTACAATGTATTTAGTACAGTAGACCTGGTCAAGGGTCGGACCCTATTAGGCATCTTTTACAATTAACCCTGTTAGGGGTGAGGATGTACTATTCAAGAGCACACTGCTCAAATGGGTAAAGGATACAACCTTCTGAATAAAAGATACACACTATATCTGGATCTTGGTGAACTGTGGTTTAACCTGCTGTCTAGATTAGTTCCAATGTATAGCAAAAATAATTTACTTGGTCACATAGACCTTCTTCTGATGGCTCAACACTTTGCACAATCTGCTTTGCTCTTCACAATCAACTTTGAACCACATCTTAGCAATCACAAATAACTGTTTATAAATATCTTTCCACTAAATGATATAATCAAGTCAGCTTGTTAGAACCATCTTGAAATCATATTAGAGAAACCATAACATACTCCAATAATAATTCTGTCGGCTCTACTAAGCACACAACACATTTTAGGACCTGTCCAATATTAATAAATGTAGATGCATGCTACACACTGTCGACTCTACCAAATTAACTGAAACTTTCTCCTCAAGCTGAATTACATCATGCACTCTTAATCAAACATTACTAACTCTTCTCCAAGCACTAATCCAAGGGTGCATACCGAAATGATAGGCGCAACTCCCAAACCAATATAATCTCTATCGGCTCTTCTGAATAAACACAGGAAATTGCTACTGCTGAATAGTGACTGCATAACTTCACTTATACTGATCATTAGACTCTGTATCCATGAATGTAACATCACTAACATGTCTCTATCACATATCCAAATGTGCAAGGCTCCATGATAACTGTACGGATAATTATTCATCGAACACTGCTTGTAACTCTGTCAGGAACACTGTTGACACAAGCTGCTATATAACTGTCTGTACTAACTGTTAACCTTTGCATCCATGATATCATGCTAATAACATGTCCATGCTATATATACCAGAAGCTTACTGCATAAGTCTTCCATGCATGCTACTTACCATATTTTGTCATCAATGAAAAACATACAGTCAGCACTGGCTTGCTGACAAATCTCCAATAATCTCCCCCTTTGGTAGTGATGACAACATATGGAATGAAAAAATAAATTTCCTCATCAAAACTCCCCCAAGGATGAATCCTCCATCTACTACAATATTTTTCAACATTCTCCATTTCCTCAATTGAACTGCTTTCATAACTGAATACTACTCCCCCTTAGTATATTACTCCTTTTAATTCTATTTTTCATGACTATATATTACTCCCCCTTTGACATCAATGACAAAGGGTGCCAAACAGTTTAAGCACCAGTACTATTCCTGAGGTAGAGTAGTCAACCATCCATCAGTCCCTGAGGATTGATGCTCTTTCTTCTTTCTTCTAGGCAGAATCAGGGATGAAAATTACTCCCAACTTCTCCTTGAGATAATCAAAAGTATCCTTTGGTAAGGGCTTTGTGAAGATGTCTGCTAGCTGATCTTTAGTACTCACATATTCCAACTTAACTTCTTTTTTTTTTTCTCTTTTCTCTCTTAGGAAGTGATACTTGATCTCAATGTGTTTTGTCTTTGCATGCATCACAGGGTTCTTTGACATATTGATAGTGCTAGTGTTATCACAATGTATAACAATAGGATAGTCAATTTGAATTCCAAAATCCTTTATCATTTGCTTGATCCAAAAAATTGTAGAATAATTCAGGGTTGCTACAACATACTCCACTTCTACTATTGACTGAGAGATACAATTTTTCTTCTTGCTTCTCCAAGTGACAAGTTTGTCACCAAGAAACACTACTCCTCCTGATGTACTTTTTCTATCATCAACGAATCCTGCTCAATCTGCATCAGTATATACATGAAGCTCAACATTTTCTAAATTGGGATACCATAGACCATAGTCTATAGTACCTTGGAAGTATCTAAATATTCTTTTTACTACCATGAGGTGACTTTGTTTAGGCTCTACTGCAAATCTTCCAACTATGCCAAATGCATTGGAAATATCAGGTCTAGTTTGAGTAAGATAAATGAGTTTTCCAATCATAGACTTGTACAATGTTATATCTACTACTGGTGAGTCATCTTCTTTTGTAAGCTTGCATCCTATTATCATAGGTGTCCCTACTAGCTTGCAATCATCCATCTTGAATTTCTTTAATATCTCTTTCACATACTTGGACTGATTAATGAAAATACCTTTCTCTGTCTACTGCACATTTAATCCCAAAAAGTATTTGATAGGTCCAATCATGCTCATCTCAAATTCACTCTTCATCTCCTTATAAAATTTAGCACTAAGTTTGTCATTACCTCCAAAGATAATGTCATCAACAAATATAGCTACAAGTAGTAAACCTTCAGATCTCTTTTATGAATAGATTACAATCTGTTGCTCCTTTCTTGAATCCAATCTTTGTTAGATATCCATCTAGTCTCTCATACCATGCTCTAGGGGCTTGCTTAAGTCCATAGAGGGCCTTCTTTAATCTACATATTATATCAGGTCTATCTGATAAGGTGAATCCTTCTGGCTGCTCAATATATACTTCTTTCAAATCTCCATTCAAGAATGCTGACTTGACATCCATCTGATAGACTTTGAAGTTTTTGACTGTTGCATAAGCTAGAAACAACTTAATATCTTCTAATCTACTCACAGGTGCAAGTGTTTGAATAATCAATGCCTTCTCTTTGCGCATATCCCTTACATACTAACCTTACTTTATTTCTTACTACTGTACCATCTTCATTCATCTTGTTTTTGAATATCTACTTTGTTCCAATCACATTCTTATCACTAGGTCTTGGGACTAGTTCCCAAGTGTCATTCTTAATAATCTGATCTAGTTCTTCTTTCATAGAATAATGCCAATATGAATCATTACATGCATCTTCAATACTTAAAGGTTCAATCTGAGATAGTAAACATACCGCCTCATTGCTAGCTGAATTCTTTGCTTGTGATCTTGTTAAGACTTTGCCGCTCTAATCTCCTATGATGTCATTCTTGGAATGGTTTCTAGATGTAAACTTTGAAACTTTAGGTGATACTATCTCATATTCCTTTTGAGTTTCTTCTTCACTTATTTCAGGGTCATTAAATAATACATTGATACTGTCAAACATCTCTTCAACAACTGTCTCACTAGTGGAGGGTCTAGGTTCATCTTCAATCATAGGTGAGTAATCATGATATCTTTTTTGAACCATAAACTTCTCATCAATCTTAACATGAGCACTTTCAATGATCTTCTTCAATCTTAAGTTAAAACATCTATAAACTTTACTTTTAGTAGAGTAACCAAGAAAAATACCTTCATCACTTCTTGCATCAAACTTGCCTATTGCTTCATCCCTCTTGATGTAGCACTTGCTTCCAAAGATTTTGAAGTATTTCACTATGGGAACATTACCATACCATAGCTCATAAGGTGTCTTGTCAGCGCAAGGTCTTAATTATATTCTATTTTTTGTATAGACTGTTGTATTGACCACATCTCTCCAATAGGTATGTGCAACTTTTCCTTCAATCATGATGGTGCGCGCTGTGTCAAGGATAATCCTATTTCTTCTCTCTACAATCCCATTCCGCTAAGGTGTTCTAGGTGCACTTAACTATCTCTTTATGCCATGTTCTTCATAGTACTCATAGAATCTGTCAGAGGTGAATTCTCCTCCTCTATACGACCTTAGATATTTTATCTTAAATCCAGATTCATTCTCAACCTTAGCTTTGAATATTTTGAACTTCTCAAATGCTTCTGACATATCTTTCAAGAATGAAACCCACATCATTCTAGAATAATCATCTACAAAAAAAATGAAATACCTTTCACCATAGTATGATCTTGTTTGAGTTGGTCCACATAGGTCTGTATGAATCAGATCCAACTTGTTCTGTTCTGAATTATACTTGCTCTTGAATGAATTCCTCACATGCTTTCCCATTACACATTCCTTGCATATAGTATCAACTGGCTTTGCTATGCTAGGTAGGTCTCTTACTACCTTAACATTACTGATCTTTACTATGTTATCAAAATTGATATGACATAGTCTTTTGTGCCATAGCCAACTATCATCTACTTTAGCAATAAAATAACTTGCTTCTGGATTAAGCTGAAAAACATTACCTTTAGTCTTTGATCTTGATGCAATTATTTCTCCTTCCTTGTCGTTAATGATACACTTGTTTCCATTGAACTCCAATCTGTAGCCTTTGTCAAGCAACTGCCCAACACTCAGTATGTTATGTTTCAAATAATCAACATAAAGAACATCATTAGTGCTATTATTTTCATCCAGGGTGATGGATCCTCTACCAATGATAGGTTTAAGAGTGTTATCTCCAAATCTGACCATGCCTCCTTTGTATTTGTCCAAATGAACAAATATGTCTTTGTCACCTGTCATGTGATGTGAGCAACCACTGTCAATGATCCAATCTGTCCCGATGTTTGCTTGTGAAATCAATGCTAACTCTTGAGAATTCTTTTCATCTTCAAGAGAAATGAATCCAATCTCTTGTTCTCCTGATTCTTCATCTGATACTCCATCTCCAGCATAGTAGCATTCCTTCGTATATTTAGGCTTGTAGTTATTGTTGAAATTTTTAACTCTTGTAGGACACTTAGATGCAAAGTGACCAATCTTATTACATGAAAAATATTTAAATAGAAATTGACCTTCATATTTTCCTTTTCCTTTCTTTTCTCTTTTAGCAATCATAGCAATGAAATCATCTAGTGTTTTCTCTTCATCATCATCATTAAAATTACTAGAGGTGTTTGCAGATTTCTTACCATGGACCGAAGCTTTGAAAGTTGTTTCACTTTTAGGTTCTGTCTTCAATCTTGAAATCTCAAAAGCTGAAGTTTTGTTAATCAAGGTTTCTCTTTTTAAATTTGATGTAAGTTACATGGTCTCATCAAGTATGTTGATCTTGTTTTCATATTCTGCTGTGAGAGTGGTCATCAATTTATCCATAATGTCTTCTTCCGAGATCTCTCCACCATTGTTCCTGATTCCTACAACTACTTCATTAATCCTTTGGTTGTAAGCTCTGATGTTCTCTTCAGGTAGCATCTCTAATGCATTGTATCTTTTCTTCCAATTTTTTCTGCACGCATCCTTTGTTTGTTTATCTCCTTCAAACATGTCTTCTAGGTGCTTCCATATTTTGTAGGCTATGTCTATTTTCTTTATCTCAGAAACCTCACTATCAAATAGGGCACTGATAAGGGCTTCTTTTTCTATTGCATTTTGATGGAACAAATCCTTGTGCTTTCTTGTAGCATCATCCTTTGCAAGATCTACTAGAGAGGGGATCTCAACTTCCTTGATAGCCACTTTAAAAACTTCAAAAGCAATGCACTAAAAATGTGTCATCATTTTGTTCTTCCAATCAAGATAATACTCTCCATCAAACTTAGGACTGTCTTTTCTAAAGAATGCCATCTGATCAACCTCAAGCTATTAAACTTTCTCTCCGAGGCACTTGGCTTTGATACCAATTGTTAGGAATAGTCCCAAGAGATAACTGAGAGGGGGGGGGGTGGTGAATCAATTATCTACTATTTTCAATTCTTTATCCAATTAAGTATACTTAAACATAAAGCATAACTCAATGAAAGAACACTTGAACATAACACCAATATTTTGGTTATGGGGAAACCCAAATAGGTAAAAACCCCAGTGGAAATTGACACCCACTAATAATCTGTACTAGTGTTTTATGATCCTTGCTAGAAGATCCTTAACCACGTTAGGAGTTTCTTTATAATGTATTTAGTATAATAGACCTGGTCAAGGGTCAGACCCTATTAGGAGTCTTTTACAATTAACCCTGTTAGGGGTGAGGACGCACTGTCTGAGAGCACACTGCTCAAATGCGTGAAGGCTACAACCTTCTGAATAATAGATACACACTATATCTGGATCTTGGTGAACTGCACTTTGACCTGCTGTCTAGATCAGTTCCAATGTATATCACAAATACTTTACTTGGTCACATAGAACTTCTTTTGATGGCTCAACACTTCACACACTCTGCTCTACTCTTCACAATCAACTTTGAACCACATCTTAGCAATCACAAATGACTGCCTATAAATATCTTTCCACTAAATGATATAATCAAGTCGGCCTATTAGAACCATCTTGAAATCATATTAGAGAAACCATAACATACTCCAATAATAATTCTTTCAGCTCTACTAAGCACACAACACATTCTGGGACTTGTCTAATATTAATAAATGTAGACACACGCTACACACTGTCGACTCTACCAAATTAACTAAAAATTTCTCCTGAAGATGAATTACATCATGCACTCTTAACCAAACATTACTAAATCTTCTGCAAGCACTAATACAAGGGTGCATATCAAAATGATAGGTGCAACTCCTAAACCAATATAATCTCTGTCGGCTCTTCTGAATAAACACAAGAAACTACTACTGCTGAATAGCGACTACATAACTTCACTTATACTGACCATTAGACTCTACATCCATGAATGTAACATCACTAACATGTCTCTATCACATATCCAAACATGCAAGGCTCCATGATAACTATACAGACAATTATTCACCGAACACTACCTGTAACTCTGTCAAGAACACTGCTGACACAAGTTGCTATATAACTATCTATACTAACAGTTAACCTTTGCGTCCATGATATCATGATGATAACATGTCCATGCTATATATACCATAAGCTTACTACATAAGTCTTCCATGCATGCTACTTACCATATGTATTCATCAATGATAAACATACAGTCAGCACTGGCTTGCTGGCAAATCTGCAACACTTTTCAACTTATTTAACTTCAAAGATAACATTCACAAGTTCATCGATTGATAAGCAAATGAAACTTAAGCCAAATAAAAATCAACCACCAGAATGAAAATATCACATATAACATATAAATTTTCCCATGGAAACCCAAATGGGTGGAAACCACATATGAGATGAAACTCACAAATTTTGAGCTCTTCTAAAGTAGGCCCTGTTAGGAGCTTAACCCTATTAGGAGTTTTACAAAGACACTGTTAGGTGCCACCCATTTATGGTATTTACCTCTAGCCTTGTTAGGAGCTTTACCATGTTAAGAGTAGGCTAGTTAGATGACTTCAAACACTAGCTAAAGTGTCACCCTGTTAAAGGATTTACATAAAAGATTTGTTAGGATCTACCTAATTATGGGATTTAGCCTGCTATAACTGTTAGTGTACAACAAGTAGATTAATTTGCTAAATTACAACACCTTTTCTTGATCAGTTCCTTTGTAATTCATACATTCTATCCTCAAATAACTCTGGAATACCCTAGTTTGATCACACCTCCACAATCATGATCTACACACTCAAATCTCTAATTTCATGATATAAATATAAGTGGTCAAGCCTTAAATGTCCACCAACTTAACACCTCATACAAATATATTGAAACAACTTTTCCAATCTTTGCACCGAGAGAGATCATGCCAAACCACATATCCCAATGTAGCAAACATCTTTATCTAACATTTTAGCCACAAGATAGATCCAAACAATTAATTTTATAAAAAATAGTCAAACATGTTTTGATCAACTCAACCTTCATCTTGATAAAATGATCTACCTCGATCAATGTAATGAGAACTCATCACCATAAATGAGATTAGACACATCAACATGACAATTGGAATACAATGTTGGATATTGCTACATTTAATATGTTTAATCAGTACATTACTGATTGGGAAATCATACTATTGTCATTTGTGTTTTGTCACTGATGTCAACATATGTTTCTATGAGGAGATCAGGCTGGTTATCACAGTGTATGGATACTGTACAGATGATTCAGAGGCTGTGAAGTCAGATGAGAGTTCAGGGATTTTTTTTGATCTTATATCCAAGATCACATCATGAAATGTTTCATAGTGGATGAGTTACAAATGATTTGGTGGAGACTGGTCATTAGACTATGACAGTGAGAAATGGTAGAGTTAGTCTATATGTTTCTATTATATCTTCCATATGGTATGGACTCAAGGTATGTGAGCTTAAGGGATGATAGACAAGGTACTAAAGGATGTTAATTGGTTAGTGCAAGGTACATAATGAATAGTGACATCATCTATGGTGTGTTTTCTGGTGAAGGCTTATTTAGAAGCCGACTTAGGAGATGAAGCATGTGTTTTCTTTGACAAACATAAATTAAGGATGTCACTTCTTAAATGATGTAATGTAATCATTGTACCCTTGTTTTAGATACTATGTGTATCTTAGCAAGGGTTTATGTAATTATTTGTAATTAGGAAAGCCTTATGGGACGACCTAATCATGGAGAATGGTAATTTTCTTTGAAAAAGATATGGATGAGAAGAAGGGGATATAGAGAGGTTGTAAAAGCTGTGAGCTTGTGTCTGCTATATGTAGAGCAGAGGTTTGTTGGTGGACTACATTGGAACTGTTCAAGAAAAGATAGTTGCTGTCGACTAATTTAAAAAGATTATGTATTTCTTCATATACACCTGTGTTGCGAACACTGAGTTATGAAGGCGGACTTAACCTTCTTTGGGCAGTGAGCCCTCCCTTTTCTTCTTGACTCCTAACAGGGTCTGTCCTCTAACAAGGAATCTGTACTATAATGTTTCAATAAGCTCCTAATAGGGCTAAATCTTCTAACAAGGATACTATACTCTCAGTACATCATTTGTTGGTGCTAATTGCCACTGGGATTTTTACCTTTAACAGGGTTTCCCCGACACCAAAATATTATGTTATTGTGTTGGCATTCATTGTGTTCATTGGATCTGATATTGATGCTACTTAAAGTTTAAAGTTTAATAATTTGTCATACAACTGATTCACCCCCCCTCTCAATTGTATTGTGGACTGTTATTCCTAACAATTGGTATCAAAGCAAGTGATCCTTAGAGAGAAAGCTTAACAACTTGAGGTGATTCCAGAGATGGGATACTATAAGAAGGATAGTCCAAAATTTGATCCTGAAAACTTTGATGGTTGGAAGAACAAAATGAGAACTCACCTATTTTGTTTGGCGATTGACTATTGGTTGATTACAAGGAACAAGATAGCTATAAAGACCAAAGATGAGATGCCAACTGCTATTGAGGATGAAAAGAAGATATTTTCACTTAACATGATTGCAAGAGAAGCACTAATCAATGCACTCTCTGAAGGAGAGTTTACTAAAGTTAAAGACTTGGATTCGACATACTAGATTTGGGAAATATTAGAAGCACTATATGAGGAAGACAACTATACTGAAAAAGAAAAGTTACAAAACTGGAAGACAAAGATGGAAAAGCTACAAATGATTGAGGATGAAAGCATTAGGGCTTGTTTGTTAGCTTGTGGTGACTGATCATGAAAGTACTGTACACTTTTCGGCTATTTTTGGGCTGACATGATTGTAACTCATTCTAACTCTAAAGTAGAAAAATATTGTATAATATGGCTTAGGGTTAGGGATTTCATTATGTATGATTTTAGTACTTGCGAAAGAATTGAGCTGTAAGGGATTATGGATTGTAATCAGGTTGTAATCACTGGATAATAAAATATTGGACTCACTATTGGTGGACGTAGCCCAAGGATTGGGTGAACCACGTTAAATATTTGTGTCTTGTATTCTCTTCTGTGTGGTTTATTGTTTTCTGATATTGGTTATATTTGCATGTAATTGTTATTTCTATCTTGTTAATCCTAACATTCTTTCCAAAGGGTTACATAAGCTGTAGTTGGAATCAAAAACTATGGAGGCACTTATGATGAAGAAGAAGTTACTGCAAAGATCCTCAGATCATTAACACCTACTTACAAGTTCATGGCTATGTCTATTCAAGAAATTATATCTCTGACTCTAAAATTTAGCAGAGAGATGTTGATTTCAAAGCTAACTACTTTTGAAGCTGTAGAATTAGGAGAGGCTGTACCTAAAGTTGAATCTGCATTTAAGGCATCTGCACACAAGAAATTGTCTACACTTCCGAGCACCAACAATGAAGACCTAAAAGAAGAGCTTGGTGAGTATGCCGAGGAATGGGAACATATAATGGCAGAAGAAAGAAATATGGATGAACTTGTTGCACTAATTGCTAGAAGAGAGAAGAAAGGTAAGGGAAAATTTGAAGACAAGTTACCCTTGAAATTTTTTTCATGCAATAAGGTAGGTCATTTTGCATCTAGATGTCCTACAAGAGTTCGTAAATACAAAACAAATTTTTCCAAGATTAAAAAGGATAAAGAATGCTATTATGCTAGTGAAGGCATTTCTGATGATGATTTAGATTATGAAGAGATTGTATTTGTTGCTATTAAAGATGAACCAATGCATGAGGAAAATGCTTTAGTATCTCATGTTGATAATAAAACTGAATAGATAATAGACAGTGGTTGTTCACATCATATGACTGGAGATAGAAACAAATTTGTTAAATTAATAAAGTTTGATGGTGGTGTGGTAAGATTCGGAGACAATCTTCCTAAACCTATCATAGGTGTAGGATATATTACTTTGGATGGAAAGACTAATACTGATAATGTGCTGCTTGTTGATGGACTGAAACATAACTTGTTAAGTGTTGGATAGTTGATGGATAAAGAGTTTCAATTAAGTTTTGTTAATGGAAAATATTTTATCAGAAGTAAGGCAGGAAAGCTAATTGCAACCGGTACAAAATCTAGAGATAATGTATTTGAATTAAACACATCTAGAGCCTCTTGTTTTGTTGCGAAGGTAGATGAAAGTTGGTTATGGAATAGAAGATTTTTTCATGTTAATTTTGACAACATTATGAAGGAAAGTATGGCTAATGTAGTAAGAGATCTACCAAAGATTGTGAAACCATCTAACACTGTATGCAGAGAATGTGTTATGAGAAAACATACTAGAAGTAGTTACAAAAGAAAAGCATATACATAAAAAGGAAAGTTGGATCTGGTACATACAGATCTACATGGACCTACAAGAACAAGCTCATACTATGGTGAAAGGTATTTCATACTCTTTGTTGATGACTTTTCTAGAATGATGTGGGTTACTTACTTAAGAGAGAAATCCGAAGCATTTGATAAATTCAAGTTGTTCAAAGAAAAAGTAGAGAATGAATCAAGTACAAAGATAAAGTGTTTAAGGTCAGACAAAGGTGGAGAGTTTACTTCAAAATTACTCAATTCATACTGTGAAGAGCATGGAATAAAGAGACAAACATCAACTCCTAGGACTCCACAATAGAACGAGATAGCAGAGCGAAGAAACATGACTATACTTGATGTTGCTAGGACAATGTTGATTGAAGGAAATGTATCTCATATACATTGGAGAGAGGCTGTTGGGACAATAATGTACACATTAAAAAGAATTCAAATCATAGAAGGTATAAATAAAAATCCTTATGAATTATGGTTTGATCATACTCCTACTGTAAAATACTTCAGAATATTTGGTAGCAAGTGTTATATTAAAAGAGATGATGAGATAGGAAAGTTTGATGCTAGAAGTGATGAATGATTTTTTTCTTGGTTACTCTATCAAGAGAAAGGCTTACAAATGTTTCAATCTGAGATTAAGAAAGATGATTAAAAGTAACAATGTAAGGATAGATGAATAGTTTCAGATACAAGAAAGAATGTATGACAGTAATCAGATTTTAGAAATCAAAGAAGCTACTGCTGCTAAAGGAGAAGAACTTGTTGAGACAGAATGTGAAAAGCAAACCTGACGCAGGGCAGGGATGGATGATCCAATAATGGATGGTCCAAACCTACACTGCCAATTATAACAATGACAAGCACAACGGAATATAACAATGTAATGTTTCAAAATAGAAGTTCATTCAACATGCCCGGTTGTGAGGGCTTCCGAGTTTCGGCCTTATAAAATGAATTTACAAAGTATCAACAAGATCTCGCAAGATCCAAGTAACCACCAACTAGTTCTGATATGCAACAAGAAATATTTGATAGGAATAACCAAGACATGATCTAAACTTGTTCTCACAATCCACCAAGCAACCTCTTGTCATCCTAAGCCCTCAAGCCACTAGTTCTGCTACAACTCCCATATTCACAAATCTGCTTCTACTCCATGATATCTACTACTATCTAATCCTATCACTACATCTTTCCTAATGATGATATACATCCTCTTCTATCATATTACTCTACATATTTCCTGATGATACTCTACATCAACCCAAGCTCTCAATATATAGCTAGCTAAGCCACAAGTCAGCTAGTCAGGCATTTAATTACAATATAGGTCCAACCTGGAAGAGTAAACCAAAACTAAATAAAGAATGAACAAAACTTGATGTGGAGATACATTTAGGTCCACACATGACCCAAGAAAATAATCCTAACTTAGCAAGATCCCATCTCATTACATAGAACCACACAAGATGAAAAACTCCACGTTTCACGTGTAACTGGTTGAAAATCAATACCCGAGAAAAATGGTCATAACTTTCAACTCATAATGAATTAAGACTTGTGGTCTTAGGAGAAGATATTAATTTAGGTACTATTAAAGTCCCTAAGACTGAAAATTATGATTCATTAAGGATCAAGGGCTACATGACGCACAATTAGCATGCAAAAAGCAGGAAAATACGGCTCCAACAGCAAGGAAAACAACTCTAACTTTGAAACAGTCCATCCAATCCTTATGCACTCATAGGAGAAGGTTAAAAAATAGGTCCAAGGCACAAAAAACATGATCCAAGACCACACAAGCTAACTCATAATGGTCATCGATCGCATAACCAATCTTCCAAATGGTCCAGGCAGGAAATGCACAGAACCAGTCAAAGAAGATCATCCAAGATCTCCCAAACCATGCCACCTCAAGAGATGCATTCTTAGACATAGCCTCAAAAAACATAAAGGAAAAAATACCTTTCATCACACATGCCAGATATCTCCATAGATCATCGCAACACAGAAACTCAGAAAGCTGCCTAAAACAAAGTACTGTATCCCTTTGACAGGGAATTCCTCCAAGACTAAGAAAGATCTTCAGGAACCCAAAATGCTCTTGCATCAAAACCTATGATGTTGACACAAGTGGAGATACTGAGGTTCTTAAGACTCTGAGGTATGTAAAAAAAATCATCCTGAAAATTAAATTATTGGTGACTCTAATCAAGGAGTAATGACTAGATCAAATATTAGAGAAGAAATTTGTTTGATTTCTCATATTGAACCAAATACTACAATTGAAGCATGTAAAGATTAATTTTGGATAAATGCTATGAAGGAAGAGTTAGATTAGATAAAGAAGAATAAAACTTGGGAATTGGTTCCTAAACCTAAAAATAAAAATGTTATAGGAACAAAATAGGTTTTTAGAAACAAAATGAATGAAGAAGGAACTGTTGTAAGAAACAAAGCAAGACTAGTATGTAAGGGATATTCACATCAAGAAGGCATAGACTTTGAAGAAGAATTTTCTCTTTTTGCTAGATTAGAGGCTGTGAGATTGTTTTTGGATTATGCTGCTCATAAAGACTTCAAGTTGTATCAGATGCATTCTTGAATGAAGATCTTGAAGAAGAAGTATACATAGAACAACCAGATGGATTTACCCTATCTGAAGACAGAGATATGGTATGCAAGCTAAAGAAGGCAATGTATGGACTAAAGCAAGCTCTAATGGCTAGGTATGTAAGGTTAGACAAATACTTACTTCACCTTGGATTTAGAAGATGTAATGCTGACAGTAACTTATATTTGAGAACTAGTGAAGATGGAGTTGTGATAATTGAAGGTTTTGTTGATGATATTATCTTCGGAGGAAATGATGATCTATGCAATAAATTTTCAAAAGAGATAGAAAATGAATTTAAGATGTCCATGATAGGTGAAATGAAATTATTTTTTGGACTGCAAATAACTCAGAATGAGAATTGTATCTTTATTTCTCAGACTAAGTATCTCAAAGAAATGCTAAAGAAATTTGGAATAGAAGACTGTAAACCAGTAGGAACACCTATGGTGACCAGTAATAAACTATCAAGTAATGATGAGACTCAATGTGTATTTCAGACCAAGTATAGATCAATGGTTGGAGGACTACAATATCTGACTCATACCAGACCAGATATTGCTAATGCTGTTGGGATTGTGGCTAGATATCAAGCAAAGCCAAAGGAGACACACCTAGCTGATGTGAAAAGGATATTCAGATATCTGAAAGGGACAATTGAATATGGTGTATGGTATGATAGGAATGATAATTTTGTATTTCATGCTTATACTGATGCTGATTGGGAAAGAAACATTAATGATAGAAAAAGTACAAGTGGTGGTGAATTTTTCCTTGGGAAAAACTTGGTTTCATGGCTAAGTGAGAAGCAAGATTGTATATCTCAATCTACTGCAGAATCAGAGTATGTTGATGCTGCTGTTAATTGCACTCAAATCATTTGGATGAAGCAAATGCCAAAGGATATTGGAATAAATTTTGATGAACTTGTGGTTATCCATTGTGATAACACCAGTACGGTGAATATGTCAAAGAATCTAGTGATGCACTCTAAAACCAAACATATTTCTATCAAGTATCACTTCTTGAGAGACAAGGCGGTAGAAAAGCAGATAATGTTGGAATATGTTAGCACTAAGGAATAGATTCCTGACATCTTCACTAAGCCATTGTCAAAAGATACCTTTGAATATCTCAAAGGAATGCTGGGGGTTCAGGCCCCCCTAGTCAGAATTAAATGATGTAGAGATGCATCAGTCCAAAGGTTTTCATAACCTTATCATATTTTGGACTGGATGCAAGGATCTACTCCTCAGGGGGAGTGATCGTCGAAGGAAGGTGTTGGAAAATACTTGATTACTCATGGCACCCTTTTCCATTGCTATCAAAGGGGGAGTGTTGCTATGAGAAAATCCCTATTGTTTGGGGAGATTATGTGTAGCAGAACTTTGGATTGATAGAACTTTGAGATGATGGATTTTCCCATATGTTGACATCAATACCAAAGGGGGAGATTGTTGGATATTGCTAATGCATGGGGAGGTGATTGAGATATTTAATATGTTTAATCACTACATTAGTAAATGGTCACTCATACTATTGTCATTTGTGTTTTGTCACTGATGTCAACATATGTTTCTGTGAGGAGATCAGGCTGGTTATCACAGTGTACAGATACTGTACGGATGAGTCAGAGGCTGCGAAGTCAGATGAGAGTTCAGGGATATGTTTTAATCTTATATCCAAGATCGCATCATGAAATGTTTTATGTTGGATGAGTTACAAATGATTTGGTGGAGACTAGTCATTAGACTATGACAGTGAGAAATGACAGAGTTAGTCTCCGTGTTTCTATTATATCTTCTAGATGGTATGGATCAAGGTATGTGAGTTTGATGGATGATAGAGAAGGTCCTAAAGGATGTTTTTTGGTTAGCGCAAGGTACAAAATGACTGGTGACATCAGCTATGGCGTGTGTTTTGGTGAAGGATTATTTAGAAGCCGACTCGAGAGATGAAGCGTGTGTTTTGTTTGGAAACATAAATTAAGGATGTCGGTCCTTAAATGATGTAATGTAATCATTGTACACTTGTTTTAGATACCATGTGTATCTTAGAAAGGGTTTATGTAATTGTTTGTAATTAGGAAAGCCTTATGGGCCGACCCGATCATGGAGAATTGTAATAGGGTATATAGGTAAGGTGTTTTATTTGGAAAAGATATGGATGAGAAGAAGGTGATATAGAGAGGTTTTAAAAGCTGTGAGCTTGTGCCTGCTATATGTAGAGAAAAGGTTTTTTGGTGGACTACATTGGAACTGATCAAGAAAAGACAGTTGCTGCCGAACACAAAAAGATTGTGTATTTCTTCATATACACTTGTGTTGTGAACAATGAGTTCTGAAGGTGGACTTAACCTTCTTTGGGCAGTGAGCCCTCCCTTTTCTTCTTGACTCATAACAAGGTCTGTCCTCTAACAAGGACTATGTACTGTAATATTTCAATAAGCTCCTAACAAGGATAAATCTTCTAACAAGGATACTATACTCTCAGTACATCATTTGTGGGTGCTAATTGCCACCGGGGTTTTTACCTTTAACATGGTTTCCCCGATACCAAAATATTGTGTTATTGTGTTGGCATTCATTGTGTTCATTGGATCTGATATTGCTACTACTTAAAGTTTAAAGTTTAATAATTTGTCATACAACTAATTCAACCCCCCTATCAGTTGTATTGTGGACTGTTATTCCTAACATACAAATCATTCATCACAACATGATCACCATTACCAATAGAATATCTAGCATCAGTAACACAAAAATACTATCACTGGTCACTATTTAACAACTTTTGTATCCTCAAAACATGCTTACCAATCAACCAAATCAGTTGCGGTCATAACCATGAACTCAACATAGAACCGGAAACATAATTCTATGATCACACCACCTAAATCATCATAGATTTGATAAACCAATCAAATCACTCATTTCTAGTCACAAACTATTCTAGCAATTGTCCTGTTAGACTTCAATCAAACATAACTTACACAAATAATACATTCAACATTTGCAATTATACAGTTATCATCTAGAGGAATATCTAAGTCTCCCTTAAGAATCAAAACCACTGGAACCACTTGAAAATATACTATTCATTCTTCTCACATAATTGGCAATACACTAAGAACACTAGGTCAATACTTGACATCAATGACAAAATAATAACTAATTATGTCAATCACCAAATCTGTATCATCTCATCACTTACCATCATTAGTTATGCCAACATCCATATCATCTAGTGTAAATTTTCCATTGTCCAACATACATACCATAGGGGGGAGGCAAAAAGAAGTATAGGGCCTTCCTCCACACACGCACTAATAGAATCACCATTGGCAACAATCTTGGGAAGATCAAGAGTTGCAAAAAGTAGAGCACAAAGAATCATATTGTAACCTCTATGTGCGTGTATTCACACATGTATAAGGGGTTGTAGTAGTGAACTTTGTAGAGATCATAGTTATATGGGCTCTTAGAATTTTGAAGGGGGAAGTTATGTTGCATATGTACTCTATTTAAGCTTAATACATATTTATTACTCTCTTCGATGATGGCGTTATTTTGAGAGAACTTATCCATATACATTTGGTGTTGTTTTTTTAGTTTCAATTTGCTTCTAAATAAATATCTTAGTAGATCCATTTTTCTTTAATAAAAAAGATTTCACATAAATTTGAAGGGCTAATGATTGTAGTAATTTATTTTGTTTTATTAACAAGCAATATCAACTTTAGCTTATGAACATGGAAAAATTGCTAATCAAACTTGCATAGAAAGGTGGTAGTGCTAGTAATCACAAATTTGCACTACTAAATCTAGATGGAAATAAAGGGTGGATCTGGATCTATGTTCTAAATCCTATTAATGAGGTTGAGACTCCTTAATGAAACATAAATGAATTTTTTGAGAAAAATATATGAATGGAATAATCATTAGTACATGAATCTTATCCAATTTAAAAATTACGTGATTGTGGTAGACAATAATGACCCTGAGATACAATTTATTAGATATATCATTATGGGTGCTAAAATGGAGTGCATGTGCATGATCAAAAAACATAAATCAATCATGATGCTTCAACACATTACTTGTACAATAGTGCTTATAATGGAAGATAAATCATGAATCCAACGTAGCATTGCCACTACTCCACCACTGAAAATTCAAGTCCTAAATAAAAAAGTTAAAAAATGGAAAGTGGCCAATTAGCCAATTCCACGAGACTACTTTTTGGGACTATCATTAGTGGTTTAAATATTTACAACCTCAATAATAGTCCTATTAATATCAAATGTCATCAAAATTACTTAGTAGTTGGACTCTTCCTAGAGATAATAATGGTTGGGTTTAAAGCAAGGAGTATTCAACGTGCATGTGCCACTACATGCATCCTTATACAAGGTTATGATATAAAATTATCAAGGCCAAACACACACCAAGATGGCTTGAACTAAAAATATTGTAACTTTTATTATTCAAAATAAACAATGAACTAAAAAAATTCTTGGCGACCTTTTGTCCCCAGTGCCATTGATCTTTTCCCTTGTGCAAAGGGGTTTTTTTAATTTCTTTATTTACTTCTTCTAAAGAACAAGACTTGGTGCTAAGCTGCTATTTGTTTGGGGTACTTAAACTATCTTATTGAACCACTTAGTGTGCATCCAGTGTGGGTTCACCTCCCAAATCTCTGCCTTCATTTTTGGGAGAACTCTTGCTTTGAGGTCATTGGAAAATCTATAGATTGCTTCTTCAAGGTAAATGAGACTAATGCTACTATGTGTCTCTCTACCTTTGAATGCATTTTGGTTGTCATTGATACTTCTACACTTCTCCTTGGAAATGTGGTTCTCATGGTGGGGGATCGGCCTTAGAATCAATTGGTGAATTATGAGGGCCTCCCATTTTGATATTGTTATTGGTTCTCTATTGGTCACTAGGAAACTGATTATTCTCTCCTATGACATAAATGTGTTGCCACTTGGTGGAAGGATGCCAATGATGAAAATTTGACTATCCTAGTTTCTAATTCTTCCTTTGATGATGAATTATAGGCTAAGGATGACTCACTTTTGGATGAAGATCCTGTTGCAAATCTGGGTGATGTTCCTACTGCAAACCGGGCCTCATCAGTTCCTTCTTCTGCTGCAAATATTAGTGATATTTTTTGCTACAAATTGGGCCTCATCAGTTCCTGCCCTTGCTGGTGCAACCCCCTCTATCCGTACAGATCCTTCTCCATCTACTGCTCGTTCTCTACTCCACCCTTCAAGTGATGATGTACAACATTCTCAACACTCTACCCTTGTGCTAGCAATTTTTCAAATAGAGTTTCATGAGCTATTCCTCCTTGTGGTGGGGATCCCAATGATAGTATTGCCTAGACAATCATCTAAGGATCATGTAGGAAAAAATTATTTTCAACTTCTCATTCTTCTCCCCATGTTGTAGGTGAGTTGTCTACCCACTCTTGAGGAGGACTACTAGCCATTCGAAAAGTGTGATGTTTATCTTTGTATTTACCAACACCTTTACTAGGCGACCTCACAATAGTGGGTTACAATTTTTCGAACATCCCGATTTTTGCTGAAATCACATATTTTTAGGAAAATGTGATGCAATAAGCTTTGAGAGGTCCCATGTGAAGGAATTAATTGAAAATGGTTAGATCAAATCCTCTTAGATCAAAATCTATTTGATATAACCTCTTTAGTCCTTAGTCATACATGCAATGGAGTTTCCTTTGCACCTATCAAAATTCTGACAAAAAATTTCTTTGATAATATCTTTTTGGGGGATCAAATGAATTCATTTGACAAAACCGGATGTAGGATGGTACTACTTAAAAAAATATTTCCAATGATTATGATTTTAATATATATTGAGTTTATTATGACTTTATATTTTTAGTTTTACTAAACTTAGGTTTTGCACCATATATCAACTTCTATGTTCAATGCTTATACAAGAATAGGAACTTCTATGTTCAATGATTATAGAAGAATATTAAACTATGTAAGAAAAATTTGAAAAATATCTAGGTACTAGGTATTGATGTCCTCTTTCCAACAAAAACACAATTGAGTTTTGATACATACAAAACAAGTTATGGATCAGTAAGTGATCCTATGTCTAAATTATAGTTTTTGATTAAGGGAAAACAAGTTTTGAAGGGGCCTCGAAACCTTGTACAATTTGGTCAAATAAGATATACAAAGTAGTGCTCTAAAATGAAACAGATCAAGACCACATCGAGGGTTTTACAACAGGCTCCCACAACCTGGAGATAAAATGGTACCAGAAGAAGGAATCTGGAAACCAGACTAGAAAAGCCACTGCTAAAAAGATTAAACAATTTAAACCAGCAGCCCTGAAACTTCCAGCGGACATCAAAGAAAATCCTACCAGCTAAGGGCCAGCTACCCGTAGGGAAAAGCCCAAGCGAAGTTATTTCTTCCCCTTCTGGGAACGAAGGGACATATCAAAAGAGGGCATATTTTTAGATTTTTTTTTCCTTTCACAGAAGTCCACCCATCTTCTGCTTTCTTAGCCAAATCCTGCCAAGAAAATGAATCAAGATCCAAGGCACCAAAAAATGGAGAATCAAGAGATTTTCCTAGGATAGGGCCATGAGAATCCAAAGAAGATGAATCGAGGGGTGAAACTATAGCAACCATTCTAGCGTGGTCCTGTGAAACATTTCCAGAAGGAAGAGCAGACGCCTCACAAACAGAGGCCCGAACAACTGAATCTGAACAAGTCAAATTTCCAGGGATGGAATGATCACCCGGGGAAGAGCCAACAATGGTCCCAAGAGACACAGAGGCCTCAACAATCTCTTGAGAAGAAGAAACAACATGAGAAAAGCTTCAGACATATGAGCACTTCACAATAGAATAATGTTGGGAGGAGGCACCCTTCCACCAAGAAGAAAGTTTTTTTAACCTTTTCCAATCAACACTGATCCACTCAGTGACCAGTTTTAAAGCATCTCTTGGATCTGAAGGGGATTCCTTCATAATCCAAGGATTGAATCTAGAATCCTTTAGGATGCTTAAGCATAATATTTTTTGGAAGACCTTTGGAAGAATCCAAATCAACTAGAATCCTAGCATATGTGGAATGAAGAATATCATTAGATTCCTCATCAACCATCAAAAAATCCTGAAGAGCCTTCCCCATAGCCTCAAGCAGAGAGTCGACCCAAAAGTGAAGAGGGAGTTTGGGAAGCCTCACCCAAGTGGGAACCTTGGAGAAAGTCTCTAAAGAGGCATCAAAGTCAGGATGCAAAGGCTTCATCATGAGCATGAGCCAGGCATCCCAGCTAAAAAATTTATCACAAAGAATCATTTTCCTATTTGCAATATTATCAAATTTAGCTATGAAACAACCCCTTGCCAGAGGGAAAATGTGAACAGAAAAAAAGATGATGGGTTCCCACTGGCGAGTGATCCAAGCATGCTGATTAGAGAGACTCGGCTAGAAGCCCTTAAACCTGTAGATAAGACCATGGTCCACGAAGACTGAGGACACAACATCAATGTCTTTCACAACCTCCTCATCCAGAGAGAGGATTAGAGGGTTAGAGACACAGAAAGGGGCTACACCCCTATGATCGGAAGCTAAAGTCTACAAAGAAGTAACAGACTTGAGTTGAGAGGAGTCCCCAAGAATGACGATAACAGGAGGAGCATCTACACCAGGGGAGCCGTCTGCCCCAATCGTCGATGAAGAAAACCTAACCCGACCAGAAGGAAGGGGCGGGGCCTTCGCAGGCTTAGTGAGAGTGGGTGACAAGGGAACATTGTCCACACTCCCCACACAACCCAGAGCAGCATAGGAGAGGCCACATGAGGGAAGAGGAGTGGTGGTAGCAGGAGCCCAAGACTCAGCTGCAGGAGAAGCGATGGGGGCCCAAAACTTAAAAAATTAATAAAATATAAAATATTTAACCTAATCAAATTAAACCAATTTCAATCACTAGATATTGGTGTTACAAATCTGAATTTGAAAGAATAACCTTTTTATACATTTTAGAAAAATAATGTGGTACTTAGTGAATGCTACACTCTTTAAAAATGTTATTTTTTTATTAAAAATAAATTTTTGAAGGAGATGGAAAAATGGATACAAATTAATTTTAAATTAAAAAATTTTAGAAGCTACATACAAAATACTAAAAATCACTAGTTTACATCATTTCCAAATTCCTAACAGTTTAGTGGCAATAAGTTTTTGAATGCAAAGGTTTTTTTTTTTTGATATTTCAGAATGTTCATTTCAATGTTGAAAAGTTGGCAATAAATTGTAGCCCAATATTGTGAGAGCACACCTATTGTTAGTGCGTTGTTGATCTCTTTTGATGCCTTTGGGATATTGTTGTGTAAGTGTAAAAACCCTTGTTTTGCTATTGATTTTAATAAAAAAACATGACACTCATCACTCAATTCTGTCATTGGAAACTTGTTATCACTAGATTGATTGTGTGAGCATCTAGAGGGTTTAGAATCAATTATAGATGTTCCAAAATATACCTAATATTTTTTACTAGAGTTTACAATCACAAGTTGAGAATAAGCACCTTGGAGTGGTCTTATAGATGAAGTAACCACCTTAGATTTGAGTATTAGAGTAACCTCAAATTTATGAACAAACTAATCTTTAGATAGTGGTTCATTAAATCTCATCTCTCTAATGACCACATTTCTTTTACCATTCATCACTTGGACTAAGGGAAATAAGGACTTAGCCATCACCTTAGTAGCTCACTTGGGCTTTAGTGAGCAACATTTAGTATTCTAGTCTAGAGCCTAGTATCAGAAACACATGTTGGGTAAATTTATATGTCTGACTCATGAAAAGTGCATGCCCCCTTATTGAACATCAATATATTTTATGGCCATAGGTGAGGCCCACCTCTATGCAAACCAATCTTTGAGGTTAAGTAAGAAATAGTTTTTTCGGCTCATGGTAAATTAATTTAGCTAGATGACTAGATAGTTTGATCCAAAAATTTCTATACATGGATGTGGATCCTAGGTATATCAAACCACAAATGGACCTCAAGGGATAATTTCTTTGAGACTTTAAAGTCTCAGGTATTGAAAAAAGGTGTTCCTTAGGAACCAACAACTATAACCATTAATCAACATATGAATCTATTGAGGTCATAAAAATACATAGGCAGAATTGCTTAGAGAGATTCCTAAACCCATACATATTAATTCCACAAGGCTCTCAATAATTCTTGAAGCAAGATATAATGTATTTTTCTAAGGTGATATAAACCACATAACAAGCAACAAGGAAAGAAAATTCCCATACCAATTACAAATAGATTCCACTACATCAACAAGATAACAACATTAAGTTTAGAACTCAAAGTTTATCATAAACCTTTAGGAAAAAAAATGAATACATGGTGGTGCCATCCTCACCACCAAATGCAACATTTATTACCATAAAAATGACTTTGTCTACTTCAAATGACCTAAACTTACCACAGAATAACAAGTCTCAATTCTTTTGAAATTAAGGACCTTATTATTAGATTCACATTCAATTTTGATCTTAATCTCAACCTTGACTAAAATTATCATGTACAATGTGTGTCTTTTCCTACAATTATCTTCATATACGATCAAGTAAAAATAATTAGATATCTTATATATACTATTTTTACGAAGACATATTTTCATGTGATCAAATTTATTTGCCATAATAAAAGCTTCCTCTCTTAGTTTGACCTTCAATATTGATAGTCAAAATTATCATTATACTAGAGTCTTGCTCCTTTAGATTATCCATGTTGGTTGGGTCAGTCATACTTGTAAGTTCAAATCCCTTTAATAAGGTACTAGTTCTTTGCTTTTGTTGGTAAGGTCTCAAGTATGCATTGGCCTTATTAAAATTTGCATTGGATTCATACTAAGATCCTATCACTTCCGTTATAAAAGAGCATTGACTCCAAAGAGACCCTTCGATTTGTAGGGTGATCAACCACTCCTAAATGCCTAGTTTCAAAATGATGCCTATGATGTCGAATCCACTATCATGATGGGGAGGCCAAGTGTTTGAGCATTGTCGAGAATAGCTGTAAGGATGTTGTTGTCTGATTACTCACTCTGCATTTATGTCTGGCCACCACTCCATCTGTCATTGGATCTTCTTCCATGTTTACACATTCCATCCGGTTTTATGATTGATAAGTTGATAGGACTTGAGCATTTGGGTTTAATGCATTATTAATGAGTGGGTCTGGTGAGTAATATCATCTCAGTGATAGCTGAGAGACTCACCCCGCCATCATCTCATGTTGTTCATACACTAAGTGCATGTCATCACTTGGTTGGCAGCGGCCAAAGGGACTCTAGTGCCCAATTGATCTATTGAGCACTAATTTCTTTGGCTGCCATCATTGGATTTCCATTCTTTAGGTGCTACCCACTTGATTTAATGTCTTCCTGTCCTACTTATATCGAACATTACCACCTTGTGCCTGTGTGGTGATAGTTCATTGGACGGCCGGTGAAACGTTTGGTATTGACCAATTTAAAATCCTCCAAAGCTCCTTTGAACACTGGCCTCACCACCGTCAATCTTGATGGGCCTTCGTTATATTGACTGGTTAAATGTTGCCACCTCCCATTGATGTCCACCCAATGAGTATCGTCATGTGCGTAGGCCCGTCACTTGCCTTGTCTAAGCTCTTCATAGCCCATTCTCAATTGGTCTTAGTATGACATTGCTTTGTTTTGTCTTGCTATGGGTATGATGGCCTTTTGTAGGTTTCACTTTTCAGGGTTGTTCATGAAATGACGTGTATGTAGTTGTCAATAAGTCTTTGGTTTGTTGATGAAATTGAAAGGTTCTTAAAGAGTCTTTTAGAGACTAAGTCTTGTTAAAGGCTCATATATCATAAGGGATGAGGCTATGCTTGGGCGAGTTTGGCGGAATGGATATTCCCCAGTTCTTCACTCTTAGCCAAAGAGATTCAATCTAAGATTCGTGCTCCCATATCAGATAGTTAAAATGACTTTGTGAATGGAAAATCCTCCATTAAAAAGAAGTGCCCGTAGTTCGAATGAGGACATGGTGCATATATCTTGAAACCATAGTTCATTATGGTGCATCGTATAGAATAAATTTATTGGTACATACATGAAATGTAGAGAATGCTTATTTTAAGTTTTTAGAGCAATGGGATAGAGGAATTAGGGATCATTTAATAGGATTATTATATCTTTGAAAAAGTATTGAAGAGCTCAATTGTTACAATTTAGTTAAAATTTATCTTCTAAATTGGACGAGTTTAAAAAAATATTAATTGTATAGATATTTTAGTGACTGTCATGCAATTAAATTATAAGTTTGTTTTGTTGAAGTTACTTATAAATTAAAAATATATGTATTTCAAGTTTTGTTCTTAAATAATTTTATCATGATTTTTGTTTGTAAATGAATTGATCTTTATTTCTTGGTTCTAAGTCATGTTATAATGAAACGTTGTGCTAGTGACTTTATATAGTAAACGGGAGCAATTATTGTATATACTCCAACAATGGGAGGTAAGTGAAAATATGATAGAGGAGATCTTTGGATGTGGTGCGATAAATGATTTAGTGGGGTCTTGTATATGTGTTACAATGGTTGTTGACATGAGGATGATTAATACTAGGAGCTATCATCAAAAAACTAAAGGATGCATTTTTTTTTATTAAAGTGAAGTGTTGATACGAAGGTTATAAAGTTACATAAAGTTTAGTTCATAAGTTATTTGAAGAAAAATGAGGTCAAAATAAGCTTGGAGGAGCTTAATTGTATTTAGATGTCTTGCATAAAAATAAATAATGGGACTATTATTCTTGTATTTTTTAGATATTGTGTCAAAGGGAAAATTGGAAAGATGATTGAAAAGCTAATTACCACAACCAAAGCATGTGTTTACATGCATGATAGATGTGTTTTTAGGAGCTAGTAAATATTTTCTTTATGAATAGCTACCTAAGTCATAAATATGTATCTATGTATATCCAAACTAATATTTTTGTTGAAACAAGAACATCAATACATAATACATTGACTTTTTAAAGATTTTTTTTTCTCTATTTTGTATTTTTTACATGTATGGAGCATAGATCTTGACATTTGGTGAAAAGAGTATATTAAAAAATAAAATAAAAGTTAATTTATAATAATTAAACTAATTATATTCAAATTTATACAATTTTTATAACACTTCGAGGGATACTATATTATAAAATATAATGTATCGATGACTTAGTTTGATGGGCCAACGTAGAATTTCGAATTTGGATTAGCTTCAGTCAAAGGTATGTTGGTTTGAAGTTATCCAAGAACTTTCAATCGATGGTACCTTTTAATGAAGATCCTTTGGTCAGATTAAAAAATATTAAAATATTTCTATGCAAATGCCTTCAAATGAGGTCATTTTGGTTGACTTAAAATGAATAAATATTAAAAAATTCTTATACACATACCTTTAAATGACCATTTGGCCGAATTAAAAGAGTATTGAAACATTACAATTTAAATAAAAATTCATAAATACATACATACATACATACATACATACATACATACATACATACATACATATATATATATATATATATAAAGAATTGTGTTCACATATTTTACATTTTTATAGTATTTTAAAGGGAAGATTATTTTCTAGCTCACATATTGGATAATTTTTTTAAAAGAAATTCAAAAGAAAGTATGATTGTGTAATATTTTGTAGAAGATGAGATAATAAATAAAATAATAAGAAATAATAAAATTATGTATTCATATTTAACAAAAATGAAAAATCAAATGAATAAATGACAAAAAAATTTAAAGAGAGTATGAATTTTTAAAATTTTATTTTAATTTAAATACCAATAATTTAATTGTAATAGATTGAGGAGTGAGAGAGAAGAAGGGGTCGAGTACTCATATATGCTATACATTGCACTCATCTCTTAATTCCTTTGTCCATCGATTGGGGGCCTTCACCCCCATTTCTATATAGTAGGCCATTGATCCCCCACTGGGCCTAATTCCATCTATAGGGATGAGATCTGGGCAGACTATGTTAGCTAGGATCAGATAAGCTTTGTGATCAAATAGAGGAGTAGACATCACCACTCTCCACTCCTATTACTTATATAGTCTAGATGGTTGTTAGTAATAAATTTAGAGCAATATAAAATCAAAACATAAAACACAAAAACATAGATATATGTGACTCACCCAATGTATTAGCTATACTCATGGGAAAAATATAGTCCTTTATTTTTATTTATCTAACAAAATCAAGGGATACAATCTATAGCACATCCACACCAACTTTTATTACATGGAGATGTGGACTACAAAACCTTCCCATACTAAAAAATTTGTTACATTGTTTATATCCTAAAATGTATAGTTTTTGATGGGCCTTAGAATCAATTGAAAGCATTCGCAAACCAAAAAAATTGGCTTAGAGAGGAGCTACAAAGAAGTAACTATAGGAATTGGTGTTAGAAATATATTTTAGAGCAATATAAAATGAAATAAATACAAAATCAAAACATAAAATAAAAGGAAAATTACGGGAAATACTAGTAAGAACTAATCAATGAAAAATTCTTTGAAGGTAGAAATTTCCATTAAAGTTGGGAAGCCAAGATAATCAAGATCAAGCACACCAAAACTCACAAAGAGATACAAGATTTTGTAAGGGGGTAAAACAAATAAAAAAATCCAGGACACCAAAACTCAAGAAGTGATGCAAGATTTTGTAAGGTGGAAAAAAAAAGAAAAAACCTCCAATATTATGATGACATAACACCGAGAGAGAGAGAGAGAGAGAGAGAGAGAGAGAGAGAGAGAGAGAGAGAGAGAGAGAGAGAGAGAGAGAGAGAGAGAGAGCTCTCCTCAAACATATAGTGGTGAGAGTGGAGTTGCAAATGTAACTTCCAAGTCTAAGGATGCCATCTATCATCCTATGTGTGTGCAAAGTGTCACAATCTTCACAAGGAGTTAACTCTAATAATACACAAATTTATAAATGAGTTATGATCACACGTGTGAGAGATCGAATAAGATAAAATACTTGTTGGGATTCCTTAGAAATATTCCTACAAGTAATAAGTAAAAGAAAATTAAATTTACCAATTAAAGATTAATTCCTAACACCACATCAAACCCTTGAATGGCTTGGAATCCAATATTGTTACAATGATGAAGAAATGTATCTTTACAAAGTGATTTTGTGAGAATACATGCAATTTGATATTGATATTTACAATACAAAAGAGAAATTTATTTATCTTCAATTTACTATCTAATAATGTGATGTTAAAGAGAAATGTGCTTGGTTCTTGCATGGGAGATTGGATTATTTGCCAAAGAAATAACACTTTGATTTCACAATACAAAGGTGTATGTGCCTCTTGAGGTATACCAAAGTCTTCAAGTAATCTTCTTAACTGTAGTGCTTCTTTGGATGTGTTGGTACAACCTTTATATTAAACCTTAGTAGGACTGAGAGAAGTAGATTATTGTTTATTACTATTCCATGAGATTGCACCTGATCCAACAAAGGAACAAGAGCCACAAGTGGATCTCCCATCATTTGAATCTCCCCTAGATTTGAATCAATATATCCTTGTACAAAGTAAGTCACAATTTAGATCATAAAATAGACCAACATTAAGAGTGCATTTTGTTGATCCCTAAGTTTTGTTGTCTATTAGTGTCTTACACTTAGTCATTTTCTAGGCAATGTTGCTCGGTCATCACTGCGACCGAGTCATCATGTATAGGCCGAGTTATGTCTAGACTTGTTTATTGTACATTTACTAAGCAATAGTTACTATTGAGAAAGTCAGAGGTCATTGAGTACTTCAGTAATAGTTGAGTAGTTTATGCCAAGTTGTGTAGATATGTCAGTGCTGAGCACCAGTAATGAAGAACAATGAATGCCGAGTGCTAGAGACTTCATATGACGAGGAAGCTAGATTTGACATATGTATTTTTAATGGCACAAACACTTAGGTAAACCGTTTTGGCCGACATCTATACAAAGTTTTATGTTTGTTGAGGAAATCACATAGATGATTATGCTTTAGATTTGTAATCATTGATCCATATGTAATCCATGTAACCAATCAGATTTAGGGAATGCTTAAGCAACATAAGTAGACAATCCAGATCATTGATCTTGATCTATGGAGTTGATTTGTTGTCTATATAAGATGAGATCAGAACCCTAAAAATGATATATGAGTGAAAAATAAGTATGTGAGAAGAAGGAACTCATATGAAGAACAAAGAAGTGTTTTGATCAGAGGTAGAGATCAGTGATTGAGAAAAGTAGTGAAGGAAAAAATAGAGATATATTTGATAGAAGAGATAAAATTTATATTGGAAGGAGAAGATCTATTATCAGCATCGCAATGCAAATTGAAGGATCAGGTATTGAGTCATTCTAATAGGCGAATCTGGGAAAATCTCTTAATAGAGTGGTCCTAATAGGCCTAAGTAAATCTCTTAACTGAGTGCTTATTTTGTTGTAAGTTTAAATCCTTTTACAAGGTAGATTGTATAAGTATTAAAGCTCTTAGTAGGGCAGACCCCTCACAGGGTAGATCATTAGTTTATGATCAAACTTTGTAGCCTTAACAGGTAAACTTTAATACTACAGTAGTGAAGATTTGTGGGTGTCATCCCCACCCCAGTTTTACCTTTCAAGGGTTTCTGGGTAACCAAAATCTTTGTGTTATGTTTCAATTTCATGGATGAAAATTAGATTTTTAGATCTATTTCAGTATTAAATTTGATGTTTATGCTATGTAAGTGAATTTATGAAGAAATGGTGATAATAGTAGATATCTGATTCATTGCCCCCTCTCAGTATATCACTTTCCCATAATAGATTTCCAACACATTTAACATACATTTAGCCATTTCAACAAAAGTTCTATGTTTCCTTTTCACTACACAATTTTGTTGAGGTGTATAAGGAATGATTAGCTCATGTTTAATACCAAAAGACTTTAAATAACCATTGAAAGCATTATTCACATATTCTTTACAATTATTATTTCTAAGAATTTTGAACTTGATCCTTTTTATGAAGAAAATATATCCAAGTTCTTGAATAATCATGTACAAAAGTAAGTGTATACCTTGATCCTTGGATGGAGGTATTCTCCATGGGTCTCAAAAAGGCCACTATGAACGAGGTGTAGCTTATGATGTGCCCTCCATGATTTACCTTGTCGAAAGGGCTCCCTATGCATCTTATCTGTCATGCATCCATGTGCATACACTTTAGATGGTACAATATTAGACAATCATTCTACCATTTATTAGATTTTTGTATTTAAAAAATATTGTTAGCATTGATATGACCAAATTTTTCATGCCAACATTGAAATGAATGGTGGGTAGAGAGAATATTTAGAATGCAAAAATGCATAAAATTTGAACAAATTATCAATGTTCAATGATTTTATTGTACTTTGGGTCAATTAAATAGCACATATTTTATAAATTTAATAACAAAACTTGAGGAATTCAACTTAAAATAAATAACATCCCTTGCTTAAATGAGATTGATTTTTTTTAAAAAATTGAGAAATAATACACCCTTTTATGTAAAAAAATACTTGAAAAGTAATTGTAATTTTTAATTATTATTATTTTTAAATTCAAAAGAACTTAATTAAAAAGTCTATTATTAATAAAAACTTTAGATTGAAATCTTTTCTTTTTTATGGTAAAAGGAAAAAGGTTAAAATTATGTTAATAGAAAAATATTTAGAAGAGCATATTAAAAAATGACCCAGAGATGAAAATAGGGTTTGGCTGAAACTTATGGAAGTCCACATACTACTAGAGCATCTCCCAAGAATCCCCTACAAACAAAAATACATAACCTCTCATTGCAACTAGAGAAATTAGAATAAGCTTGAAGCCACAACCAAATAAAACCATATACAAAAAAGAGTTATAAAGTGCAAAATATAACTGATATGTTCTAGTAAAAATAATAAAAATTCCTCTAAAACATCCTCCCTTGTTAATTGAAAAACATTTCTTTCACATAGATGAAGAGCAAGTAGAACACTAAAGAAAGCATTTAAAAAAACTATCCAAAAACTGATAAACTTTATAATTTAGAAGGTAAACAAATATGCAAAAAAAATCAACCCAAAATGTGAGAATATTCCTCCAATTCTTAAATTAGAGGACATAGAGGACCCTCTTGAGCTTGACTAGCACAAACATGTGTATCATCCACACTTACCAATAGTTGTTGTCGAGAAGGAGAAATGAAATACCAATATGGACCAATCAATGAGAAATTATTTGAGGTATAAATAAACATTAAAGTTTAGAAGCCAAGATGACCAAGAGAAAGCACACAAAAACTCAAAATGAGACACAAGACTTTGTAAGGGAAAAAGTAAAAGAAATAAACTCCAATATTATGAACAATGAGAGAGAGAGAGAGAGTAATAAAAATATATAAATATTATGTAAAACAACATCATTAAACCTTATGTTGATAGTGTAGTGAAATATTATGTAAAACAACATCAAACCTTTTGTTGATAGTGTAGTGAACAAGTATTCTATGTTAAAAATTACAAACCCATATAGAATAACTTTTTTTTAGCTTGGTGTCCATTTTAATTTTGGAGGAGGAATGGGCCATAGGACCTCATTGTCTAGATTTAATATTGGATTCCACTAGTCAATCTTTATCTTCTTACATGGTTCTTTGAGGGATGGGGAAGAGAATAATGCTACATGATGGAAAAACATAATAAGAAACAATCAAAAGGTTATATGGTATTGAGATTACATAAAAAAAAATAGGTAAGACTTGTGCTTGTGGTGAGTGTTTTATTTGTTTGCCTACTATGTTTGGTTAAGGTTGTTCAAGTAGCTATTTGATATGTTAATGCCTTTTATCGTATGTGGAAGGGAATACTATTAATATATGTATGCATATCACTAAACGGGGACCTATATTTTATATGTGGTTGTGATAGGGCCCTAATGTACTATACATATAAGTGTATATACCCATACATACATATAGCTGTATGGACACATGCATACATATAACTGTATGAACACACACATAGATTAATAAATACATGCATGTATGTACACACACACACACACAACCATACGTGTGACCACTATTAAAATGCCTATGTAGGTGATACTATCATTTGGAGAGTAAAGATTCTTTCAATTGAATTGAGGACAAACTACATCATCTATGAGGTGAATTATATAATGGAAGAGACTGAAAAAAATAAAAAAGAAAGAGGATATGTGTTATTTGTATAACAAAGATAGTTGAGTTAAAGAACACTTTATTTTGGACTACAATAATTATACTGACATTTAAGCTACATTTTAGTAGTGGGGATCATGATCATTCATGTTTATGAGAGATGTATTCTTATGAATCATTGTTCATAAAGCATGGGCCAATGAATTTGACTAAAGAACTATGCACTTAAATCTTGATAACATATCATAATTAAGAAGTAGTTTTTTATGACAAAAAACAAAACAATCAAATCAACAAATTAACTACTAAAAAAACAACTTTAGAAAAATTAAAATGATTAATACACAAATGGACAAAGTGAGCTAATATACAAATGGACAAGTTGAGTGAGGGAAGCATTTAATTATATACTGTGAAGCTTATAGTGACATTTAGTGGTACTAAGTGGACCATTTATGTCCATGAGAAATAAATTCTTATAAACCACTATTTATAAAATATAGAACCAAAAACTTATGTAGAAAACTATATGATTAAATCTGAATTAAATATTAGATACTTTAACAATATTTCTTTACAACATTTAAATAAAGAAGTGAAAGCTAACAAGAGGGAAAAAAAACTATTAATTAGGTCAACTATCCCATATAAGCCTTTTCAATTCAGTTACAAAAGGCATCTTGGACATAAATAAATACTGATAAGTAAAGCAATGTGCCTTTGAAGTGACCAACCATTTTTTATAACATTAAGAATACAAAGGGTTCCCGATTCAGTTTCAATGACTACAATTCGATGTCAATTATTTTAATTATTTCCTACTTTTAGAAGCATTTTTAATGTGTTTTATTTATATTATTTAATAAATAATGGTATAGTATAAAGGTGCATTTGGATGTGAACATTTCTAATCATGCTTTATTATCATCTTTCCTTCACGCCGGAATTGTTTTATTTTATAGATGATAATAAATATTATGTTATGGCAAACACCTTTTTAGGTTCCCTCATATCCTTTTCTCTAATGGCGCTTGAAATGCTTAGGGAATAAGAACAAATACTAAATTATTCATCAGTGCCTAGTTGACTTGGTGGGTATCTCCTCCTTAAACAAAGGGAATATTGCCTGGCCCCCTCACATCATTTGGTCAACTTGAGGATAGGCTTCAACCATTTCCATTCCTTTTGTTTTATTCTCTCTGGTTTCATCTGGGGAATCTTATTCCATTCAAGCTTGTGCATCTTCATCTTCCTCCTCCAGGTATCTTATTCCTCTGCATCTTCCCTCCATCTAATGTATGTTTGGTATGTGTACTTTCTTTTATAAAAAGAAAATAATAATAATTATGATGCTTTTGTATATATGGGTAATGTGTCTTGTAGACATTATAAAAATTGTGTGAATATTTTTAAATCAATGTTCTAATTAAATTCGATGATTATTGCAAAGAAAAATGAAATGAAATCAAATATCATTTAAAAAAAAATCTAAAATAATTCATATGAGATACAATATTTTATATTACAAAATGATAATTAGTAGATGTTTCTTTTGTAGTCAATTTTATTCCATTCAAACTTCATACTAAAACTAGTACTTCTATAGAAATAAAATTATCCTTATTGTTATGTTCTTCTGTATGTGGGTATCCAATGTTTGGTATAGGTCACTCAAACTTGTCTATGGAAATAAAATTATCCTTATTATTATGTTCTTGTGTATGTGGGCAATGTACCTTGTAGACATTATAAAAATTGTGTGAACATTTTTAAATTGATGTTTTTATATTAAATTTTGATGATATATTATGAAGAAAATGAAATACAAATTCAAAAATAATTTAAATAGTTTATATGAAATATAATCTATTTAAAAAAAAAAATGATGATTAGTAGATATCTCTTGTCGTCAAAATTTGTAATTTTATATATTTTTCAATTAAATATCTTCAAAGTTTTTGGACACTTCTTAATAAAAATAACAAAATTAGAAACAAGAAATTAAAATAAGTTAGTATCATAAACAATTAAATTAATTTAAATTTATTTATGGTTCATTTTTTAATTATATACACACACGCTTTCATATTGAAAGTTTGATACTAGTCAAACTTTCTCAAATCTTCTATAAAAGAAAAGATAATTTTTTTTTAATTTTGATATTTGCATATGTAGACTACAATTTGTCCCATTTTCATTCAAAATATTGTAATTGAATATTCATATTTATTAGAGCAAGATTTTATATAGTTGAGTTCTTTCCAATCAATTATCCTTATAACCTTTGGATACTTCCCAAAAAATTATAATAAGTTGAATTAAAATAATAAATAATTGCACATAAGATAAAATACTTATTAAAATTTTACTTTATTCGATTTATTAAAATTTGATATAGACCTTCACTTATAAATAAAAAAATTGATCTTAAATTTTTGCATACATCATCACTCCTAGATTGAAAGAATTAAATTTTAACAATTTTTCAATAAAATAAGAACATTATTCCATTCAAACATGTGCATCTGCCTCATTAGGTGTCTTATTCCATTCAAACCTTGCATCTCACTCCTCCATCCAATGTTTGTATGTGTCACTCAAACTTGTACTTTCTAAAACAATAATAATTATTGTTATTATGTTCTTGTGTATATGAGCAATGTACCTTGTAGACATTATAAAATTTGTGCTCACATTTTTAAATCAATGTTTTAAAGATTAATTTTGATGATATATTATGAAGAAAACGAGATATCATTTCAAAAATATTTAAAATAGTTTATGTGAAGTGTAATTTATATCATATTTTAAAAAAAATCAATAAGTAGTAAATATCTACATCATTGTCAATATTTATAATTTAATATTTTTCAATTAAATATCTTCAAATATTTTGGACACTTCTAAAAAAAATAACAAAGTTAAAAATAAGAAATTGAAATAAATTAATATCATAAATAACTAAATTAAATTAAATTTTTTATGCTTCATTTTTTAATTATATACACACTTTCACTTTAAATGTTTGATAATAGTCAAACTTTCATAAAGTTTCTATAAAAAGAAAAATGAAATATTTTTATTTTGATGTTTGTATATGTAGACATATAATTTGTCCTCTTTTTATTAAAAAATATTATAAAATTATAATCTTTATTTTTGTTAAGACAAACTTTTATGTTGTTGAGCTATTTCCAATCAATTATTCTTATAATAGTTAGACACTTCTTAAAAAAACTTTTATGTTGTTGACGATATATTATGAAGAAAATGAAATATCATTTCAAAAATATTTAAAATAGTTTATGTGAAATGTAATTTATTTTATCTTTAAAAAAAATTGATAATTAGTAGGTATCTACGTCATTGTCAATATTTATAATTTAATATTTTTTAATTAAATATCTTCAAATATTTTGGACACTTCTAAAACAATAACAGAGTTAAAAATAAGAAATTGAAATAAATTAATGATACATAAATAACTAAATTAAATTAAAATTTTTATGCTTTATTTTTTAATTATACACACACTTTCACTTTAAAAGTTTGATAATAGTCAAACTTTCATAAATCTTCTATAAAAGAAATTTTTTTTAATAAAAATTTTGATGTTTGTATATGTAGACATAGAATTTGTCCTCTTTTTATTAAAAAATATAGTAAAATTCTAATCTTTATTTTTGTTAAGACAAATTTTTATGTTGTTGAGCTATTTCCAATCAATTATTCTTATAATAATTAGACACTTCTTAAAAAATATAATAAAATGAAGAAAAATAATTAATAATTAGACATTAGATAAAATACTTAATAATTTTTTCAATTTAATTCAGTTTGTTAAAATTTAATATGGACCTTCACTTATAAATAAAAAAATTGATCTTAAATTTTTGAATATATTATCAGTCCTAGGATGAAAGTTTGATAAGTTTTAAATAAAGTAAGAGCATTGCTATTTTATTATATGTAGACAATAGAATTTATTCTATGTTGTGATAATCTCATAATTATTTTTATTGATGTCAATTTTCATAATCTTAAATTCTTTCCAATTAAAAATCTTTATAATTCTTGGATACTACCTAATAAAAAAAAAGTTTAATTTATTAACATTGCTATACATTGTCACTTATAAACAAGAAATATATATTTAAATAATAAACATAATATTAAAAGTTTATTAGTATTTTTTCAATTGTAAAGATTTAATATACGTTTTCACTTATACACTAGGAATTTGATAAAAGATCAAACTTTTGATGGGTCTTACATATTATCATGACCTAAATGTTGGCAAAACAACAAAATATACTTATAATCATATTAAGTTTAGATAGTTAAATTATTATTATATTTATTTTTGGGATTTAGAAATTTATACTATCTGTATATATTTCTAATAGTATAATGAGCATATTTATGTCATTTCTCATTTAGGTTTGGTCTCATTTTGATTAGATTGTCATATTATAATTATTTATTAAAAAATGTTAAAGGAATCATATTCTAGTTTTTATCTCATGATTAAATCCCAATCCATTTCTATTTGCACTAATTCATGGTTAATCCTATCCTTTATGAGTCAACTCCTCAAGATAAGTAGGATATCTTGTCCATAGGAAGTCAAATTTTGATATTGCTATAAGGATTCAATAGTGTAATTTTTGAGTCAAACTCATTGACCCACATTTCCTAAGTAGTGGTTCATAAAATGAGGTATCAAGCTAAGTGGGCTTAACCTTGGAGGAAACTCCATGGTTAAGCGCACTTGAGTTGGAGTAGTACTGGGATGAGCGACCACTTGGGAAGGCCCAATACTTCACCTCTCTGAACATAACCTAGATGTAATTAGTGATAAGTGATCCATTCATTCTCATGAGAGATAGGTTCTTATTAACCACTACTCATGTAGCATGGTTCAATGAGTTTGAATAAAAAACTAAACTGTTAATGAATCTTGAAAGAACTATCGTAATTTAACCCCTTATTATCACACTCTCATTGATATTTATCTCCATGCATTCACTTCATGCCTTGAGATTAGCACACACCTTAACTATGGTTCATTCTCAAGTTACTTAGTATGAATCATATATAATGTATGAATGAGCCTAGAATTCATACTATCAAATTCTAAGGCTAAAGTTTTTAATCCTTGACATCGATTAATAGATTGATTAATTTGAGATTGATAAAACTGACATGTAGTAGTCTAAATATTTCAATATGAAGAGAGCGAATGATGTTGAGTGTTGGAATTAGGAGAGATAGGTACTGAGAGGGGAGGGGTGAATCAGTGCCTTCAAAAACTTTACTTGTAAACCTTTCAGATCTAAAACTGTAAACAGTAATAACCGACCAAAATAACTTGAATCTAACTGCATGTATCAATCATTCATTTAACTTATGAAAGTAAACAACATGAAATCAATATGACAGTCACATAACACAAGTATTTTGGTAATGCAGAAACCCTTGTTAGAAGGTAAAAACTACGGTGGGGATGACACCCACAAATTATTTACTACTGTAGATAGAAAAGGTTTGCCTGTTAGGGCTACAAGTTTTGATCACTTCTGGTGATCTCATCCTATTAGGAGTGACATGTTAGATTAGCTAGATCTACCTAGTTATAGGATTTTAACAACACTAATGAAGTGTGCACTCGGTTAAGAGATTTACTTAAGACTGTTAAGTCTACTTTGCTAAGAGATTTTATCCAAAACTCTATTACAATTGTTAGAAAGCAATAGGAAATTATCTGCTAGTTGACAACTCAATTGTCTGATACAGATCTATAAGTTCTGATAAAATATCACCTCACTTGTGATGAATCTCTGCTTTGAACTGCTCGGTAGCCTTTTCTGATTCTGCTCAATATGAATTCCTCTGTACTCTATTCTGCTTTGTTAACTGATAGACTTGAAGTTAGGCAATTGCTTCAAGAGCTCTGTGATTCATATATCAGTTCACACCAAAAATGATGTGAACACACAAATATATAGTGTTTTGTTTTTGCCATTTTAAAAAAATTAGGTTACACAACATAGTCATAACCCTAAGATCTACGGTGTACAAAAATAACCTAGATCAACTATTACAAAAGGTATACATTGCATTTAATGAATATCATCACATTAAATGCTCCTCGACCTTGGTAAAACATTTTATGAACCGTTGTAACCATTTTCATAGAAGTATTTGCCATTTCAGATTACTATGCCATTTTTTGTGATCCTCGGTAAACACTATATAAACTACTCGGTGTTTACTGTCTGTCGGTGTCGGTGTCTGTTGGTGCTTGATAAACTATCTGATGCTCGGTGTATATGCTTTACCGACTAGTCTGTCTTGCTTCTAGTTACCGATTTGCTCAATGTAAATGACCGACTGATATGTATGATAACCTTTGATACTAATGACAACCTTAAATGCTCAATAGAGATAACAATCTCCCCCTTTGGCATTAGTATCAAAACTTGAATGTATATAGACAAAATTTTCTATTTAACTTATACTTCTGCCATATACATATACACATCAAAAAAATTTCTAAAGTACTCCCCCTCGGTGCATGCTCCCAGTAATATGAAGTATACATAGCATCTATTTACATATTTGGCATAATGACATATACATTGATTTTCCCCCTTTTTGATAATAATGCCAAATACAATTTTTTTTTAGTATACTCACATCTTGTCAAAAATATGCTGGTGGGTTTTCTTGACTGACTCCAAGAGGTTTTCCCATTCCTCTTTCAAGTTGGTGAGAGCAATATGCTCAAGATTGACTTGTGCATGCATGTCAAAGATGTTATCTAACACTGAAATTTCTGGTGTTGCAACGAGTTGTTCTACTTTGACAATGTGTGCCTCAAAATTTTTCAGGTGTGGTAGGAGTTCTTTATGTAACTCAGTAACTTGATCTGTTATGTGCTCTTCTTGTTTCTTCAAATATGCTATTAACCGCCGGAGTTCTTGAACTTGGTGAATGTGCTTTGAGAAAGTATTAGGCTCGGTTATAGCTGCATTTGTACTTAACTTTATTTCTACTTCCAATTCTTTGATCTTCTCACTGACTTCAACAGTGAAGATGTCTATAGTAAAAAGCTTCAGTAAATATTGACAAATTAATTGGGTGATAGATTTTATCTTGGTGATTACCTCAGATAATTTGACCTTTTTGATTGCCACTTCTTGACTTATTTTCTTTGCCAGTTTGTGCTGTATCCTAGATTCTGCCCTTTTTTCAATCTATTTATCTGCATCAGTGTCCAGGGCATTGATCTTCTCGGCAAGTGTAGCAAGTTGATCTATGATAGGAGTATCCTCATCAATATTCACCTCAGGTACTACCTATTGTAGGATATCCCTCACATCTGTTAATATTTCTTTTCATTTGTGTTCTTGCTTCAACTTCTCTTGAGCTACCTTTCTTCAACATAATTCCCCATATTTACTCAAGTCTTCAGGGCTTAGGGTCCTCGGGTCACACTCAGGAATAATTATCACTTCATCTAGGGTGACCGATCCTTTTCCTTTTTTTTTCTTCTTCTTCTTCGGTGCTAGAGGTGATTTCTTCTCAATAATAACAATAGTTTTGTCTCCAAATTTTGGAGTATCCTTCCCAGTTGACACACATTCTTCCTTCTTCTGCTCCTCGGTAGCTATAGTCTCGATTGATGGAGTGGGACCCTCGAATGTGGTGTCAAGTGGGATCACCTCGGTTTCCTTTGTGTCATCTATTTTCTTTGTCTCAGTTGAAGGTGCCTCTGTTTGATTAGGCTCATCTGTCTCTGTATGTTTTTCAGGTTTTTGTACCTCGGTTGGGTCTTTGTGTTGCTTGAGGTCTTAGCCATTGGGTTGTACTTGTGAAAGAATTTTGACTGCTTCTGCAAGTAAAGGAATTTCACCTGGTAGTGATGTAAATAGACATTCAGTGTCTAGTACTTCATCTTGATTAGGTGCAATATTCACATCCTCATCATCCTAATCATCAGGATCACCATTTGTGATGTCCTCAATGAGTACATCATCATCGGTTTTCTTCTCCATTTGAATTTACTCTATCCGGTGCATCCTATGAGACACTTATTTCTTCCTTTTGCTCGGTGATATCAATTACCTCGGTAACTGATATACCGGTGTTCTTTGATTTCTTTGCTATTCCCTCATCAATGCAAATACCTTTACCTTTGAATTTTGTCTCTTCTTAGACAAGTTTGAGAATGCTTCTTGTGTAGCTTTTTCTTCGGCTTTAAAAATAGATGACCATAAAGAGTCACTTGTTATATCCATATCTGTCACATTTTCATCCATTATCATCATGGATCATTTCTTGATCATAAATCTTGCTTGGTATTTGGTCATGCACTCATTAAGTTCTCCATGGCTTAGATGAGGGGCTGCCCGAACTAGAGATTGTTCTCTCTTTCTTTTCTTGGTGTCTAGTGCAATAGCCCATTTTTTAGTAATCTTGTCATCCAACTCCTTCGGTAATGCATAGAAGAATTCCATTGTAACTTTCTTGAATTTTATCATCATTTGGATGACAACCTCTTCTATCTTGGTTTGATCTTCATTTGACATCTTGTCAAATCTGTCTATTTCAGGATCAGTAAGATCTCCATTTTCAATTATTTCTTCAATGACTTGATCTATTGATTTTACCTTATTGTTGACCACCTTGAATTGATTTTTGTCATCTTCATTCTTAGTCTCCTCAAGATTTTCTTTACTTCTTATCAGTTTTCTCCTTTTCTTCGGTGCTTTAGCTACTACCTTGGATCCTTTCTTCACATAAGTCTTAGTAGGTGTAGCTGCTTTTCATTTTAGTACCTTTTCTGCTTCTTTCTTCTTAGGTGATGAAGCTGCAGTTGATGACCTTGTCCTCATACCTTCTTGTACTGGTAACTGCTTCTTTGTAGGAATTTCAGGTGGAGGAACTGGTGTGGGATCTTTTTCTTTGTTAGACTCAGTTTCCTCACTATCATATGGCTTGTCAGATAACAGTATCTAACCTTCAGTTTCCTGTTCAACCGGTGTCTCCTCAGGTGTTTTAGACACATCTCCATATCTAGCAGTAAGATCTTTCTTCATCTTCTTTACCTTTCTAGATATTTTGCCGATCTCTATGCCTGTAGTTATTCTTGATTTGGCCTCTTCATATGTTCCGAACCTAGTGGAAATGGGGTCTTTTGGTAATGCAAGTAGTACATTAATAGATTTCAGTGTGAAATCATGGTTCATTTCATAACCCATCGGTGCCAACCATTTTACTCTAGGTTCAACTACTTTTATCATGCAATGATCTGTGTCGACTACAAAACAAATGTCCATCTCAAAATTTTCAACTAATTCCCTTGGAATTATACTCCTTTTATGCATTTTAGTCTAAAACTCTTTGAAGTATGCATCAAATACTGTATTCAGATTATTTCCTAACTTATTTCTCATCGCGGTAATCTGTCCAGTTATAGGCTTATCTGTTGTCCAGTTCACTTTACCGACGCTAGGTACAAACTTTTGTATGAAGAAAAATATACACACAAGTAGTGATCCAAAATTACATGTGTTAGACTTCTTTGACCTTATTGTCTTCATGTTTTCTTGTAGTTGATGTAACAGTACCTCGGCAAGATCAACCTGCTGACCTTTCTCCATAATTTTGTACGCCATGTCTACTGCGCTGCAGGGTACACTGTTGAGTCTAGTTGATTGAAATATCTTATACCCGATTACATGTTAGGAATGAATGCAAAATATTTTGGCAGTCATTCTATAGCAGTTGTTGCATTCATGACTTGGATTGTCATTGATGTCAACACAGTGATATTTTGGATATCAGTAGGAAAGAAGGTACAATTTTGTTTTGCACACATGTTGTATTGTAGATTGGCTTTTGTGTAGTTGATGGTATGTTCTTTGGTGTGTTATTAACCTATGGTTAATGGTGCAAAAAGAAATTGATTCATTCATGAGAGTTGAGCATTTTGGTGAAAGCAGTGTTTAGACAGTGTTTCTATGTAGCAATTTTTAGAAATCGAAGGATATCTCTTAGCTGGGATGGAATCTGATTTTGCACAGTTAAAGGGATGTTGGAGACTCATTAATGATGATGTGGTTCATAGCACAAACTTCAAGGATATGTTTGGAGAAAGTTACAGTATTTGGAAGCTGACATTTTTATGTGAATTTTATGTGTAGCATGTAGAAATTATTATTTTGTAATCGAGGACCGACTCATTTGTAATTATTTGAGTTTGGTATATAAGAAGGAATGTTTTCCTTGTTGTAATGAGAATTGAGAAAAAGAGAATTGTAAAAAAGAGAATTGAGTAGAGAGGATTGAATTGTGAAAGTTGAGATGCGAATATATGCGTGAAGTGAAGAAAAGAGCTAATTTAGTGATGAAGGAAGACTTGTGAGTACAGAGATCTGGAATTGTGATCTTGTGTAGTAGAGAGTGCAGTTTTGGCACAGTATGAAGGAGGTAATATATTTCATATTATTCTGTTGAATAATTCTAAGATCTTTTGGACAGTGGGTTCAGAGATCTTGCCTTGAAGCTGTTTGGGCAGTGGGTCCTTCTGTCTTCCATAAACTCTTAACCGGGTTAGAATCTTTTAACAGGGATTCAAAATCTCCTAACAGGGATTTATATGTACTGAATGTATTTCATAAGACTCCTAACAGGGTCCATCCTCTAACAAGGAACTTTCATTTTAGTGCATCATTTTATGGGCATCATTCCCACCGGGGTTTACTCTTTTCAAGAGGTTCCCTAGTCAACATATCTTGTGTTATTGTGCAATTGTGTATGGTTATCTTTCTATGGTTGATTACTACATTGATTATATTGTTTAAAGTAGTTGAATGGTTAAATTATCAGATAACTGATTCACCCCCCCCCCCTCTCAGTTATCTTGGGGATCTTTACTTTCTAACAATTGGTATCGGAGCTGCAGGTCCTTGAAAGAAAAGTTTAACAACTTAAGGAGATCCATGGAAAATTTTAGGAAAGAAAGCCCTAAGTTTGATGGAGTAAATTTTGATAGTTGGAAAGAAAAGATGAAGACACATTTATTGTGTTTAGGACCAAGTTATTGGTTGATTACAAAGAATGAGAAGACTATCATTGAGGAAGACAATCTAGAGGCAGGGACTAAAGATGAGCTAGATCTATTCATGTGTAACATACTTGCAAGAGAAGCACTTTTGTCAGCACTACCGGAGAATGAATACAGTCAAGTAAGATGTTTGAAAACATCTCATGCAATTTGGAAAGCTTTACATTCTACTTTTGAAGGTGATGAACATGCAAAGAAGGCTAGATTACATAATTGGATTTGTGCATTTGAAGATATCAGAATGATGGAAGATGAATCTATTAGAAGCTATATTGGTAGGATGTCTGAGATTGTAACAGGAATAAATTCTTGTGGAGGTGATAAGATAGAGAATGAAGTGATATGGAAAATTCTGAGAACTTTGACACCAGTATTCAAGCAGACAACACAGATGATTGAACAAGTGATACCTTGTACACCAAACTTTTCAAGAGAGACTCTTCTTGGAAGATTAGAAACAACAGAGATGAATTTGAGATTATCAAGAGAGATACCTAGAATGGAGACAACATTTAGTGCTCTTAACATTAGACCTACATTATCAAGAAGTACTAGTGTGAATGGAGATTATGCCAGCAGTAGCAAATCTAAATCTGAGGAAGATAAGAAGATTGAAGAAGGTATTGCATTACTTGTAAAAAGAGAACCATAAGGTAAGAAAATCTTTAAATGTTGGACTTGTCAAGAATATGGTCATTTTGCATCTAAATGTCCTAAAAGAGTTAAGAAGTATAGAAGCAACTTTAAACCTAGGAGATCTAAAGAATGTTATTATGCAAATGATGAAGATCTTGAAGTAGGAATTGAAAGACATTTAAGTGACAGTGATAATGATAACTTTGAGGAAATAGGATTTGTAGCAATTAAAGAAGAAAGTTCTAAATCTGATGAAAGGGAAGAAAAACATTAGTTTCTTAAGTTGAAAAGAAATCTAATTGGATTATAGATAGTGGTTGTTCACATCATATGACTGGAGATAAAAGAAAGTTTGTTAAGTTAGACAATTATGATGGAGGAATTGTTAGAGTTGGTAATAATGCACCTTGTTTGATTAAGGGTATAGGATCTATTACTCTTGATGGAAAGACTAACACTGATGATGTTTACTTTGTTGATGGATTGAGACATAATCTACTAAGTGTTGGACAATTGGTTGATAAGGGTTATCAAGTTTGGTTTGCTGAGAAAACTTGTGTGATAAAAGATAAAGATGGAAATCTGATTGGAAAAGGATCCAGAACCATAGGTAATGTATTTCAGTTGAATCATACTGAGATGACATGTTTGTTAACTAAGATTGATGATAGTTGGTTATGGCATAAAAGGTTTTGTCATATAAACTTTGATAATATTGTTAAAGTGAGTACTACACTTGCGGTAAGAGATTTATCTAGAATTATGAAACCTACTAACATGATTTGCAAAGAATGTATGATGGCAAAGCACAAAAGGAGTTCATTTCCCAGCAAGAACTTCACATCGACAAAGAAGTTGGAGATTGTTCATACAGACTTGAGTGGTCCTACTAGGACTAGAGGATTCTATGGAGAAAGGTATTTTATGATTCTTGTTGATGATTTTACAAGAATGATGTGGATTGCATTTTTGAAAGAAAAATCTGAAGCATTTGATAAATTTAAGATCATGAAAAGCAAAATTGAGAATGAATCTGGAATGAAGATTAAGTGTCTAAGATCTGATAGAGGTGGTGAATTTACATCTAGAGAGTTTAATACTTTTTGTGAAATGAATGGTATTAAGAGACAACTTTCAGCCCCTAGAACACCAGAACAAAATGGTATTGCAGAAAGAAGGAACAGGTCAATAACTGAAGCAACAAGAGCTATGTTGTTTGAGAATGATTTGGCTAAGACCTTTTGGAGAGAAGTAGTGAACACAACAGTATACACTATGAACAGAGTACAAATTAGAGCAGATACAAGCAAGACACCTTATGAATTATGGTTTGGACATGCAACCTCAGTTAAGTATTTTAGAATTTTTGGAAGTAAATGTTATATTAAGAGAGATGATGATATAGGAAAGTTTGATCCTAGAAGTGATGAAGGAATATTTCTTGGATATTCTTTGAAAAGCAAAGCATATAGATGTTATAACAAAAGAACTAAGACTATTGTTGAAAGTGCAAATGTCAAAGTTGATGAGAAGTTTAAAATTCAGGAAAGAATGCTTGATTATGAATTATTTTTTGAAACTAACAGTGATTTGCTGAATGAAAGTCATACTGAAGAAAACAGAGAAGAAAGTAGAGAAGAATCTACAGTTGGAACAAGATCAGTAACTATGACACCTAACAAGTATATTTCAAGACATCACCCTGTTGAGCAAGTTATTGGAAGTTTAGATAGAGGAGTTTTGACTTGAAATAAGGTACCTTTATGTTTGATTTCTCAAATTGAACCTAAGACTACTAATGAAGCTTGTGAAGATGAACATTGGATTAATGCTATGAAAGAAGAACTGGAGCAGATTAAAAAAAACAAGACATGGGAATTGGTCCCTAGACCTAAAGACAAGAATGTGATTGGAACAAAATGGGTATTTAGAAACAAGATGAATGAACAAGGAGAAGTGATAAGAAACAAAGCAATATTGGTATGTAAAGGATATTTACAACAAGAAGGAATTGACTATGAAGAAACTTTTGCACCCATGGCTAGACTTGAAGCAGTGAGAATGTTTCTAGGATATGCAGCTTACAAGAAATTCAAAGTGTATTAGATGGATGTGAAGTCAACATTTCTGAATGGTGAATTGGAAGAAGTCTACATTGAGTAGCCTAAAGGTTTTGCTTTGACACAAGAAGGAGATATGGTATGTAAGTTAAAGAAAGCTTTATATGGATTAAAACAAGCACCTAGAACCCAGTATGCAAGATTGGATAAGTATTTATTGAAATTGGGATTTATAAAAGGAACAGTAGATAGTAACATATACACAAAAGAAATTGAGAATGGTTTGTTGGTTATAGTTATATTTGTTGATGATATTATCTTTGGAGGAGAAGATGAAGCCAGTGACAAATTTACAGATGAAATGAAGACTGAATTTGAAATGAGCATGATTGGAGAAATGAAATATTTTTTGGGATTACAGATAACAAAAAGCAAGGAAGGTATATTTGTAAGTCAGACTAAGTATTTGAATGAATTATTGAAAAGATTTGGAATGGAAGATTCTAAACCTATTGGAACACCTATGGTAACTGGACATAAGTTATCTAGCAAAGATGAGACACCAGCAGTTGAGTAGAAAAAGTACAAATCTATGATTGGAGGATTGCAGTACTTGACACATACAAGACCTGATATAGCACATTCAGTTGGGATTGTAGCAAGATTTCAAGTAGAACCAAGAGAATCACATTATGCAGTAGTAAAGAGGATACTGAGATATCTGAAAGGAACAATGGATTATGGATTATGGTATGAGAATTCTGATGATTTTACTTTATGTGACTATACTGATGTAGATTGGGGAGGCAACATTGATGACAAGAAAAGCACCAGTGGTGGAGCCTTTTTTCTTGGAGGAAAATTGGTCTCTTGGTTAAGTAAGAAGCAGAATTGTATTTCACAAAGTACATCAGAAGCAGAATATGTTGCAGCAGCAAACAATTGTAATTAGATTATTTGGATGGCAGATGTTGAAGGATATTGGAATAAAGTTTGATGAGCCTGTTGTTATACATTGTGATAACATCAGTACAGTATGTCAAAAAATCCTATTTTACATTCTAAGACTAAACATATTGAGATCAAGTATCATGTTGTAAGAGAGAAAGTTGCAGAAAAAGAAGTAAGATTAGAGTACATAAGCACAAAGGAACAGATATCAGATATATTTACAAAACCTTTACCTAAGGATACATTTGTGTATCTGAGAGGTATGCTTGGAGTTATGCCCCAACCTATTTTTGAGAATTGATGTAGATGATTGCATCCATCCAGTGGTATATGAGCCCTATCTTTCTTTTGGATTGGATGTTGGAACTTCCTCAATGGGGGAGTTTATGAGCCGAGTCATGAGGACTCTTGTTATTGTATTTTTTTGAACAGTGTCTTTTGATATTAAGTTGTTGTTGACTTAGTGATGGAATTTCTATCATTGATGTCAATGGGGGAGAGATATACATGAAAAACATTATGGATTGTATGAGAGAGCTGAATGGGAGAACGAAGCAAGATTTAATTTGATATTTTGCAGTGATGTTGCAGTATTGGATTTTTGGAACATTGGATGTTTTTCATCTATGTTGCCATCAATGAAAATGGGGGAGATTGTTAGGAATGAATGAAAAGTATTTTGGCAGTCATTTTGTAGCAGTTGTTGTTGCATTCATGACTTGGATTGTCATTGATGTCAACACAGTGATATTTTGGATACCAACAGGAAAGTAGGTACAATTTTGTTTTGCACACATGTTGTATTATAGATTGGATTTTGCATAGTTGATGGTATGTTCTTTGGTGTGTTATTAACCTATGGTTAATAGTGCAAAAATAAATTCATTCATTCATGAGAGTTATGAGCATTTTGGTGAAAGCAGTGTTTAGACAGTGTTTCTATGTAGCAATTTTTAGAAATCGGAGGATATCTCTTAGCTGGGATGGAATTTGATTTTGCATAGCTAAAGGGATGTTGGAGACTCATTAATGATGATGTGGTTCATAGCACAAACTTCAAGGATATGTTTGGAGAAAGTTACAGTATTTGGAAGCCGACAGTTTTATGTGAATTTTATGTGTAGCGTGTAGAAATTATTATTTTGTAATCGAGGACCGACTCATTTGTAATTATTTGAGTTTGGTATATAAGAAGGAATGTTTTCCTTGTTGTAATGAGAATTGAGAAAAAGAGAATTGTAAAAAAGAGAATTGAGTAGAGAGGATTGAATTGTGAAAGTTGAGATGCGAATATATGCATGAAGTGAAGAAAAGGGCTAATTCAGTGATGAAGGAAGACTTGTGAGTATAGAGATTTGGAATTGTGATCTTGTGTAGCAGAGAGTGTGGTTTTGGCATAGTATGAAGGAGGTAATATATTTCATATTATTCTATTGAATAATTCTAAGATCTTTTGGATAGTGGGTTCAGAGATCTTGCCTTGAAGCTGTTTGGGCAGTGGGTCCTTCTGTCTTCCATAAAATCTTAACCGGGTTAGAATCTTTTAACAGGGATTCAAAATCTCCTAACAGGGATTTATATGTACTGAATGTATTTCATAAGACTCCTAACAGGGTCCATCCTCTAACAAGGAACTTTCATTTTAGTGCATCATTTTATGGGCATCATTCCCACCGGGGTTTACTCTTTTCAAGAGGTTCCCTAGTCAACATATCTTGTGTTATTGTGCAATTGTGTATGGTTATCTTTCTATGGTTGATTACTACATTGATTATATTGTTTAAAGTAGTTGAATGGTTAAATTATTAGATAACTGATTCACCCCCCCCCCTCTCAGTTATCTTGGGGATCTTTACTTTCTAACATTACATGTGCTGTGAACTTAACTTTTGGGTCTCTAATTGTTGAAATCTTCAGTGCTCGACCATCCCATTGTGCTCTAGTGTTCTTCTCAACATCCAGTCATGACGAACTATGAAAGGCTTTAGCCTTGTTGGTTATAGGGAGCCCAATAACCCTACTGATCATTTTCTTGTTGACCTCTATCGGTTTATCCAGCCAGAATTTTCCATTGTGATACCTACTCAATACAATTCTGATCCAATCAGTCTTGAATCATTGCAGATAGTATGTGATACATGATAACCCTAATTCTGTAATCTTCTTGTATTCTGGTTTCAATTTTCCACCCGTACCACAGAGTAGTTGAAATGCAGCAACAGTTTCAAAGTCTCCTACTTCTCCAATTTTGCAATGAATATATGCTCTTACATCTTCTTTCAACAAAACCCTCTTTGGTATGCTCAAAAAAGTGCCTATTAAATCTGTTTGTGCTGTGACCTTGGGATGTGGCTTAAACTTAGGTTCGTCAAAATTTTCCCTAACGATTAGATTAACTTCCTCCTCAATGCATTGTGTTTTTCTTGCAGATGATGTAGATGCCATAAATCGATTCTAGGGTTTCGGCAAGCAGTAGGATAAAAAGTGTTTGATAGCAAATGAACTTACTTGAAATCGTCGAAGAGAGTTGTCGGTTCGATCTATAGTAGCCTTGAATCCTTTTGAAAATCTTCTAGCTCAAACTCTTCTCTATGAAATCTCCACTCTTTGAAATCACAATGTAAAAATGAACTCTGTTTCTCATGTATTTATAGACTTTTTGATATTCCCGCTTAAACTTTCATGCAATAAATGCTTGACCTAAATTTTGGTACGAAACAACTGTTAGTTCGGTGACAACTAAAAAAATTTATCCGCTTGGTTAACATAGGATTTCTTCATTGGTTTGCACTATTGCCCAGTTAACCTTGTATAGTGATTATCAAAGGGTAACCAACTCTTGGTCTCTCTTTTACCGACTATATAACATTGTTAGCTCATATCATATAAACCATAGTGCATCTTTATACATGCTGATTTGGCATAAACACATCATGTATAGGGAACTGTATGTAAAATGTGATCATTTGAAATGTCAGTCCCATACATACCTATTTCACCTTAAGTGGAGGTACTGATGTCACCCAATCCAGTGGATGAGGTTTCACCGACATCATTACTTGACTCAACATTCTCATTAGATGCATTCTTCCACATAGTGTTCCTTAACTTCATGATATTTGCGATAGTATATCCATTCTCAAATACATGATTTTCATCTGGTGCTCAGTCTCTTCAGTTCTTACTTAAATGACTGACTCTATGATAGTGCATATAAGCCATTCTAGTGCTTGTCTAGCTTCTTGATTGCCCAATCTGACTCTTTCTATAACAATTTTCTGAAATGTGCCCATATCTACCACAAGCAGTACAGTTAGCCCAAGTGTTATAATCCCAAACATAAGAATTACCTTGTCTTTTCGGTTGATAGGGCTTTCACTGTGTTTTCTACTTAGGAGTCCATACTTGCTTCATCTTTGCCTTACACTCATGTGCAGTGTGTCCATGTTTATTACAAGTATAACATATTTTCTCCATAGTAGTATTGTTAGCAATATCATTTTGTTTAGCTCTACAGTCATAAGTAGGATGTCCAAACTTACCACAGTAATAACAATATCCATCAAACTTAGGAGTGACAGGAGGTTTACCTTGTGCTTTGCTTCTACACACATTAGATGTATGTCTTGGTTTGCCACAATGATAACATGCAAAGCTTTAGGTTTCTGATTTTGATTGTTGTTGACTTGTTCAGCTTGTTGTGATGATTCTCCTTCACCAGTGCAGCCTATACTAGATTTACTCCCAAATCTCCTTTGATTAGTCAGAAAGTCATCAATCTTCTTAGAACTGTCCTCAACAAGTTTCTTCATTTCATTTTGTTGCTGTTGATTTTTCACTTCATTTCTCAGCTTCTCATTCTGTTCTCTGAGTCTTGAAACATCTTCTAGTCTTCTTGACAATTCTCCATTCACTCACTTTACCTCTTGATTCACAGTCATCATCTGATTAGATACTTGGAAGTGACGATCAGTGAGTCTCTATATTTCACTTTCTTTTGCTTGGAGTTGTTCAGTCATATTTCTTTGGTCTTTAATAGCCATATTCCTGTCTTATTCTTCTTGTCTAGCATTGTTCATGATTTCCACCATTCTCACCATCTTAGATTCTTGACCGATTTGAAGTGCTTTCACTTGTTCAGATAAATGCTGATTCTTTTTAGATAAATCAATAATTATGCTTTCAGATCCGTCAGAGATGCTTCCATAACTAGATCCAACATGATCAAATATATCATCAATAGGTTCTTCATGATAACTGATTTCACTTTGCAGAATGGCAAGGTTCTTCCTTTCAACCAGTAATTTCTTCAGTTCTTCCCTAGCTTGTTTATACTATTCCACAAACATCTGCATCTATATCTTCTGATTCTCAATAGTCTTATCAAGCTTGTATCTCTCCATGACTTAGATCTTTACCCTTCAGTGGTTAAACTATTCAATAAGAGAACTGCGCTTTGATACCAATTGTTGGAATTAGGAGAGATAGGTATTGAGAGGGGAGGGGTGAATCAGTGCCTTCAAAAACTTTACTTGTAAACCTTTCAGATCTAAAACTATAAATAGTAATAACCAACCAAAATAACTTGAATCTAACTACATGTATCAATCATTCATTTAACTTATAAAAATAAACAACATGAAATCAATATGACAATCACATAACACAAGTATTTTGGTAACACAGAAACCCTTGTTAGAAGGTAAAAATTGCGGTGGGGATGACACCCACAAATTCTTTACTACTGCAGAAAGAAAAGGTTTGCCTGTTAGGGCTACAAGTTTTGATCACTTCTGGTGATCTCACCCTATTAGGAGTGACATGTTAGATCAGCTAGATCTACCTAGTTATAGGATTTTAACAACACTAATGAAGTGTGCACTCGGTTAAGAGATTTACTTAAGATTGTTAAGTCTACTCTGCTAAGAGATTTTATCCAAAACTCTATTACGATTGTTAGAAAGCAATAGGCAATTATCTACTAGTTGACAACTCAATTGTCTGATACAGATCTATAAGTTCTGATAAAATATCACCTCACTTGTGATGAATCTTTGCTCTGAACTGCTCGGTAGCCTTTTCTAATTCTGCTCAATATGAATTCCTCTGTACTCTATTATGCTTTGTTAACTGATAGACTTGAAGTTAGGCAATTGATTCAAGAGCTTCGTGATTCATATATCAGTTTACACCAAAAATGATGTGAACACACAAATATATAGTGTTCTATTTTTGCCATTTTAATAAAATTAGGTTACACAACATAGTCATAACCCTAAGATCTACGGTGTACAAAAATAACCTAGATCAACTATTACAAAAGATATACATTGCATTTAATGAATATCATCACATTAAATGTTCCTCGACCTTGGTAAAATGTTTTATGAACCATTGTAACCATTTGCATAGAAGTATGTGCCATTTCAAATTACTATGCCATTTTCTGTGATCCTCGGTAAACACTGTATAAACTTCTCGGTGTATACTACAACGCTCGGTGTTTACTATCTGTTGGTGTTGATGTTTACTGGTGCTCGGTAAACTATCTGATGCTCGGTGTATATGCTTTACCGACTAGTCTGTCTTGCTTCTAGTTAGCAATTTTCTCAATGTAAATGATTGACTGATATGTATGATAACCTTTGATACTAATGACAACCTTAAATGCTCAATAGAGATAACAACTAAGAAGCGAGAATGAATGAAAAGGGATGATGACGGGATGAAAAAAGAGAATAGATGGGGTGGAAGGGAGATGGGATTCTTGTGTTTTTTAAGTGCTATATAATCATTGAGATTATTATGGAAAAAGGATGAACTCATTTGGATATGAATTAGATCCAAATGAATTGACATACCAATTGTGTGGAGGAAGAAACATCAACTAGTTGAGGAATGCTCTTGTTCATTTGTGACCCATATGTTCTCAATGATCTTAGACAACCATGTCTGAAGACAAGTCAACACGTTACTAGGGAAAAATCCACAAGCATCAAAGAAGTGAACATGAACCATCATTGCTTCTCTAGTCAAAGACATCTTGGAGATAAGATCTCTAGTTAGAGACATCCCAGAGAAGCTAAAAAACATGTCACCAAATATAAAAACAAGAAAGCAATCAAAGAAATCAAACAAACATCCATTATGCTTCATGTAGAAAGGATTCTTGTCATAGTTTATATGGTTGATTTGATAATGGTTGAGATATCTGGCTTGAGGAAGGATTCTTCTTGTATAAGGAAATTGATAGATCATGATAGTGTCTGATGAAGATACAAGATATTTTGATAAAAAATAATGATTACATGATTGAAAGCTACTTGAGTAAGTTGCTGGTTGATTCTTGATTTTGTTAAGCGTAATGTTACAATTATGTTTATTCAAAATGTTCATGTGTCCAAGATAGATTATTGGATATTTTTATATATTTTAAATTTTTTTAAGGATTAATTTAGGACTTTTTATGATATTTTAATAATTTTTATAGGATATTTTATGATTTTTATACTTTATTTTTTTGAACTTTTTTGATGTTCTATTGACCAATTATTCTAAAGCAATATTGTATTTTTTTCCCCATAAATGCCTAGAAAGGTGTTAGGCATTATGAGAGGATGAATGAAATGACAGGCTAGAAATGAATGAGTGAATGATAAAGGAAGCTTATGTGATTTTCAAGTACTATCTCATGATGGGATAACATGTTTATCCAAACTAAGAGATTGAATATGAAATGTAAGGTAATGACATGGTGTGTTGAAAGGAATGGACATGTCAAGAGGCATTTGAAAACATGTTTTACATTTTTAATATTAGAATGTGAGGTTGATGTTATCAAATGGTGTTTTCATTAATGGTTGTCATTGATATCAACATACTCATCTTGAAACCTCTAGGTGTATCGGTTACTATGCATTTGATAGAATAGTGTATCAGTTTATGTGTACTAATAGCTTGGTGTATTAGTTAGTGTGTTCACCAATAGTTTTTTGATTCATGAAATCTACATCTTGGTAAATTATATATTTGGTTTGATCTTATCTGGATGTGTTTTGGTTCAAGCCATGTAATTGTAATGTACTAAATATATCTAATGGAGCCAAGTGATTTGGTAATAGAGTATCATGTTGGATTGAGCGAGGCATGTTGTATTGATCAAGGTGGTTCTCAGTTCATTTCTTATCACCATGGGAATGTTTGGGTGTGACCTATTTAAAATTGTATGGCGGACATTTCTGATCTCTTTATATTGTATATATGGAGTATGGACTATAGTTGTTCATGTATCAATCAAGTCTCATAAGCGTTGATATGTAAAGTTCTTGCAAATCTATTTTCCAGAGATTTGTGTTCATGGTTAGTAGCATGTTGATCTTAATGGTGGATTCTATCTCTTTTCATATTTTATATCTGTGCATCTTGTATCAACAGCGAGCCCTTCTATTGATAGTGAGCCCTTGTGTATCGACTATGAGCCTTAATATTCTAGTAGCGAGCCTTTGTATTTGTACTGAGCATTCCTGAAAGTGATCCTTTGTATAAATCAACATATTGGTGTTACCTTAACAAGCATTTTTATATTTCATAAGAATTAGCTTCTCCGTGGTTTTTTTCATCTTGGGTTTTCTATGCAAAATCTTGTGTTCTCTTTGTTAATGTTTTTGTGTTCTTATTTACATGTTTTTTGATGTGAGTGTTGATGTGCTTAACCAACAATTATGAATTTGTTATATCTATTAATTAGAATTTGACCATGTTAGAACTGTTAATAATTTGGCCAAGTATTGTATTTTTCCTTCAAGTTGGTGGAAGACTATTTCATCCTTGCATAATTTTTTTCCTATGTTGGAACGATTAGGGTTTGCAGTCAAGTTGGAAGTCAAAAAATGCATGAAGTCTAAGCTAGTTTTTTCCCATTGGTCTAAGCATTTCATCATAACAGCCATTTGAAGTCAAATGTTCTGGTTTTCCTTTTATTGCTTGTTCACAAGTATTATCTGGTCAAAGGTTTTATTTGTGCAAACTAGCAATGTTTTTGAACAGTTGAGCGCAAGACCAAAATTTTTAAAAATGTCAAGTCTAAAGGGTTGTGATCTTGAGAAAGTGTTAAGTTCTTTGTAGCACATGGTCGCAAGGGTTTTGTCATGTTACATCAAATGGTTGCGATGTTGTGCTAGTGGTTAAGTCAAGTTGTTTGAGCAAGTTTGCGGGGTTGAAGTCATGCTAACATTTTATGTTGTGACCTTGCAATGAGGTTAGTGTGGTGGTTAAGTTTGTGTTTGTTGCAAGTTCGTAGGCATCTTTTATGGTTAAGTCTTTGAAGTGTGAACAAGGGATAAGGTGCCATGTGTCCCAAGGTTTTGAAAATAATAACTATTTTATACATGTACCACAAGATCACAAGATTATAATAAAGATTTAAATTTTGCATGTGATATAGTGATATTTTTCCATGTGTACCATGGAGATTTAAAGAAGAAGTCCTTGTTGCAGCATCACAAAGGTTTTTGAAAAGGGATATTTGAAAGTTGCGAGTGTGCAATATGGTGACACTTGTCTTCTTGTGTGAAGAGAACATTTGAAGACATGGTCATTGTTTATTGCAAGATCGTGAGTATTTTTTCTTGAATGCCTTTTGGGCTGCAATGTAGCATGATCTTGACATGTATCTAGTGGTGATGCAATGGACAACTATTTTTTTGAAGAGATCCATTAATGGGATATATCCCACATCAGTGGCATGACAGGATAACTTGTTTTTATATACAAGCACACACGTAGTAAAATGCTAAAAAGTCATCCGGCCTTTTGGCGGAGAATGCATGTGCAAAATTCGTGACTTGGAGGCTGATTTGGAAATTGATGAGGAAATTTTATAGGCCCATAGCAACATGGTTGATATGTGTTGTGATCCCGTGATCCTTTGGTAAAGACTAAAAAGGATAGATAAAGTTCCCAAAACTGTAGGAGGTCTCTACGTGACATTTGTTTCAAGGTGATACAGAGGGCCCAGGGGTGACATATGGAATGATCTTGTAGTCCCATGAATAAGATGATGTGAAAAGAGAAACAATGTAGGATTGTGAGATTACAACACATGGTAGGTTTACTGGTGTGCATTAGTGATGGGTCTTAGGTGATATGGAGACAAGTTAGCAATGAGGTATTGCATAGGTGAATTGGTGGGCCAATCAAGGACTACCACATGGCAATCAAGGTGCAATTGATTGGTTGGAGAATTGAGCAGTGGTGTAGGGGTGCCTAGTCAGCATAGGGCCCTCACCATTTGAAATTTTTTTGTGACATGCTCCTAGTGAGCCTTGTAAATGGAATAAGGGTCTGAGGAACATTGTGTGGTTGGCAATATAGGATGGAGGTTCTTAAGGTTCCTTTTAATAGGTCTTTAGTATATATGGTTTCATTGTGAGATGACATCATCATGAGTCATCAAGGGGTTAGCTTATGTCATTAGAGTCCTTTGGATTGATTTGAGACATCTTACACCTAAGAATCATCTAGGTGCAAGGTGTTGGCCTAAAATAGCCCACAATAGCTCATTTGTGAAAAACCTTACAAAATTTGCACTTTGCAACTTTGCAACTTTGAAATGTTGCTCGACAACATTTTGTAACCACCTCCTATAATGGTGGATTTAGACTTTGGTCTTGACACAAGACCTAATCATGAAACCTAATCATGAAACCCTAATATTGCTATTGGATCATTGTACTGTACGGACAAAGTTCTGAAGGAAAGAGTTTTGTGTGTGTAGAATCATAACAGAGGAGTAATGGAAGCAAGATTGTATTGATTTTCTCACTGTAATCACTTGGAATTAGAGTATAGTCTCTGTATAGTATTTTGGATTTACTAGTTTAGGTGTGTGTGCATTTTCTTTTAAGTGTTTGTAATTATTTATGTTTTGTGTGCTCATTGTCCTGAACTAGGCAGTTGGGATTGTTAAGCATTAACTCACTATCCCATTGTAGAAATAGTACAGCCTCTTGGGGATAGTGAGTGTACATTATGTACTTCTTATATGCATGAGGAAGGGCCCTCAAGTACAGAGGAACTATTTATAAACTCTTTCCCTAGGCGAGCCAGAGGCTGCCCAGCTAGGAAAGAGTGAACTTACAGAGCTTCTAGAATGTAGGGTTGTGAAGCTAGACCAACTTGAAGCATAGAAATGGTGGAAAAGTGTGTTAAGGATACTTGGTGTCTAGGAGGATTTCTCACCAATCCAACAAGGCACTAGATCAAATCAAGAAGTTAGGTAGGCTTCAAAGAGACCCAAAACCCTTGAAAAACCCTCAGTTAGAGTTAGGGCATTGTACGACCGTTTGGAGGCCTAGGACCCTGAAAATCCTTGAGCCCTAGGAAAATTAATGGAACTCCTAGAAGGAAGCTAGAGCTTGTTAATGGAGGTTTTCTAATAAATTCCCTATTTTCTTAGAATAGGAGGGCTAATTGGGGCTCTTTCCTTGTAGCCCTATTTCAGTGTTGAATCTTGAAATCAGTAGGAAGGATTAGTAAAGAGGGTTGATTTAAATATTGGAATGGGTGGAGTGGAAGGTTTTACAACACCTCCAAAACACTGCAAGAAGCTTGTGAAATATTTTTAAGGCTAGGTCTTAGAGAAGACCAAGAAGGCTAGAGAGCTTCTAGTCAAGAGTGAGCACCTAGGAGTTGAATGAGATGGAAACTTTGAGAAGTTAGAGGAGTAGGGGATCATAAGAAGATAGATGATCTTGGAAGATACCAAGAGTCTCAAAGGAAGACTAAGTGGCATGAACTAGTGATTAGTTCATCCCTACTCCCTAACAAAGTGGTATTAGAGCCAGGTTAAAGATTTGGGAATAGCAGGTTAGTAAGAAGGTGAATGCTCTCACCAACTGAATCTAGTGCATCAAGAAATATGGTGACTAATGTAGAATTGGCCAAGAAGGTTGAAGAACAAGAGGAAGACAACAAGTTTCTAAGAGATAGGTTGGCACGACTAGAATAGTTATTGATTGATGTCCAAGACAAGACAAATAGAGTAAAGGAAAAGATGGAACAAAAAGAAGAGAAAGAAGCCAAATAAAAGGAGATTGAGTTGGAAGAAGAAGCTCCAACCCTATCATACCTAAAGAACCCTTCTTGAAAGCACTTAAGGGAATGAGTGGTAAGGATTTAGAAGGTATTCCTTTATTCAGTGGAAAAATAGATCTAGACTTAATCATGGATTGGATAGAGGGTATGGAGAACCATTTTGAATGTGATGGTGTCTCAAAAGAATAGAAGGTAAGGGTGGCTAAGTCAAGGTTGAGAGGTTCAGCCTTAACCTGGTTGAAGTTTACTCAAACTGAAAGAGAGAAAGAAGGGGAAAGTCCCATTGCTACTTGGAAAGGGATGGTGGCTAAAATCAAACAAGCTTATGTACCTAATGACTATGAAATATAGTTTCATAGGAGAAGAAAAAACCTAAGGAAGAAGGAAATGGATGTACATTCCTATACAGAGGAGTTTCAAAAGTTATGTCTAAGATCCAAGGTAGTAGAGGATGAAAGCATTAGGTTGGCTAGGTATTTGAATGGTCTTAAATGGTCCATTCAAGAAGATATGAGTCTTGTTATGCCTAAGACAGTCCACTAGTGTTATCAAATTTATTTGAAGCTAGAGCAGAAAGGAAAAAGGAAGTAGGACCAGACCTCAAGGAATAGAGGAAGAGGTAGAGATGATAGAGGACATAGGGAAAGTATAGGGGGTAGAAGTAATGACACTAGACCCCAAGGAGAGTCCAAACTAGCTGAACAAAGTGGATAAACTAGTCAAATAGGTGGTTTAAGAAAAGGTAGAGGATTTGGAGGAAGAGGTAGATCACAAGGAGGAAGAGGATCATCCTATTTTGCTACTATGAATTGTTTTCACTATCAACAGTTGGGTCATCCAGGCTATAGATGTCCTGAAAAGGGATCAAATTCACAAGGGGAGAAGAAAGTTTCATATGTACATGAAGATTCTTCAAGTGTGAAGTCTCCTGAAGTCCAATTGGATTCAGAGTGTGGTGAGAACCTGATGTTGAGGAGAGTACTGATTAGAGAGCCAGTTAAGGAGGATCCCAAGCAAAGGAGATCACTCTTCAAGGTAAAGTGAAAAATTATGGATAAAGTTTTCTAGGTTATCATAGACTCAGGGTCTACCGATAAAATCATTTCAGAAGAAGCCATAAATAAACTTAAGATACCCAAAATACCTCATAGCACTCCCTATAGAGTTACTTGTCTTAATAAGGGGCAACATATCCTAGTAAATGAACAATCTTGGATTGAGTTCACAATAGGAGGATATAAGGACAAACTCGTGTGATATTTTACCAATGGATGCATTCCATCTACTGCTAGGTAGGCCATGGAAATTTGATATGAAAGCCATGCATAAAGGAGAATAGAATTCATACACCTTTCAAAAAGATGAAGTGAGCTATAAGATTTAGTCACTTATTGAGGATGATAGTAAAGGAAGTGGACCAAATGTGTTAATGTTTAAAGGGAAGGAGTTCATGAAGACCCTAGAAAAGGAAGGAGTAGGATATGCCATAGTGGTGAAGCCTAAAGATGAGACAAAGGATAAGATGGAAGACATACCTAAAGAAGTGCATGGAATCTTGGAGTTTAAAGATATTATCTCAGATGGTACACCTGCAACACTTCCACCCAAGAGAGAAATCAGTCACCAAATAGACTTGATTCTAGGGGCATCACTTCCTAACAAGGCACCTTACAAGATGACACCAAAAAAAAATAGGGAAGTTTCAAGGCAAGTGCCAGAGTTGATGGACCAAGGACTGATAAGGAAGAGCATCAGTCCATGTGTTGTGCCCACTATTTTAGCACCTAAAAAGGGGGAAAATGGAGATTTTGCACAGAATCCAGAGATATTAACAAAATTAAAATCCGTTATAGGTTTCCAATACTTAGGATTGAAGACTTAATGGACTTCCTAGGACGGGATAAATATTACACCAAGATAGACCTTAAAAGTGGCTATCACCAAATCAAGATAAAGGAGGGAGATGAGTGGAAAATGCCTTCAAAACCACATAAGGACTCTATGAATGGATAGTCATTCCATTTGGCCTCTCTAATGCTCTAAGAACATTCATGAGGCTCATGAATGAGGTGTTGAAAGACTTCACAGGTAAGTTTGTAGTAGTCTATTTGGATGATATCCTAATTTTTAGTATGACTAAAGATGAACACCTAAATCATATCATGGTTTTGTTATCTAAGTTGAAAGAGGAACACCTAACCATCAATCTAGATAAGTGTGACTTCATGAAGTAGGAACTAGTCTATCTGGGCTTTGTTTTGTCTCAAGGAGATTTGTTGAAGATGGATGAATCCAAGGTTACAGTCATACTAAGTTGGCCAACTCCCAAGAATGGAAGTGAGGTAAGGAGTTTCCATGGTCTAGCACATTAATATAGGAAGTTTATCAAAAATTTTAGTGGGATATGTGCTCCCATGTTAGATACCATAAAAGGTGGAAATAAAACCAAATTTGAGTGGACACAAGCAGTTGATAAGGGATTTGAGACATTGAAGAAGGAAGTAGCCACCAAGCCCATCCTAAGATTGCCCACTTTTGATGAACTCTTCACCATAGAGTGTGATGCTAGTAACATAGAAGTAGGAGGGGTTTTAAGCCAAAGAAATAGGCCAGTGGCTTTCTTTAGTGAGAAACTAAATGCACCAAAGAACAAGTATTCTTCTTATGATTTGGAATTATATGCCCTTGTTCAGTCCCTTAGGAAGTGGAGGCATTATCTGCTGCCCAAGGAGTTTGTAGTGTTCACTAACAACCAAGCTTTGAGTTTCCTTAACTCTCAAGACAAGTTGAGCCATATGCATGTTAAGTGGGTGGAGTACTTGCAGTCATACACCTTCACCATAAAGCACAAAAAGGACAGTTGAACAAATTAGAAAATGCTTTGAGTAGAAGGCTACTCATTGTCCAAGAGGTACAAAATCAAAGCACAAGAGTGGATAAATTCAAGGATTTGTATCACATAGATGAGGATTTTGCATAGGTATATAAGGTGTGTCAAGGTCACCTTAATCACTTTCATAGTGAGTTTTTAGAGTTTACATTACATAATGGATTTCTCTTCAAAGGAGGATAGTTGTGTGTTCCAAGGGGGTCCATGAGGGAGAATCTCATCCAAGAAAAACATAATAGAAGTTTGAGTGGCCATTTTTGTTAGGAATGAATTTTGAATATATCCTATGGGGGAGTATTCATAGCCATTCTATACCAGTTGTTGTTGCATTTATGACTATGATTGTCATTGATGTCAACACAGTGATCTACTGAAGTTTAGAAGAGAAACAAACAGTGTTTGAGTTAGCGCACATGGAATATTGAAGATTAAGCTATGTAAGGTTGAGGAATTACTCTATGATGTTATATAAGATTATGGTTAAGAGCACATATGGAAATTTATTTATTCATGATAGCTATGTGTACTTCAGTGGAAGCAGTATTCAGGCAGTGTTCCTGAGTAGTGGTTTTTGGAAATCGGATGATATCTCCTAATCGGGATAGAATCTGAGCATGCAAAGTTGGAAAGATGATGAAGACATGATAATTGTGATGTGGAAGTGATAGCAAGGTTAGACTTCACACGAGTGAAGAGTTATCTTAATTAGAAGCCGACAGTTTTGTGTAATTATGGAATTTTTATGTAACGTATGAAAGATTTTATTTTGTAATATGTATGCCGACTCATTTGTAATTACTTGAGTGTGGTATAAAGGAAGGAATTTTTTCCTTATTGTAATATGTAATTGGAATGTAAGATTGTGAAAATGAATTTCGAAATTGTGTAATACTTGTTGAAAGAGGATATGTGAAGTATAGAGATTTGGTAGTGAGATCTAATGAAGCACTTGGTGCGGTTTAGCACAGTCAGAGGAGAAGTGTTAAGTTTTTGAGATTAGTAATATTTTGATATTATTCTATTGAATAATACAAAGATTATTTAGACAATGTGTTCAGTGATCTTGCACCTGAAGCTATTTGGTTAGTGGGTCCTTCTATCTTCCATAAATCCTAACAGAGTTAGAATCTTTTAGTAGGGATTCAAAGTCTCCTAGTAGGGACTAATATGCACTGAGTGTATTTCATAAGACTCCTAACAAAGTCCATCCTCTCACAAGGAACTTTCATATTAGTGCATCTTTTTTGGGCATCATTCCCACTGGGGTTTACTCTTTGATCAAGAGGTTCCCTAATCAACATATCTTGTGTCATTGTGTTATTGTGTATGTATATCTTTCTATGGTTGTTGATTACATTTCTTACATGGTTAAAATTTGTTAAAGGAGATAAAAGTTGTATTTATCTAATAACTGATTCAACCCCCCCCCCTTATCTTGGTGGACTTTACTTTCTAACAATTGGTATCAGAGTAGTAGGTCATTGAAGGAAAAGTTTAAAAACTTAAGGAGATCCATAGAAAGTCATTTTAAGAAAGAAAGCCCTAAGTTTGATGGAGTAAATTTTGGTAGCTGGAAAGAAAAGGTGAAGACACACCTACTTTATTTAGGACCAGGTTATTGGTTAATCACAAAGAACCAGAAGACTATCATTGATGAAGACAAGATTGAAGAATGTACAAATGAGGAAAGAGATCTATTCATGTGTAACATACTTTCCAGAGAAGCACTTTTGTCAACCCTTCCGAAAAATGAGTGTAGTTAGGTAAAATATCCAAAAATATCTCATGAAATTTGGTTAGCTTTACAATCTACTTTTGAAGGTGATGACCATGCAAAGAAAGTCAAATTACCTAACTGGATATGTGCATTTGAAGGTATAAGAATGATGGAAGATGAATCTCTTAGAAGCTATATTGGTAGAATGTTAGAAATTGTTGCAGGTATAAAATCTTGTGAAGGAATCAAGATAGAGAATAAAGTGATATGGAAAATTATGAGGACATTGACTCCTGCATTTAAGAAGGCAACATAGATGATAGAGAAAGTTATACCTTGTACTAAGAACTTCACCAGAGAAACCCTTCTTGGAAGATTAGAAGCAGCAGAAATGAACTTGAGGCAATCAGGAGATTTACTTAGAATGGAGACAACATTCAACACACTTAGTATTCGCCCTACTTTGTCAAGAAGCATGAGTGTGAGTGGAGATTATGCTAGTAGAAATAGAATCAGGAATGAAGAAGACATGAAGATTGGAGAAGGTATTGCATTACTTGTGAAAAGAGAACCAGATGGAAAGAAAATCTTTAAATGTTGGAATTGTCAAGATTATGGTCATTTTGCATCTAAATGTCCTAAAAGAGTAAAGAAGTATAGAAATAACTTTAAACCTAGAAGATCTAAAGAATGTTATTATGCTAATGATGAAGAATTTGAAGCTAGTATGGAGAAATATCTAAGTGAAAGTGATAATGAGAATGATGATATAGGATTTGTAGCAATAAAAGAAGAAAATCCTAAAACATAAGTTAAGGAAGAAAAAGGTTTAGTTTCTCAAGTAGAAAAGAAAGCTGATTGGATTATAGATAGTGGTTGTTCACATCATATGACTGGAGACATGAAGAAATTCATAAAGTTTAACAATTATGATGGAGGAGTTGTTAGAGTTGGAAACAATCCATCTTGTTTGATAAAAGGTATATGATCTATTACTCTTGATGGAAAGACTAATACTGATAATGTTAACTTTGTGGATGGATTGAAACATAATCTTTTGAGTGTTGGACAACTAGTTGATAAGGGATATCAAGTTTGGTTTACTGAGAAAACTTGTGTAATCAAAGACAAGGATGGTAATTTGATTGGTACTGCATGAAGAACCAGAGGTAATGTATTTCAATTGAATCCTACTGAGATGACATGCTTGATTACTAAGATTGATGACAATTGGTTATGGCACATAAGATTTTGTCATATAAACTTTGATAATATTGTGAAAGTAAGTACTGCACTTGCAGTTAGAGATTTGCCTAAGATTATGAAACCTACTAACAGGATTTGCAAGGAATGTGTGATGGCTAAATAGAAGAGAAGCTCATTTCCCAGCAAGAAGTTCACAAAAACATAGAAGTTGGAAATTGTTCATACAGATTTGAGCGGTCCCACAAGGACTAGAGGATTCTATGGAGAAAGGTATTTTATGATTCTTGTTGATGATTTTACAAGAATGACATGGATTGCATTTATTAAAGAAAAGTTTGAAGCATTTGATAAGTTTAAAATTATTAGGAAAAAAGTTGAAAATGAATCTGGAATGAAGATTAAATGTTTGAGATCAGATAAAGGTGGAGAATTTACTTCAAAGGAATTTAATATTTTTTGTGAAGTGAATGGCATTAAGAGACAGTTTTCAGCCCCTAGGACACTTGAACAAAATGGTATTGTAGAAAGAAGAAATAGGTCAGTGACTAAAGCAACAAGAGCCATGTTATTTGAAAATGATTTGGTGAAGATATTCTGGAGAGAAGCAGTGAACACAATAGTGTATACAATGAACAGAGTACAAATTAGAGCATATACAATCAGGACACCTAATGAAATATGGTTTGGGCATCCACCATTAGTTAAGTATTTTAGAATTTTTGGAAGAAAATATTATATTAAGAGAGATGATGACATTGAAAAGTTTGACCCTAGAAGTGATGAAGGTATATTTCTTGGATATTCATTGAAGAGAAAATCTTATAGATGTTATAATAAAAGAACTAAGACTATTGTTGAGAGCGCAAATGTTAAAGTTGATGAAAAGTTCAAAATTTAGGAAAGAATGCTTGATTATGAATCAGATGAAGGAACTCATCCTAGAACTAATCCAGAGAATGCAAAATTATTCTATGAAACTGATAGTGATTTGCTGAATGAAAGCTACATTCAAGAAATCATTGAAGAACCTACAACTAAAACAAGAATTGAGATAGTGACACCTAATAGGAACCTATCAAGAAATCATCCCGTTGAGTAGATTATTGGAAGTATAGATAGAGGAGTTCTAACACAAAATAAGGTACAAGAACAGTTGTGTTTAATTTCTCAAATTGAACCTAAATCTACTAGTGAAGCTTGTGAAGATGAACATTGGATTAAAGCTATGAAGGAAGAACTAGATCAAACTGAAAAGAATAAAACTTGGGAATTGGTCCCTAGACCTAAAGATAAGAATGTTATAAGAACAAAATGGGTATTCAGGAACAAGATGAATGAACAAGGAGAAGTTGTAAGAAATAAAGCAAGATTGGTATGTAAAGGATACTCATGACAAGAAGGAATTGATTATGAAGAAACTTTTGCACCAGTAGCAAGAATTGAAGTAGTAGAATGTTTTTGGCTTATGCAGCTTATAAGAAATTCAAAGTGTATCAGATGGATGTGAAGTTAGCATTTCTAAATGGAGAGTTAGAAGAAGAAGTTTGCATTGAGCATCCCAGAGGTTTTCCTTTAACTAATGAAGGAGATATGGTATGTAAATTGAAGAAAGCTTTATATGGATTGAAATAAGCACCTAGAACTTGGTATGCAAGACTTGATAAGTATTTGATAAAATTAGGATTTACTAAAGGCACAATAGACATCAAATTGTACACAAAAGAAATTAAAAATCATTTGTTGGTTGTAGTTATCTTTGTTGATGATATATCTTTGGAGGAGAAGATGAAGCCAATGATAAATTTACAGATGAAATGAAGACTGAATTTGAAATGAGTATGATTGGTGAGATGAAATATTTTTTAGGATTGTAGATAACACAAAATAGTGATGGTATCTTCATAAGTTAGACAAAGTACTTGAATGACTTGTTGAAGAGATTTGGAATGGAGAACTATAAACTAGTTAGAACACCTATGGTAACTGGACAAAAGTTATCTAGCATAGATGAGACTCCTGCAGTTGAACAGAAGAAGTATAGATCTCTGATTGGAGGATTGCAATATTTAACTCATACAAGACCTGATATATAACATGCAGTTGGAATTGTGGCAAGATTTCAAGTTGATCCCAAAGAATCACATTATGTAGCAGTAAAAATGATACTGAGGTACTTAAGAGGCACAATTGAATATAGATTGTGGTATGAGAATTTGATGACTTTACCCTATGTGCATATACAAATGTAGATTGGGGAGGTAGTGTTGATGAAAAAAAGAGCACAAGTGTTCGAGCATTTTTCCTTGGAGGAAGATTAGTTTCTTGGCTAAGCAAGAAGTAGAACTTTATTTCACAGAGCACAATAGAAGCAGAATATGTGGTAGCAACAAACAATTGTAATTAGATAATTTGGATGAAACAAATGCTGGAGGATATTGGAATAAAATTTGTTGATCCTGTTGTTATACATTGTGATAACACCAATACAATTAGTATGTCTAAGAATCCTGTACTACATTATAAGACAAAGCATATAGAGATAAAGTATCATGTTATAAGAGAGAAAGTGGCAAAAAAAGAAGTTAGATTGGAATATATAACCACAAAAGAGTAGATTGGAGATATATTTACAAAGCCTTTGCCTAAGGATACATTTGTGTATCTAAGAGGTATGCTTGGGGTTATGCCCCAACCTAGTTTTGAGAAGTGATGCAGATGGTTGCATTTGTCCAGTGGTATATGAACCTTATCTTTCTTCTAGATTGGATGTTGGTACTTCCTCTATGGGGGAGTATGTGTATCTAAGATGAGTCATGAGGACTCTAGTGAATGTATTTTCTAAAAAGTGTCTTTTGATATTGAATTTTTTGTTGACGTAGTGATGAAGCATCTGTCATTGATGTCAATGCGGGAGAAGGATACATGAAAAAACTATCTATTGAAAAGAATCTGAGGGAGAAGGTTACAAGGAATATAAAATGCAAAACTAAAAAGAGATGAATAGGAAAATGAAGCAAGATTTGATTGATGAAGAGAATTTGAAGTATTTTCAGAGCAACAGTGTTGCAGTGTTGGTATTCATGGAACTTTGATGTTTTTTCATCTATGTTGCCATCAATTCCAATGGGGGAGATTGTTAGGAATGAATGTTGAATATATCCTATGGGGGAGTATTCACAACCATTCTGTAGGAATGAATATTGAATATATCCTAATAGAGTCCATCCTTTCACAAGGAACTTTCATATTATTGCATCTTTTGTGGGCATCATTCCCATCGGGGTTTACTCTTTGATCAAGAGGTTCCCTAGTCAACATATCTTGTGTCATTGTGTTATTGTGTATGTATATCTTTCGATGGTTGTTGATTACATTTCTTACATGGTTGAAATTTGTTAAAGGAGATAAAAGTTGTATGTATCTGATAACTGATTCACCCCCCCCTCTCAGTTATCTTGGTGGACTTTACTTTCTAACAATTTTGGCTTAAACAAGACCTTGGAATTGGTCCAAAGGTTCTACTACTGGCCTAAAATGCAAAGAGATGTCAGATCTTATGTGGAGAAATGAATCATCTTCCAAAGAGAAAAGGGGACATCTACAAATGCAGGACTTTACCAGCCTCTCCCTGTACCAAACAGGCCATGGGAATGTGTAAGTTTGGATTTTGTAGTTGGTTTTCCTAGAACAAAGAGTCGATTTGATAGCATCTATGTGGTAGTAGATAGGTTTAGTAAGATGAGTCATTTTATCACATGCAAAGTCACTCATGATGCAAGCCACATTGCTTTTTTTTTTTTCAAAGAAGTTATGAGGATTCAGGCTTGCCAAGTAGTATTATTTCTGGCAGGGATGCCAAATTTATGGGACACTTTTGGAGGTCCTTATGGAAAAGGTTGGGTACAAACCTAGCATTTAGTTCAGCTTACCACCCTCATAATGATGGAAAAAATAAGGTGGTCAATAGAACACTTTGTAATTTATTGAGGTGTCTGACCAAGGAGTATAGGTTGACTTGGGATTTGGTCATCCATCAAGTAGAATTTGCATATAATGATATTGTCAACAGGACTATTGGAAAGAGTCCCTTTGAGACTATTTATGGGATACACCCAAGGGGTGTATGTGAGCTGAGAACCTTAGGCAATCAAGTCCCCAATAGTGGGTATGCTAAATATTTCATTCAGTCTATGAAGGAGGTGCATGAGCAAGTCAAACAAGCCCTCACTAAGAACACAAAGAAGATGAAGGCCAAAGTTGATTTAAGGAGGAGAGATGTATAGTTTGGTGTGGGAGACTTAGTAATGGTTCACCTCAACAAAGCTAGAATGCAAAAAGGAGTTCCAACTAAGATTCAAATGAGGAGGATTGGTCCCTGTCCTATACTGGCTAAGTATGGGTAGAATGCCTACAAAGTTGAGCTTCCTGATGACTTGGCCATTTCCCCCATTTTCAATGTAGTAGACCTGGTTAAGTATAGGGGACCTCTTACTGAGATTGATTAGAATGTGGAGGAGGCTAAAGAATAAGCCCAAGAAGATGCCTTACCTCCTAAACCAAAAATTTAGGTAGAGAAGATCCTAGACTCTTGGATCCAAGCAAAGACTAGACAGGGCACCTATAAGGAACACCTGATCAAGTGGGAGGATGAGCCAAAATTAGAGGCCACCTGGATTCCTGAGAACCAGTTCAAGCTTAAAGGGTTGGATCTCCAACTCCCGTCTCTAGAGGTGACATGACTTTTTCAAGTGGGTAGCATGGTGTAGGGGCACCTAGTCAGCATAGGGCCCTCACCATTTGAAATTTTTTTGTGACATGCTCCCAGTGAGCCTTGTAAATGGAATAAGGGTCTGAGGACCATTGTGTGGTTGGCAATATAGGTTATAGGTTCTTAAGGTTCCTTTTAATAGGTCTTTAGTATATATGGTTTCATTATGAGATGACATCATCATGAGTCATCAAGTGGTTAGTTGATGTCATTAGAGTCCTTTGGATTGATTCAAGACATCTTACACCTAAGAATAATCTAGGTGCAAGGCATTGGCCTAAAATATCCCACAATAACTCATTTGTGAAAAAAGTTGCAAAAGTTGCACTTTGCAACTTTGAAATGTTGCAAAAGTTGCACTTTGCAACTTTGAAATGTTGCTCGACAACATTTTGTAACCACCTCCTATAATGGTGGATTTAGACTTTGGTCTTGACACAAGACCTAATCATGAAACCTAAGACTTTAGAGGTAGGATATAAACCTAGGAAACCCTAATATTTCTATTGGATCATCGTATTGTACAGATAGAGTTCTGAAGGAAAGAGTTTTGTGTGTGTAGAATCATAATAGAGGAGTAATGGAAGCAAGATTGTATTTATTTTCTCACTATAATAACTTAGCATTAGAGTATAGTCTTTGTATAGTATTTTGGATTTACTAGTTTAGGTGTGTGTGCATTCTCTTTTAAGTGTTTGTAATTATTTGTGTTTTGTGTGCTCATTGTCCTGAACCAGGCAGTCAGGATTGTTAAGTATGTAACTCACTATCCCACCATAGAAATAGTATATCCTCTTGGGGATAGTGAGTGTACATTATTTAGTTCACATATGTAGGAGGAAGGGCCCTCAAGTATAGAGTAACTATTTATAAAGTCTTTCCCTATGCGAGCCAAAGGTTGCCCGACTAGGAAAGAGTGAACTTGCAGAGCTTCTAGAATGAAGGGTTGTGAAGCTAGAACCAACTTGAAGCATGGAAATGGTGGAAAGGTGTTTTAAGGCTCCTTGGTGTGTAGGAGGAGTTCTCACCAATCCAACAAGGAACTAGATCAAATCAAGAAGTCAGACAGGCTTCAAAGAGACCCAAAACCCTTAAAAAACCCTCAGTTAGAGTTAGGGCATTGTATGACCATTTGGAGGCCTAAGAACCTGAAAATCCTTGAGCCCTAGGAAAATTAATGGAAGTCCTATAAGGAAGCTAGAGCTTGTTAATGGATGTTTTCTAAAAAATTCCCTATTTTCTCAGAATAGGAGGGCTAATTGGGGCTCTTTCCTTGTAGCCCTATTTCAGTGTTAAATCTTAAAATTGGTAGGAAGGATTAGTGAAGAGGGTTGATTTAACTATTTTAATGAGTGGAGTGGAAGGTTTTAAAACACCTCCAAAACCTTTCAAGAAGCTTGGGAAATATTTGTAAGGCTAGGTCTTAGAGAAGACCAAGAAGGCTAGAGAGCTTCTAGTCAAGAGTGAGCACCTAGGAGTTGAATGAGATGGAAACTTTGAGAAGTTAGAGGAGTAGGGGATCATAAGAAGATAGATGATCATATAGGTCTAGTAGGTGATATTTGAAGAGATCAAGAGTCTCAAAGGAAGACTAAGTGGAATGAACTAGTGATTAGTTCATCCCTACTCCCTAACAAGAAGGAATTTAAAAACTTTAGGGCTGGGTTGTGTATTTTAAGGTAAATGAAAAGGTAACCTTAAAGGTTAGTAATACTGTTGGAGCATTATCATAGGATTATCTAAAGGTTAATAGATTTTTCTATGATGTTGCGAGATGTTTCCATATGTCTCAAGTATAATGATTGATGGTTGCCACTATTTCACCAATATAAGAAGTGTACCTGGCACAACTCTACTGAGGAGTGTTTGACAATTATCATGAGTTCACAAGATTTATTTTCCCTAACATTTATTGTTTGTGATCATGCAAATATGTTTGAGATGATCACTAGTGTGAGATCACATGTTGATGATGTAGTTTCAATTGAAGGTGATGCAAACCAGGACATGATGAGGGGCCAAAGGAACACCCTAATCACCAACCTCCTAGAGGAATCAACACATAGAAGAAACAACACAAACAAGGAGAGATAGAATGTAGTCAATTCATATATTATTCATTAATAACCTCATACAATTTGGGCTATAAGACCTTCCCAGTTATGACCAAATATAATCAGAATTCAATTACAACAGTCCTCCAACCTGCGAGGATTCTGTTAAGAATGGGAACACTGAGAGGGGGGGGGGGAATCAATGTTCTATAATTAATGTTTTTCTAATTCTTGAATTACATAAATACTAAAATGAATAGTAAAGAAAATGAAACAATTAACCATAACACAACAAAAGATTTGTTTACAGGGAAATCTTGTCCAGAGGAAAACCCCAGTGGGAATTAGCACCCATGAATAATTGTAATAGTCTTATGAACCTATTAATGTTCCTTTTCCTTGTTAGGAGTAGTCTTTACAAAGTTGAGTACAATGACTTAGTTAGGAGTTTGATGGAACAAACCCTGTTAGGGGTGGATGGCTCAGTACCAGAGTTCACTACTCAATGAAGAAGGCTACAACCTCCTGGTTATCAGATACATACTATATCTGCAAGGGTGAACTACTCCTTTGACACTGCTATCTGATTAGTTCCTTTTGTGTGCTATTTCTCTAACTTCTTTTATAGATTTATCTCATACTGACTGAACTTGCATACTTCTTCTCTTCTATAAATATTCCATGCTCTATGTCTTAGATACAAAAGTGTATGTCATATATATACATGCTGAATGGGTACAACCAAAACTAAATACTATGTCGGCCTAAAACCTAACACATACAATGCTTCCAAATTAATTGGCTCAAGCATGTTTACATACAATGATAAGAACATGTTTACATCACTATTACAATAGGCACATAGCCTTCACAAAACAAAATCATACACACTAAACAAAAACTATCTGTTGGCAGCATGCTCTGTTCTACTCTGTCACTTAATTGCTAGTGTCACTTACACTTGCTGTAACTTATCGATACTATCAAATCTGACCATGTGTTCTTAGACTTAACATACCAAAATAATCAAAATCTTATATCCAAGGATGCATACCATTACTTGATCATACACATGTGCGCCGATGATCTGATCATCAGGTGCTTCATTGTCTACTCTATCTTCTATACTTAATCGTATTATGATCTTCCAAGTTAGTGCACTGACATAAAAACTTCATATGAATTTGTTGCCACAATGACAACACAAAACTAGTCATATATTCTTAGTGAATTCAACTTGCCAACAATCTCACCCTTTGTCATTAATGGAAACAAAGGAATATGGCGAAGTTGTTAAACTTACACAAAAAACTTGATATAATATAATCTTACTATACATCATATCTTCTTCTGCTTTATACACTACTATCTCCTTTATACCATATATACTACTCCCCCTTTGACATTAATGACAAAGGTGCCAAAAATTGAAACTTTAATGTTTACACAGTATATACATCAGGATATGCAATCTGAAGGTTTTTGATTTCTCACTGCCAAAATACCTTGAGTGCATCAATTGTCTAAAGATGGGCGCATAATGCATATGTGAGCTTCTCCATCTTTTCTAAAAATGTGCAAGGACCTTGATCATATGTTACAATTGTAGCATCAATATGCTTGATGTTCTGATTCAGTACATCTAGTGAGGGTGCTAGTGCACTTCTTAGCTATTCTTGTCTAGCCCTTATCTTTGCAATCTCTTTTTCTACCTTTTATATTTTATCTATCTATCCTTGATAAAATTTTTTACACATGTTTATGTCTTGGGAGGGATCTTCAACTGATTTTCTTACTGCAGCCATCAAAGATTCTACTTCCTGAATCTTTTTGGAGTGGTCTGAGGTGATTTTATCCTTGTTCATGCAGTCGACTATTATTTTTCTTCCATTTTCTTCTAACTCTTTCAACATTGCTTGAACAATCTTAAGAGAATTTAGACCAAGTGAGAAATTGCCTATCAAATCATTTAGCCTTTTCTTGTTGTATTTCTCTTTTGCAATTTTTGATGCCAAGGCTTCTAGACTTGAAAAGTTAACTTTAAAGCTTGAAAAAATGCTACTAACATCATCCATTGAATGAAAAATGACTAATTTCTTATCCTTAGGAAGTAAATTATATAGTATGCTAACTGATTCCACAAATAAAGGATTCCTCATTACTTGTTTTTCTTTGGCTTTTTCCATAGCCAATACACTTATCATCATCAGATCTTCTTCTCCCCATGAGTCTAAGCTTGCTGTATCAGGGGTCAAAGTTGACAACAATGATATTGATGACTTAGGAGTAAGAAGTGTGCTTTGACTTACATCCATAATTTCAATCTTTACCTTCACCAAGATCTCAACAGAAGGCTCTTCTTTAGGTTCATCTTCCTTAATTTCTCATCCTGTTATATCTTCAATAAGGACTTCTTCTTGTTGCAAGGGTGATTCTTAACCACATAGGATCTTAGCTTCTTCAGTACTCACAAAAATTTCTTCAAACTTATCTAGATCATTATCTATTTTTTCCATGGTGATTTCAACATCATCAATCATAATGGTTTCATCCTTTGTTTCAGCCTTGGGTGCAGAGTCCTGTGGACCTGTCATAGGTGCATTAGGGATCTCAAATTCTTTTACTTGCTTAGAGGGAACTTGGGTTGCAGGTGTAGTAGGAGGGTACATGTGTCTATCCAAAAACACTTTTTCAAATGATTTCTCTATTTCCTTCGCAATCACCTCATAATCTTTGTTCATTATCTGTAGAGTTTTGATTTTTGTTCTTAGATGTGGCTTTACCAAATCTAACAACAATATTTTTTCTTCTAATGAATAAATAGGGAGGTTATCATCCAATGTCTTTTCTCTTATTCTCATATCCTCCTCTATAGCTTGTCTTTTCAAATAATCAAGTATATTCCATACATGATCAGGAATGACTGTCTTAAGTTCCAAAACTAAATTTTTGAACTTAATCATATGCTTGATAATCATAGAATGAATTTAAGACTTGTCAATTTCATGATCTTTGTCATAGAATTTTGCAATTTGATCTATCCTTCCTTCATCAATAACTCTAGTTCTCAAGACTTCTAAATTTGGTCTGAATCCTACCTCAAGAGGTGCTTGAGTGTTCTTTCCTTTGCTTTTGACTATCCTTGAGGATGGGTGGCTTGCACCGGTCTGCTTCTTCCTTCTAGACACCTTGCTTGGCTTAGGAGGTGGAGTGGACTCTAGATCAACTGTAGTTGTGGGCTCTGAGGTATTAACATCAATCTTACTCTTCTTCTCCTTTGGATCATCAAATTTTTCTATTTTGAATTGAGATGAGGGTGCACTCTCAAGTTGCATAGAAATCTTGGCTTCCCTTGCTTTGTCTATGTCTTCTTGGGTAACACCATGAATTTTTAGAATATCTAAGGTAATTCTAGATGCTTTTTTCTTTGTCACAGCACTGTATAAGATAGAATCAACTTGTCTTGTCTTCTCTTCATAAGTGCCCCATCTAGGTTCATTGGGATCCTTAGGTGCTGATAGGAGGACTTGTGGATAACCTTCCAAAATGTTCTCATCAACTTCATAGACAAGTGGATGAATCCATTTTGTCCTAGGCTCAACTGCTTCAATGCATGTAGTGTTTGTTTCCACCATGAAGCATATACTATCCTTATATTTCTCCACTATCTTCTTAGGAATCCTGTACCTTCTGTGCATATTGATTCTAAATGTCTTGATTTCTAGTTCCATATAATTCTTTAGAGTTCTCTCTGATGTTTCCTTAAATGAAATTTGAGGCAAGGTAGGTATGCTCTTGTCAAGATAGAGATCAAATTTTTTTCCAACTATATGAAATTACATGTATATAATCAATGAACCAAATCTAAATATTTTTATTTTATCATGTTTTATGACTCTTATGTTGTCTGACAACTGTGTGCGCAAAATCTCACAGAGGTTAAACTCTCCATTTTCTTTCACTATCCTTATAGCTTCCAGAATTGTAGCTACAAATACACTATTCACTCTATTTGCATGATGGAACTTGTATCCTAGGATCATAGCCATGAATTTAATGTCTTTTTCTTCTATGGGCTCAATAGTCATGCCATGCTTATGATGTAGCAGTGGCAAGCGAAAGCCTTCAAACAATGAGCAATTGGTAAGTCTTCAATCCCTCAACACCCAAGGTGAAAGGGTTAAGTGAAAAATACCTATCATAGGTATAGTAAAGGGACTTAAAGAAGGTTATCAAAACCCTACTATGCAAGGTAACCTAATCACTAGGCTTACCAAGGTCCTAAGCACCCAAGAGCAAAAGTTCACCAAGAGATCTCTTCACAAAAGAGTGATCAAACCCCATGAAATGGATAATAAGACTAGGGGTGGCCTACAATCACTGCTTTGGCCTATTTAGGTCTTATTGTAATATTTCCAATGGTTCTTTCATTCAAAAGCAACCCATAACACCGAGATGCTTCACAACCTAAGGATTTGGCTTGTAGCCTTTCCAAACTAGTATTTTGAATCTAGATCAAAATCACTCCAAAAAAACTATGAATTAGGTTGAGGATCCTAACACCCTTTTGGGACTTATGGATCATATCCAAGCACCAAGACTTGAAACCAAATTGAGGTCATTGATTTATCCAAATTTGGGACAGGGCTAATAGGCCTAATTAGGTCTGGTTTGCACTACAAGTGCTTCTTCCTCCAAGCCAATGATGATATCAATGATGGGATCCTTTGAGGTAATGTATAAGGGCTCCAAATCTAGAATCTTGGGTCTTGATGAATCCCCAACCGAGTTTTATCATGACTGTACTAAGTCACTGGTAGGTGCACATATGGGCCTATACACCTAGGGCTTTGTGGAAAACACACTTCCTTGTATAACTCCACCTCTAACCTACATTTTCTGAAAGCACATAAAAAAGGGTTGAATTCCACCAAGGGGCATCAGATTCCCATGGTGGAATTGGGTCAAAAGGTCAAGCCCTATTGGAAACCTGCTGGAAACCCTCAATCTGGGCAAGCAAACAAGAAACTTTGATAACTTCTGATCTAGGATAAGTTATATCATGAACCCTACTATATTTGAAAGTGGATTGGATACAAAAACTTCTAAACTCAAAAAATCATGCACACCAGTCTGTACCTATCTGTACTAGGGCACTGTTCTCAAGGATTGTAGGGAAATGGTTGATATTTTATTGATAAATTGCCAAATTACATCTTCATAGCCTATCACCCACCTATAAGGGATTATGTAGGCACTCCCAATGGTTAAATAACTTGTTTGAACCAACTAGCCATTTGGGAGTTGTGTTAAGCATGTTTGACAACTTTTAAGAAAGTTGCTCAAAAGTTGCATGACAACTTTTAGAGCAACTTTTGCCTAACTTGCAAAATTGCAAATTTAAAGACCAAACTTGGTCCTAGCATTAAGATAATGATCCAAAATGGATTTAAAACCTTAAAAACATGAAAAATCCTAAGATCCTATGATTTTTAGGCTCATTGACCATTTTGACCATAGTTAGCCAGGGGCTTATAATTGTGCCAACCCTGGGACTAGGCCTTACAACTTGGTCTAGGTGCCTGACTAATAAATTCTAAAATAAGCAGAGAGTTTAGGACTCTTAGGTACATTTTTTGATGAGTTTAGAGTAGGTGCTCCTGCACCATACTCCCCTTGAGTTTTAGAACTCAAGTCCCTACTTGAGGGTATCAAATCCACCGAAGTCCCATGTTGTTTGATTTGGTCTTCGGTTAGCCAAGTAGCATCTATGTTGGGGAGGTCCTTCCATTTAACTAAGTACTGCATGTACTTCTTAGTTCTGGTCTTCTTTAATAGCTTGGTGTCTAAAATTGCTTCTATCTCCATTGGTTTGCTTTGGGGAAGATCAGTAACATAGTCTTCATTGTTGATGTTTGTTTCCTCACCTTGTTCATTCATTGCGTCTGCTATAGCTTTGTAGATGGTAAGGTCTACAACATTAAATATTGGAGAGATTTGCAAAGTTGGAGGAAGGGAGATTTCATAGGTGTTCTCACCTATTTTGTTAAGTATGTTGTAGGGACTAAATTTCTTCATTTGTAGTTTGGAGTATCTACCCTTAGGTAGTCTCTCCTTTCTTAGGAAGGCCCAAACCTTGTCTCCCACTTTGAAGTGGACCTCTCTCCTTCTTTTGTCAGCATTTTCTTTATACTTCAAACTAGACCTCTGTAATGTTTCTTTTACTTGCTGCTGTACCTTTGTGATGAGCTCTGCCAGTTCTTGGCCTTGAGCACTAATTTTGAAATCAGAGAGGAGTTCCATTAGATCCAATGGTCCCTTGGGGTGCAAACCATACACTACTTGGAATGGAGTTTTACCAGTTGACCTATTTATAGAGTCATTAAAGGCAAAATCTGCTTGGGGCAGGATTGTATCCCAACTTTGTGAGTATTGCTTGGTTAGGAATCTTAGGAGATTGCCTAGGGACCTGTTTACTACCTCAGTCTACCCATCTATTTGTGGGTGATAGGCAGAGCTATAGGTGAGGTTTGTTCCCAACTTCTTGAAAAGTGTCCTCCAAAAGTGTCCTTGAAACTTTACATCCCTATCTGATACAATTGTCTGAGGCAAGCCATGAATTCTGACTACTTCTTTAAAGAAGAGGTTGGCTATATGAGATGCATCATTTATGCTCTTGCATGGCACAAAGTGGGCCATTTTGCTAAACCTATCCACTATGACAAAAACACTGTCAAATCCTTGCTTGGTTTTAGGTAGTCCCATGACAAAATCCATTGAGATGGAATCCCAAGGTCTTGAAGGGATTGGTAAGGGTTGATAGAGCCCTTGATTTGTTGTCATCCCTTTAGCTTGTTGAAAAATAGTACAGGATTCAATAAACTTCTTAACTTCATTGTTCAACTTGGGCCAAAAATAGCTCCTCTTCACCATGTCTGCTATCTTGTCAATGCCAAAGTGACCTCCTAGGCCACCACGATGCTTTTCCCTGATTATATTTTCTCTCATTGAACATTTTGGTATGCATAATTATGATCCCTTGAATAGAAGCCCATTCTGAATTAGATATTCAAATTAGTGTGATATCTACCCTCCATTTTTGTGCAAATCTTATATACTTCTGCAAAATTAGGGTCATTCAGGTACAACTATTTGAGGGATTCAATTCTCACACTTTGTAGTTGAAATTATTCAATAAGACCAATCCTCCTGCTAAGGGCATCAACAAATTTGTTTGCTACACCCTTTTTATGCTTAATGTTGAAGGTATAGGCCTGCAATTTCTCTACCCATTTGAGATGCCTGACTAAGAGTTTTTCTTATGAATTGAGGAAGCTTAATGCATGGTTGTCAATGTAGACTACAAAATCTTTTGGGATCAAATAGTGCCTCCATTTCTTGAGGGCTTGGACCATGGCATAGAGCTCTAGGTCATAAGTGGAGTACTTTCTTTTGGCTTCATTCAATGTCTCTGAGAAGAAAGCAACTGCCTTGCCTTCTTGGCTTAGGACTACTCCTATAGCCAATTTTCTTACATCTGTCTCCACAATAAAGACTTTGTTGAAATTAGGGAGGACCAAGATAGGGTATTGGGAGACTCTATTCTTCAAGTATTGGAATGCATCATTGGCTTCCTTTGTCCATGCAAACTTAGTGTTCTTTCCACCTTTGATTGTTTCAAGCATTAGGGCACACACATGACTAAATTTTTTGATGAACTTACTATAGAATGTTGCAAGCCCATGGAAGCTCCTTACATAACCTTGATTATTTGGTGGAGGCCAATTAATAATTGCATCTATCTTCTTAGGATCCATCTTGAGGGTACCTTGTGAGATCACAAAACCTAGGAATACAAGTTCTTTCTTCATAAACATGCATTTTTCCAAGTTGATTACCAACTTGTGTTGATGGAGTCTTCTTAGTATCTATTCCACATGATCAAGATGGTCTTCCTTGCTATGAATGAATATTAGTATGTCATCAAGGTAAACAACAACAAATTTTCCAATAAAATCTATGAATATCTCATTCATAAGCCTCATAAAAGTGCTAGGGGCATTGCTTAAACAAAAGGGCATTAATAACCATTCAAACAAACATTTAGTAGTCTTGAATGCTATTTTCCATTCATCTCCTAATTTGATTCTGATTTGATGGTAACCAAACTTTAAGTCTATCTCGGTGAAGTAGCAAGCACCACCTAGTTGATCCAATAGGTCCTCAATCCTTGGCATGGGGAATTTGTACCTTATTGTGATTTTTTTTTAGAGCCCTACTATCAGTGCATAACCTCCATTTTCCATCCTTTTTAGGGGCCAAGACTGAAGGTATTGCACAAGGACTAAGACTCTTTTGAATGAGCCCTCTTTCCAATAATTCAGTGACCTATTTTACAATCTCTGCATGCTGCAATGGTGTCATTTTGTATTGTGCCTTATTAGGCAGGGATGAGCTTGGTATGAGGTCTATTTGATGACTAATGTCCCTAATGGGAGGGAGGCTAGTGGGCAGGTCACTAACAGTGACATCTTTATACTTTTACAATAGTTTTATGGCTTCATTTGGTATGGGCTCTTTTTGATCAGACCTGATGTTATCTTTGGGTTTTGAGATTAAGATAAATGGCTCAATATTAGATTCTTTCAAGGTTTTTAACATCTCTTTTTCCCCCATGATGATCATAGTGGGTTCTTTTTTAGATTTATTATCTGACAGGGGCTTCATAGTGAAGGTCTTCCCATCTTTAGTGAAGGAGTAGGTGTTCTTCCTACAATGGTGTATGGCATCAACATCAAATTGCCAGGGCCTACCTAGAAGGATGTGTGAGGCATCCATTTCAACCACATCACAAAGAACTTTGTCCCTAAAATTTGCAATTGAGAACTCTATCCAGGATTTTTCTATTACTAGAGTTTGTTGGCCTTTGGTTAACCATGAAACATGATAGGGGCAAGGGTGTGGCTTCTTAGGGAGATTTAACTTCTGAACCATTTCACAAGATACAAGATTTTTAGTTGAACCAGAATCTATAAGAAGATTTCATACCTTTCCATGACATTTGATCTTTGTCCTAAAGAGATTCTTCCTTTGTGGAGGTTCTTGGGTTTGTGGTACTTGAAGGAAGACCTGCCTCATCATCAAACATACTCCTTCTGGTTCCAAGTCTCTAGCATCAGCATTGTCTTCTTGCTTATCTTCTTGGACAAGTTGTGCTCTCCTCTCACCTTGGTTATTGTTGTTCCTCTTCTCAGGGCATCTTCCTACATGGTGTCCCATTTGGTTGCAATAGAAACATTTCAATGGTCCATTACCTCTTCCTAAATTTTTCCTTCCTCTATTGAAAGGCCTTCTTCCTCTATAGTTTCCTCTTGAATTAGAGTCACTATTTTCTTTGTCTCCTTGGTCAGGGGTCTTGTTGCTGCTACCACTACTTTGTCCCTTGTTCCAAGAGTTGCCTTTGCCTCTAAAGTTCTTCCCACTATCATTACTCTTCCCTTTGCCAAAATCTTGTTTTCTTTTCCATTTTTCCTCTACCTTGAGTGCCATTTGATAACACTTATTGACTATGGTAGGTTAGTGTAGGCTTAGTTCCTCTTGAATGGATACCTTCAAGCCATTCATGTACCTTGCTAGTTTTTCTTCCTCATCTTCTACCATATTGGTTTTCATGCATAGTTTTAGGAACTCTTTAGTGTAAGAGCCTACATCCATATCCTTTTGTTTTAAACCTTGCTTCCTCCTATGGATTTTTACCCCATAGTCCTTAGGTACATATGTCTCTTTGATCAATGCTATCATCCTATTCCATGAGTTGATCATGTTCTTCCCATTCTTCACCCTCTTTGTTTGGATGAAGTTCCACCAATTTAGGGATGCTCCCTTTAACTTGGATCTTGCCACCTTTACCCTCTATTTTTTAGGGATGTCCTCACATTCAAATAATGTTGTCAAAGCCTCTATCTAATCCAAGGCTAGATCAGCATTCATCTTGCCATTGAAGACCAGAAAATCTATCTTCTCCTCCATGGTTCTCCTCCCCATGGATTTTAAGGCATCTATGAAAGGACTTTGGTCTATAGGGATATGTTGATCAGTATCATCCTCCTCTTCTTCACTCCCTTCTTCATTTTTAGACCCATCTTCTTTGTCCTTGTCATCAAGCTTCTTCTCAAGTTCTTGAAGCCTCTTAGTTAAGGCTTTATTTGTAGCCTTTTTCTCTCTCACCATCTTTGAAAACTCACTATTTGTGACCCTTGTAGGGATCTCCTCATTCTTAGGATCAAACATAGCTCTGATACCACTTGATGTAGTAGTGGCAAGCGAAAACCTTCAAATAGTGAGCAATTGGTAAGTCTTCAATCCCTCAACACCCAAGGTGAAAGGGTCAAGTGAAAAATACCTATCACAAGTATAGTAAAGGGAATTAGAGAAGGTTATCACAACCCTACTATGCAAGGTAACCTAATCACTAGGCTTACCAAGGTCCTAAGCACCCAAGAGCAAAAGTTCATCAAGAGATCTCTTCACAAAAGAGTGATCAAACCCCATGAAATGGATACTAAGACTAGGGGTGGCCTAAAATCACTTCTCTAGCCTTTTTAGGTCTTATTATAATAGTTCCATTGGTTCTTTCATTCAAAAGCAACCCATAACATCGAGATGCTTCACAACTAAGGATTTGGCTTATAGCCTTTCCAAACTAGTATTTTAAATCTAGATCAAAATCACTCCAAAAAAAGTATGAATTATGTTGAGGATCCTAAAACCCTTTTGGGACTTATGGAACATATCCAAGTACTAGGACTTGAAACCAAATAGAGGTCACTGATTTATCCAAATTTCGGACAGGGCTAATAGGCCTAATTAGGTCTGGTTTGCACTACAAGTGCTTCTTCCTCCAAGCCAATGACAAGATCAATGATGGGATCCTTTGAGGGAATGTATAAGGGATCCAAATCTATAATCTTGGGTCTTGATGAATCCTCAACCGAGTTTTATCATGACTGTACTAAGTCATTGGTAGGTGCACATATGGGCCTGAATGCCTAAGGCTTTGTGGAAAACACACCTCCCTATAGAAATCCTCCTCTAACCTTAATTTTATGAAAGAAAATAAACAAGGGTTGAATTCCACCAAGGGGCATCAAATTCCCATGGTGGAATTGGGTCAAAAGATCAAGCCCTATCGAAAACTTGCTGGAAACCCTCAATTCGGGCAAGCAAACAAGAAACTTTGATAACTTCTGGTCTAGGATAAGTTAGATCATCAAACCTACTAAATTTGAAAGTGGATTGGATACACAAACTTCTAAACTCAAAAAATCATGCACACCAGTCTGTACCTATCCATACTAGGGCATTGTTCTCAAGGATTGTAGGGAAATGGTTGATATTTTATTGATAAATTGCCAAATTACATCTTCATAGCCTACCACCCACCTATAAGGGCTTATGTAGGCACTTCCAATGGTTACATAAATTTTTTGAGCCAACTAGCCATTTGGGAGTTGTGTTAAGCATGTTTGATAACTTTTAAGAAAGTTGCTCGAAAGTTACATGACAAGTTTTAGAGCAACTTTTGCCTAATTTACAAAATTGCAAATCTAAAGACCAAACTTGGTCCTAGCATTAAGATAATGATCCAACATGGATCTAAAACCTTAAAAACATGAAAAATCCTAAGATCCTATGATTTTTAGGCCCATTGACCATTTTGACCATAGTTAGCCAGGGGCTTATAATTGTGCCAACCCTGGGACTAGGCCTTACAACTTGGTCTAGGTGCCTGACTAATAACTTCTAAATTAAGTAGAGAGTTTAGGATTCTTAGGTGCATTTTTTGATGAGTTTAGAGTAGGTGCTCCTACACCAACTTATCACTCCTGGACTTACATGCCTGCTCAACCCTTTTTCTTATATCTTTACTTGCTGGTAGAATGGCACCAGTTTTAGAAAGTCTGGTCATCTCATGAATGAGATCAGTTGTTATGCAGACAAAGACTTCACCAATCCAAAATAAATCATCATGAATCTTGCTAAGTAATATCTTAATCCATTTCAACTCATAGAATTCATACGCAGTCGCATACTCTATGATAGGGTTATTTGTGAAGTGCACAAATTCATCCTTGAATGTGAAGTTTGGATTAACCATTGATTCCATGTGTGACCTTATCTTGTCTAATCCTATAGGCTCCTTCTTAAAATATATGTAAGCATGAATATCTTCAACATGCATAACTCCCATCAGAGTTCTGGAAAATGCTCCTTCTAAATCATCTAACATTGACTTAAATGGATGCTTTTTGAATACATATCTCTTACTTTCTATGACATCAAAGACTATTGGAGTTTCCATTACTTACTTGCTTCAACACTTAAATAAGGTTTCAAAGGGTTTTCTAAAATGACGCATTCAAGCTAGGGTTTTGCTAATAATTTAAACTCCTTTTTGCTAATGAAATAACTTCAATCTTTCAACACTTACTGCTTTGATCTCCTATGCTATCCAAGGGCTTGATATCGAATGCAAAAGTGAAGATAATAGATCTCTGGTGACTAATAAATCAACTTTCTATAATTAATGCTTTCTGCATTAACATGGGTTGCAACAGTGAATTCCAATCTTATTTCTTTCTGTCAATCAGGCTGTGCGATCTTGCATACTACATCAACTAGCAACCAAATAACTAAAACCAAAGGCGCATACTCTAAGGGTGAGTATACCAGCCGCGCATTGGTCTAGAGCTTATCTAGCTCCCCCCATGACCATGAGGGTTATTTATCTAGTAGTAGAAGGTGCATCCATTGTGGATGCATCTACTACTTTGTCACTGACATTATCTTTCTTTACTTCCATCCAGATCTTGCTTGCATCTTCTGTAGCTTTCACAAACTTGACTTCTCTAGATTCATCCAATATCGATCCTTGAGACTCATTAGGTATTTCTTGTCTTTGCACTTGTCATTTGCAAAACTTTGAGATGTGTCCAACCTTGTTACAAGAGTGACAAATAACTAGAGGGCTTATATTCCTCGGTGCATTGATGTGAGTTACCATACTACATTGTCTAGTTGTGTGACCATTGTAATTGCATATCTGACATGTGATCTTCTGAGGAATTCTAGAATTTTGCTGTGGTTGATTTATTTGATTGTGCTACATTTGACTTCTTTGATTTGATCTACAATTCATATTTCTATGACCAAATTTATTGCATGAATAACAATAACCATTGAAAGGTCTTACCTCTTTACAATCTCTTGCTATATGTCCATGCTTGTTACTGGCATAACAAGTTCTGTTTACTAGCTTGCGTTCATCTTTAGGTGGTTCTTCTTTAGCTTCAGTATGATTTTTAGTCTTCTTAGCTTCTGTAGATTCTTCAGGTGCTTTCAATCTTTCTTGCATTACATTGATTTGAATTTGTGCTTCATTGAATCCAATACCACTGGAATCTCCTTTTATCCTTTGTGCATATATCTGAGAATCAAATAGATCAGTACTTGTGTGTAATTTGTCAATATGATTCTTTTCTTCTATCAACTTAGATTCCATATTTTTCTTGATGTTTTATAACTCCAAGATTTTCATGTTTTCTTGCATGAGTTCTTCATCCAACTGTTTGTTTTCTTTAATCTGTTATTCATAGGCTTTCTTGCTATCAGTCAACTGCTCATTCAAATCTTCAATCTGATCCTTCAGAGATGTGATTTATTCATTCATATTTTTGACCATTTTTCCCAAATCATTTGTTGAAAAATATTCCAAATCCTTTCTCAGTTTTTTGATGAATACTTGTGAACCACTGACCGTCATTTTCAATTCTTTAATTTCCTTTTCAAATTTGTCAAGATCTTCAAGAGCTACTTCAAGATTTTTCTTCAGATGTTTCACTTCTACTATATCCATGATCTCCTCAAGTGTTTAAACTTATCTTAGAGGACCAAAGATCTGATACCAATTGTTAAGAATGGGAACACTGAGAGGGGGGGGGGTGAATCCGTGTTCTATAATTATAATTAATGTTTTTATGATTCTTGAAACTTAGGCCAATTACATAAATACTGAAATGAATAGTAAAGCAAATGAAACAATTAACTGTAACACATAACATAAGATATTTTTATGGGGAAACCTTGTCCAGAGGAAAACCCTAGTGGGAATTAACACCCACAAATAATTTTACTAGTCTTATGAACTTGTTAATGTTCCTTTTCCCTGTTATGAGTAGTCTTTAAAAAGATGAGTACAATGACTCGGTTAGGAGTCTGATGGAACAAACCCTGTTAGGGGTGGATGGCTCACTACCAGAGGTCACTTCTCAATGAAGAAGGCTACAATCTCCTAGTTATCAGATACACACTATATCTGCAAGGGTGAACTGTTGCTTTGACACTGCTGTCTGATCAGTTCCTTTTGTGCGTTGTTTCTCTAACTTCTTTTAGAGCTTTATCTCATACTGATTGAACTTGTATACTTCTTATCTTCTATATATCTTTCATGCTCTATCTCTTAAATACAAAAGAGCATGTCATATATATACATGCTGAATGGGTGCAACCAAAACTAAATACTGTGTCAGCCTGAAACCTAACACATACAATGCTTCCAAATTAATTGGCTTAAGTGTGTTTACATACAATGATAATAACATGTTTACATCACTATTACAATAGGTTCATATCCTTTACAAAACAAAATAATACTTGCTAAACAAAAACTATTTGTCGACTGCATGCTCTAATCTGCTCTGCTGCTTAACTGCCAGTGTCACTTAGACTTACTGTAACTTATCGATACTATCAAATCTGACCATGCATTCTTAAACTTATTCTTAGACATAGCATACTAGAATACTCAAAAGATTATATCCAAGGGTGAAAACCATAAATTGATCATACACATGTGCGTCGATGCTCTGATCATCGAGTGCTTCATTTTTTGCTCTGTCTTCTATACTTAGCCGTATTATGATCTTCCAAGTTAGTGCGTTGACATCAAAAATTCATATGACTTTGTTGCCATAATGAAAACACAAAAATAGTCATATATTCTTAGTGAAGTCAACTTTCTAACATATTCAACTATTAGAACCTATCTTCCATCTCTTATCATTGATCTCCACTACCCTACAACTAAAACATATTTCTTTATTTATACAAGAGGCTACCGAAACAATTCAGCCTTCAGATCTAACATTGGAGAAAGAAATGACCATATCTAGGTCCACATGCTTCCCAATGATAAATGTAAACATCAACTTCATGACTACAATTAAATGCACAAGTCAGCCTCAACAAAAATCTAAACTGAACCACTCGGTGAGAAATATTACCAAGCAATAGGAAATTAACTCGGTGAACTAACTGAGCCAACTCAGTGAATGAGGGAATCGAGGAACAACTGAGCCCCATTGGTGGAAACAAGAATACATCACTGGGAGCCCAAAAGTAGCTACCAAGCACAACTAACAACTCTAACTTATTTTTGGTGATCTAGGATTTCCAAGAGCCCGAGATGCTCCTGCATCAGACACCTGGGGTTTTTTTGAGATGATTATCTATATCATGCAACATGTACAACCTGAGCTAAATCTAACTCAGATTGTGCAATCCATGAATTATCTTTAATTGGTCTATTCTTCTACTTTTCCAGATATTCCATATACTCTTTTTCTTTTGTACTTCTACCAACTCTTTGTTCCGAAATCTGCTCAACTTCTTCTATCTGCTTCTTAGGATAATCATTTAGTACTGTCATTTCTTCATCAGATTCATGATACTCATGCAAGTCTTCAATGTTGAATATAGGTGATATGTCAATGTCATCAGGTAACTCAATCTCATAAGCATTTCCACTATCAAACTTCCTCAATATCTTGCAGGGACCAAATTTCTTCATTTTCATTTTTCCATAGGTTCCAACAGGAAATCTGAATTTCTTCAAATGAACCATTACTTCATCCAACTACAAAAGTCTTATGTATTCTCGATCCATCTACTATGTCCTTGTATTTCTTATTACTATGTTCCAACTTATGTCATAATTCCTCATGCAATGTCCTCATGAACTCAACAAATTCTTCTCCTTCAACAATTCTCTTTTCTTCGCCAAAAATGTTCTTCAAATTTGATATACCTCTCAGTTGTATGCCATTAACAATCTTGAAAGGTTTTTTTCCAGTACTCCTATTCATTGAATTATTGTATGCAAATTGTTCTTGTGCTAATATAGAATCCCAATTACTCAGTTTATCTCCAACTAACCATCTCAACAAATTACCTAAACTTCTATTTACAACCTCTATTTATCCATTAGTATATGGGTGAAATGTAGAACTATATCTCAACTTGATACCCAACCTTTTCCATAGACTCTTCCAAAAATAACCAACAAATTTACTGTCTTAGTTAGAGATGATACTCCTTAGTAATCCATGCAATTTGACAATTTTCTTAAAGAAAAGATCTGCTATATGTACTGCATCTGATGTTTTTCTACAAGGTATAAAATTTTCCATCTTAGAAAATCTATCCACAATAACAAATATAGAGTCGTTACCTATTACTATCTTTGGTAAGCCAAGAAAAAAATTGTACTCATATCAATCCAAGGTTTCTCAGGAACATAAATCGGTGTATACAATCCAATATTCTGACTTACTCCCTTTGCAACTTGACAAACTCCACAAATTTTCACAAATTTTTGAACATCGTTAGACAACTGTGGCCAAAAGTACCTCTCCTTAAGAAAATTCAATGTTTTGTCAATGCCAAAATGTCTAGCCAAATCACTAGTATATTTTTCCTTTATCAAATTAGTTCTCATTGATCCTCTCAGTATACACAACTAAATACCTTTAAACAACATACCTTCTTGAATGAAATAGTCTTCCCATTTAGTACTCGGTTGATCTTGAATATGTGCTCTGTACTTTCTCCATAGCTCAGAAAAATCATGGTCAGTTTCATACAAATCTTTCATGTCATCAAAACCAAGAACTTCAATTCTCATTTTAGTCATCAAAGATCTTCTTCTACTCAATGCATCATAAACTTTATTAGTGACTCCACTCTTATGTTTTATCACAAATGTATAACTCTGTAAATATTCAACCTATTTCATGTCTTTGATTCAACTTATTCTGACTACCCAAATATTGTAAATCATTATGATTAGTATACAACACAAATTCACTCAGTATCAAATAATATCTCCATTTCTTTAGGGCTTGAACAATAGCATAGAACTCTTGATCATACACATAATATTTCCTTTTTGCATCATTCAACTTCTCACTAAAGAAAGCAATAGGTTTAACTTCTTGACTCAAAATGGCTCCTATTGCACTACTACTTACATCACATTCAACTTGAAATACCTTATTGAAATCAAGTAAATCTAATACAGGTAATTCAACAACCTTCTACTCCAAAGTCTCAAAAATTTTATTGGCTCCATGTGTCCACTTGAATTATCTTTTATCTCCTGTCATAATATCAGTCATAGCATTACAAATTGAACTGAAATTTCTAATGAACTTTCGTTAAAAACTTGCTAAACCATGAAATGATCTTACCTCACTAGCATTTTCAAGATTAGGCCGATTCAAAATAGCTTCAACCTTCTTAGGATCCATTTTCAAACCTGTTAGGAATAAATTTTGAATATATCCTATGGGGGAGTATCCATAGCCAATCTGTAGCAATTGTATGTTACATTCATGACTGTGGTTGTCATTGATGTTAGCATAGTGATCTAATGGAGATTAGTAGAGAAGAAGACAATGTTTGAATTAGCACACATGGAGTATTGAAGATCAATCTATGCAGAGTTGAGGACTTACTCTATATTATGTCTTGAGATCATGGTCAAGAGCATATATGGAAATTCAATTATTCATGATAGTTATGTGTAATTCAGTGGAAGCCGTATTCAGGCAATGTTCTTGAGAAGCGACTTGTGGTAACTAGATGATATCTAATAATTGGGATAGAATCTAGGTATACAAAGTTGTATAGTTGATGAAGACATTATGACAGTGACGTGGACATGACAGCATGGTTAGAGGTCACATGAGTGAAGATTTAATTTGTTTGGAAGTTGGCAGTTTTATGTAATTGTGAAATATTGTGTAACGTGTGGAGGTTTATATTTTTTAATTGGTTAAGCATTGTTGGTAGACTCATTTGTAATTATTTGAGTGTGATATAAAGAAATAATTGTTTTCCTTATTATATAAAGTATGATATAGAGGTGAATTGTGGAATTGAGCAATATGTTGTAAGAGGATATGCAAATTGCAGAGATTTGATATTGAGATATGGTGAAATAGTTGGTGCAGTTTGGCACAGGCAGAGGAGAAAAGATAAGTTGATGAGATCAGTAATTTTTTGGTATTATTTTGTTTGAGTAATACAAAGATCAGTTGGACAGTGTGTTCAGTGATCATTCCCTTGAAGCTGTTTGGACAGTGGGTCCTTCTGCCTTCCATAACTCCTAACAGGGTTAGAGTCTTTTAATAGGGATTCAAAGTCTCCTAATAGGGACTCATATGTACTGAATGTATTTCATAAGGCTCTTAACATAGTCTATCCTCTCACAAGGAATTTTTATATTGGTACATCTTTTGTGGGCATCATTCCACCTGGGGTTTACTCTCTAATCAAGAGGTTTCGTAGTCAACATATCTTGTGTTATTGTGTTGTTGCATATGTTTATCTTTCTATGGTTATTTATTACATTTCTTACATGGTTAAAATCTATTAATGGTGATAATGGTTGTATTTATCTGATAACTGATTCACCCCCCTTCTTAGTTATCTTGGTGGACTTTACTTTCTAACAATTGGTATTAGAGCAACACGTCCTTGAAGGAAAAATTTAACAACTTGAGGAGATCCATGGAAAATCATTTAAGGAAAGAAAGCCCTAAGTTTGATGGAGTAAAGTATGACAGCTGGAAAGAAAAAATGAAGACACATTTGCTATGTTTAGGACTAGGGTATTGGTTAATCACAAAGAATGCATAGACTATCATTGAAGGAGACAAAATTGAAGAATGTACTAATGAGTAAAGAGATATGTTCATGTGTAACATACTTGCTAGAGAAGCACTCTTGTCAGCCCTTCCGTAAAATGAATACAGTTAGGTAAAATATCTAAGGACATCTCATGAAATTTAGTTAGCTTTACAATCTAGTTTTGAAGGTGATGTACATGCAAAAAGAGTCAGATTACATAATTGGATATGTGCATTTAAAGATATAAGAATGATGGAAGATGAATATGTTAGAAGTTATATTGGTAGAATGCCAAACATTGTTGAAGGTATCAAATATTGTGAAGGAAACAAGACAGAGAATGAAGTGATATGGAAGATTCTAAAGACATTAACTCATGTATTTAAGCATACACTGCAGATGATTGAGAAAATTATACCTTGTACTAAGAACTTTACTAGAGAAACTCTTCTTGGAAGACTAGAAGCAGCAGGGATAAGCTTGAGATAGTCGGGAGATCTACTTAGAATTGAGACAACATTCAACATACTTGGTGTTCACCCTATCTTGAAAAGAAGAATTAGTATGAGTGGAGACTATGCTAGTGACAAGAGATCTAAGATTGAGGAAGATAGAAAGATAGAGGAAGGAATTGCCTTGCTCGTGAAAAGATAACCAGAATGTATCAAACTCTTTAAATGTTGGACTTGTCAAGAATATGGTCATTTTGCATCTAAATGTCCTAAAAGAGTAAAGAAGTATAAGAAGAACTTTAAACCTAGAAGATCTAAAGAATTTTACTATGCTAATGATGAAGAATTTGAAGCTAGTATTGAGAAATCCATAAGTGAAAGTGATAATGAGAATAATGATATATGATTTGTAGTAATAAAAGAAGAAATCTTTGAAAATGAAGTTAGAGAAGAAAAAGCCCCCGAGGTGAATTTTTTTGAGGCTGACATATTTTCAGCTATTTTTGGGCCAACATGATTGTAACTCATTCTAACCCTAAAGTGGAAAAATATTGTATAATATGGCTTAGGGTTGGGGATTTCAGTATGTATGATTTTAGTACTTGTAGCAAAATTGAGCTGTAAGGGATTATGGATTGTAATCAGGTTGTAATCACTGGATAATAAAATATTAGACTCACTGTTGGTGGATGTAGCCCAGGGATTGGGTGAACCACGTTAAATCTTTGTGTCTTGTGTTCTCTTCTGTGTGGTTTATTATTTTTTGATATTGGTTATATTTGCATTTAATTGTTTTTTTATGCTTTGTTAATCCTAACAAACTGAACAAAGCTTTATATGGACTTAAACAAGCACCTAGAACTTGGTATGCAAGACTAGATAAGTATTTGATAAAATTAGGATTTGCTAAAGGCACAACAGATAGAAATTTATATCTAAAAGAAATTGAGAATGGTTTATTGGCTGTAGTTATTTTTGTTGATGATATTATCTTTGGTGGGGAAGATGAAGCTAGTGATAAATTTATAGATGAAATGAAGACTAAATTTGAAATGAGCATGATTGGTGAGATGAAATATTTCTTAGGATTGCAGATAACACAAAACAATGATGGTATTTTCTTATGCTAGAAAAAGTATCTGAATGACTTATTGAAGAGATTTGGAATGGAAAATTGTAAGCCAGTTGGAACACCTATGGTAACTGGCCACAAGTTCTCTAGCACAGATGAAACTCCTATAGTTGAACAAAAGAAGTACAGATCTATGATTGGAGGTTTGTAGTATTTAACTCATACAAGACCATATATATAATCACATGCAGTTGGAATTGTTGCAAGATTTCAAGATGATCCTAAAGAGTCACATTATGTAGCAGTAGAAAGAATACTGAGGTACTTGAAAGGCATAATTGAATATGGATTATGGTATGAAAAATATGATGATTTTACCCTATGTACTTATACAGATGCAGATTGGAGAGGCAATGTTGATGAAAAAAAGAGTACAAGTGGTGGAGCATTTTTCCTTGGAGGAAGATTGGTTTCTTGGCTAAGAAATAAACAAAATTGTATTTCACAGAGCATAGCAGAAGTATAATATGTAGCAGTAGCAAACAATTGTAACCAGATAATATGGATGAAACAAATGTTGAAGGATATTGCAATCAAATTTGATGAGCTTGTTGTTATACATTATGATAACACTAGTACAATAAGTATGTCTAAGAATCCTATATTGCATTCTAAGACAAAGCATATAGAAATAAAGTATCATGTAGTGAGAGAGAAAGTTGTAGAGAAAGAAGTCAAACTTGAGTATATAAGTAAAAAAGAGAAGATTGAAATTATATTTACAAAGCCCTTACCTAAAGATACATTTGAGTATTTGAGAGGTATGCTTGGGGTTATGACCCAGCCTACTTTTGAGAAGTGATGCAAATTGTTGCATCAGTCTAGTGGTATATGAGCTCTATATTTTTTGGACTGGATGTTGGTACTTCCTCTATGGGGGAATATGTGTATTTTGAGCTAAGTCATGAAGGACTCTAGTGAATGTATTTTTATGAAAATGTGTCTTTTGACATTGAGAATTGACATATTGATGTTTTTTCATTGATGTCAATGGGGGAGAAGTATACATGAAAAAATTTATATATATATAAAAAGGAGAAGAACTATATGAATAAGAATAAAAGAGAGAGAAAAGAATCTGTTGGAGGAGATGAAGCAATATAAAATGAAAAAACTAAATGATTTGATTGATGAAGAGGATGTGAAAAGATTGATTGATTTGATTGATGAAGAGGATTTGAAAATATTTCAGAGCAGTAGTGTTGCAGTTTGGTATTCATGGAACTTGGATATTTTTTCATCTATGTTGCCATTAATGCCAATGGGGGAGATTGTTAGGAATGAATGTTGAATATATCCTATGGGGGAGTATTTTAAGCCATTCTATATAGTTTTATGTTGCATTCATGACTGTGGTTGTCATTGATGTCAACACAGTGATCTACTGGAGATTAGCAGAGAAGCAGATAGTGTTTGAATTAGCGCATGTGAATTATTTAAGATAAAGATATGCAGAGTTGAGGACTTAATGTATATTGTTTCCTAAGATCATGGTCAAGAGTGTGTATGGAAATTCAATATTTCATGATAGTTATGGGTAATTCAATGGAAGCAGTATTCAGGCAGTGTTCCTGAGAAGCAGCTTGTGGTAACTAGATGATATCTCCTAATCAGGATAGAATCTAGGCATGCAAAGTTGTATAGTTGATGAAGACATTATGATAGTTCCATGGACATGAAAACATGGTGAGAGGTCACATAAGTGAAGATTTATTTTGTTTAGAAGCTGACAGTTTTATGTAATTGTGAAATATTGTGTAATGTGTGGAGGTTTATATTTTGTAATTGGTTAAGCCTTGTTGGCTGACTCATTTTTAATTATTTGAGTGTGGTATAAAGAAAGGATTCTTTTCCTTATTGTATAAAGTATGATATAGAGGTGAATTGCATAATTGATCAATATATGTTCTAAGAGGATATGTGAATTACAAAGATCTAATATTGAGATCTGGTGAAGCAGTTGGTGCGGTTTGGCATAGACAGAGGAGAAAAGATAAGTTGATGAGATTAATAATTATTTGGTATTATTATGTTTGAGTAATAGAGAGATCAATTAGACAGTGTGTTTAGTGATCTTTCCCTTGAAGCTGTTTGGACAGTGGGTCCTTCTGCCTTCCATAACTCCTAACAGGGTTAGAATCTTTTAACAGGGATTCAAAGTCTCCTAATAGGGACTCATATGTACTAATTGTATTTCATAAGGCTCTTAATAGATTCTATCCTCTCATAAGGAATTCTTATATTGGTAGATCTTTTGTGGGCATCATTCTCACCGAGGTTTACTCTCTGATCAAGAGGTTCCCTAGTCAACATATCTTGTGTTATTGTGTTGCTGTGTATGTTTATCTTTCTATGGTTATTGCTTAAATTTATTACATAGTTAAAATCTATTAATGGTGATAAAGGTTGTATTTATCTCATAACTTATTTAGCCCCCCATCCTAGTTATCTTGGTAGACTTTACTTTCTAACAACCATTAGCTGAAATAAAAAATCCTAAATATACAATCTCTTCTTTCATGAAGGAACACTTTTTCAAATTAATCAGAAAAGTTTCTTCTTTCAATCTCTACAATACCTATTTAATGTGCAACAAATTTTCTTCTACGGTCTTACTGAATATTAGAATGTCATCTAGGTATACAATCACAAATTTACCCAATAATTTCTTCAAAACTTCATTCATCAATCTCATAAAAGTACTCGGTGCATTCGTTAAACCAAAAGGCATAACCAACCACTCATACACACCTTCACTTATCTTGAAAGCAATTTTCCATTCATCACCTTCTCTTATTCTGATTTGATGATATCCACTTTTCAAATTAATTTTGGTAAAATAATTTTCTCCACTCAAGCTATCCATTACATCATCCATCCTTGATATAGGAAACCTATATTTCACTATTATCTTGTTGATTTCTCTAGAATCAGTACATATTCACCATTATCCATTCTTCTTAGGTGCTAATACAACTAGTACTGCACATGGACTCAAATTTTCTTGGATCAAACCTTTCTACACAAATTCTTGGATTTGTGGGTTAAGTTCCTGATTCTCGGTAGGTGTTAACTGATGTGGTGCCTTATTTGGTAATCTAGCTCTAGGAATCATATCTATACAATGATCAATGCTTCTCTTCAGTGGTAAAGCATTAGGTACATTATCAAAAATGATCTCTTTGTACTCGGTGAGTATCTTATCAATCTCTTCAGGGATACTATCCACTATTTTCACACTCAGTTTGTTAGGAATCACAACAAAACATACATCATTCTTCTTTAAATTCTTGACAAACTTTATTCCTTCCATGAAACAAATTTTCACAGATATGAAAACATTAGTAACATATTCTTCAATCAAAGGAAACAAGATTTGTCTTCTCACATCTTCCCAAATAGTATATTTATGCAATCTTCCATCATATATATCATGTTTATCATATTGCCAAGGTCTACCCAAAAAAATATGACAACAGTCCATAGGCATGATATCACATAACACCTTATCATAGTACTTTCCAATTTTCAAATTCACATAACATTGTTCACTTACCAATAGTGTATGCTCATCCTTGATCCATGAAATTTTATAGGGCTTCAGGTGTTTCAACCTTTCCAACTGTAAATTTTCAACCATTTGCTTAGATGAAAAATTCTCTGAGCTTCCACTATCAATGATTACCTTCCACACTTCATCAAAAAATCTGCATCTGGTCTTGAACAAACTTTTCATTACTGTATCTTCCTTATTACTTTCACTCCATAGTGTTCTTTTGACCATCAAGTTCTTTTCCTTTTCTTGTTCATTCAGTGAGTCTTCTTGCACCAAAGAATTTCTACTATTATTGACCTTCTTACTTGCATGTGTATACTCAAATGACCTATGTCATTCTTCTCCACAATTATAAAAAGTTCCTTAGTATCCACCTCTGCTATAGCCACCTCAGTAGTTACTACCTCTTCCTCTAGAAGAACTTTCACCTTTCCACTCGGTCTTTCCTTTCTCTTGATTTTTTTTTATCTTGATCAGATCTATTATTCTCACCATAAGATCTACCTCTTCCTCTTTGTCTTTTCTTATGTCTTTTGTTCAATTTATCCTCATCTTTTAGGGAAAATTGATAAGCTTCTTCAATACTTTCCAACTTGACCAAACTGATTTCCTCTTGAATAAAAACCTTTAACCCATTTAGGTATCTAGAAATTCTTTCCACTTCATCCTCAACATGTCTTGATCTGATGTCTAGTCTATATAATTCCTCACTATAGTCTTTTACCGAGCTATCTTTCAATTTATTCACCATCTTATTCCATACCTTTATTTTGTCTTTGCCTTTCCTTTTTCTATCCAATTGTAGATGCTCCCACCATAAGGATGCATGGATCTTCAAATTTTTGCTTGCAATTTTCACCTTCTTTTCTTCAGGAACATTTTCATATTTAAAATACTTTTCCATCTTAGTTATCCAATCCATCAGCTCATTGAAATATAACCTACCACTGTATTCAAGAGGATTGAAATGTGGTGTATACTTCAAGTTTGTCAATGCCTTCAGAAGTCTTTCTTCACCTTGATCCATCACACATGTAGGTTCTACTTCACCTTATTCATCTTTGGCTTCTTCATCACTAACATCCTCAAGATGTCTTCCTTGGCGCTGGGCTGTCTCAACAACTTCTAACCTAGCAACGATTTATCTTAGCATGTCTGCCAAGCCTATTAGAAAGTAAAGTCCACCATGATAATTGAGAAGGGGGTTGAATCATTTATTAGATAAATATAACTTTTATCACCATTAATAGATTTTAACCATGTAAGAAATGTAAGTAAAAACCATAGAAAGACAAGATATGTTGACTAGGGAACCTCTTGGTTAGAGAGTAAACCCCAGTGGGAATGATGCCCACAAAAGATGTACCAATATAAAAATTTAGTGTGAGAGGATAGACTATGTTAAGAGCCTTATGAAATACATTCAGTACATATGAGTCCCTATTAGGAGACTTTGAATCCCTGTTAAAAGATTCTAACCTTGTTAGGAGTTATGGAAGACAGAAGGACCCATTGTCGAAACAAATTCAAGGGAAAGATCACTGAAAACACTATCCAACTGATCTCTATATTACTTAAATAGAATAATACCAAATAATTACTGATCTCATCAACTTATCTTCACTCCTTTATCTATGTTTAACCGCACTAACTGCTACACCAGATCTCAATATCAGATCTTTGGAATTCGCATATCCTCTTACAACATATATTTCTCAATTTTTCAATTCCTTACACATAATTCTTACCAAAATAAAGGAAAAAATCTATCTTTTATAGCACATTCAAATGATTACAAATGAGTTAGCCAACAAGGCTTTAACCAATTACAAAATATAAACCTCCACATGTTACACAATATTTCACAATTACATAAAACTGTCGGCTTCCAAAAAAATAAATCTTCACTCATGTGATCTATGACCATGCTATCACATCCAAATCACTATCATAATGTCTTCATCAACTGTACAAATTTGCATTCCTAGATTCTACCTCTATTAGGAGATATAATCTAGTTACCACAAGCCACTTCTCAGGAACACTACCCAAATACTGCTTCCACCAAATTACACATTACTATCATGAATAATTGAATTTCCATACATGCTCTTGACCATGATCTAAGGATACAATATAGAGTAATTACTCAACTCCACATAGCTTGATCCTCAATACTCCACGTGTGCTAATTCAAACACTGTCTACTTTTCTACTAATCTCTAATAGATCATTGTGTTGACATCAATGACAACCATAGTCATGAATGCAACATACAACTACTAAAGAATGTCTCTGAATAATCCCCCATAGGATATATTTAGCATTCATTCCTAAAAATATCCCCCATTGTCATTGATGGCAACATAGATGAAAAAACATCCAAGTTCCATGAATACCAAACTGTGATGCTACTACTCTGAAATAATTTCAAATCCTCTTCATAAATCAAATCTTTCAATCTTTTCACATCCTCTTCATCAATAAAATCTTTCAGGTTTTTAATTTTATATTACTTCATCACCTCCAACATATTCTTTTCTCTCTTTTGTGATCTTCTCTTTTGTTTTTATATCCTTTTCCCCATAGATGAATTCTTTTTTTTATTTATATAAGTTTTATTTTTTTCATGTATACTTCTCCCCCATTGACATCAATGAAAAAACATCAATATGTCAATCCTCAGTGTCAAAAGGCACTCTTTAGAAAAAATACATTCACTAGAGTCCTTCATGACTCAACTCAAAAATACACATACTCCCCCATAGAGGAAGTACCAACATCCAATCCAAAAAAGATAGAGATCATATACCACTGGACTAATAATATGCATCACTTCTCAAAAGTAGGCTGGGGCATAACCCCAAGAATACCTCTCAAATTTTCAAATGTATCTTTAGGTAAGGGCTTTGTAAATATATCCACAATCTTCTCTTTTGTACTTATATGTACTCAAGTTTGACTTCTTTCTCTCTCACTACATGATACTTTTTTTCTATATGCTTTGTCTTAGAATGCAATACATGATTATTAGACATACTTACTATACTGGTGTTATCACAGTGTATAAGAACAGGCTCATCAAATTTGATTCCAATATCCTTCAACATTTGTTTCATCCATATTATCTGGTTACAATTGTTTTTTGCTTCTACATATTCTGCTTCTGCTATGCTCTTTGAAATGCAATTATGTTTCTTGCTTAGTCAAAAGACCAATCTTCCTCCAAGAAAAAATGCTCCACCACTTGTACTCTTTTTGTCATCAACACTACCTCCCCAATCTACATCTATATATGCACATAGGGTAAAATCATTAGAGTTTTCATACTATAATCCATATTCAATTATTCCTTTCAAGTACCTCAATATTATTTTTACTGCTACATAATGTGACTCTTTAGGATCAACTTGAAATCTTGTAACAATTTCAACCGCATGTGATATATCTAGTCTTGTATGAGTTAAATACTGCAAACCTCCAATCATAGATCTGTACTTCTTTTGTTCAACTGCAGGAGTTTCATCTATGCTAGATAACTTATGACCAGTTACCATAGGTGTGCCAATCAGCTTACAATTTTCCATTCCAAATCTCTTAAATAAGTCATTCAGATACTTTTTTTGATATAAGAAAATACCATCACTATTTTGTGTTATCTGCAATCCTAAAAAATATTTCATCTCACCAATCATGCTCATTTCAAATCCAGTCTTCATTTCATCTCCAAATTTATCACTAGCTTCATCTTCTCCACCAAAGATAATATCATCAACAAAAATAACTACAACCAACAAACCATTCTCAGTTTATTTCAGATACAAATTGCTATCTGCTGTGCCTTTAGCAAATCCCAATTTTATCAAATACTTATCTAATCTTGTATACCAAGTTCTAGGTGCTTGTTTAAGTCCATATAAAGCTTTGTTCATTTTACATACCATGTCTCCTTCATGAGTTAAGGGAAAACCTTCAGGCTACTCAATGTAGACTTCTTCTAATTCTCCATTCAAAAATGCTTACTTCACATCCATGTGATATACTTTAAATTTCTTATAAGCTACATAAGCCAAAAACATTCTCACTACTTCAATTCTTGCAACAAGTGCAAAAGTCTCTTTATAATCAATTTCTTCTTGCTGTGAGTAACCTTTACATACTTGTAATCACCAAAAATTGGACAAGATCATTTAAATGATAAATCAAGGCAAAAATCAATACAATTAAATACAATTAAATCAAAGCAAGTCAAAATCAAAGATAAATTGCAATTAAACCTTAATCCAAATTTAATTGAAAATCAAAAGCCATTAAATCAATTTAAACCTAATATATCATGATTAATCAATAAATTATATAATTAATCTAATTAATTGAATAGTTCGAATTAAATCAAATCAACCCATTTAAGGGGTACACATGGCTAAATTTTTTTAATTATTTAATTCCTATTTTCTCTCAACCACCAAATGGGAGGAAAATGAATTAACCAATAGGAATTGAGGACCAAGCTCACATGGATCAAGCCTAAATTGAATCTCAATCACTCATTTGGAGGATGCATCTTGTCCACTCATTTTGTCTTCTTGTCCTAAGATTTAAGGACAAAATATTTAAATGGTCTCCAAAGGTGGAACCATGGTGATGAAGGGTGCTCCCCTTAATACCACAAACACATAACAGAAATAGAGAAACAATATGCAAGAACAAAAAATGGGCTTCTTATTATCTCCAAAAATGTGGAATTACAAACTTTCAGAATTACAATATGCAAAGCCACATGGGCATTTCCCTTACAATATTCTGTAGGACAAAGCCTCGAATCAATACCCAGATTTACTACCCAAAACTATCCCAAACTGCCTAAGACAACACTACAGCCTTCCTTATATAGGCAATTTTCCACCGCATGGGAAGGTTCCAGAATTTTAGCCAACAAGGCCTACCAAACTTAGAATTATTTTATTTTTCATTTTCTTACATCATAGTCGGCTCAAAATAACTTTTGAAACCCAAACAAAAATTTTGAAGGAAAATCATTTTCCACCATTTTAGGTGACCCAACTTCTGAAGACCATAAGTCATCACCAGTTGAACCGATTGACTATTATAACCCCATTTCAGAAAGGCCACAAAGCGCTCTACAAGCCTGATTGGTGTAGGTGATTGTAAACCTCATCTGGGGCCTCTAAAGCCTTCAAAAATGAGTTCAAAGTTCCTGTACCCTGTTGCCAATACCCAAAATCTTCAATATCTACAAAGCTAGACTTGATCTATCAATGAAACTTTACTGGCAGGTTGATATGACCAAAATGAACCTCCAGGGAAGAAATCAGAATATTCTGAGATCGGATGACCAACTTACTAAAAATAGCAAGTTTCCATAAATAGCAACTCTGCACAAGATAGCCCTTATTGAATACAAAAACAAAAATATTTTTGGGTGATGCAAGATTGCTCTTACACCCAAGATGCTCCTGCATTAGACACCCGGGGTAATTTGAGAAGTGACCCTATCACGACTTAGGTGTGCAGAGGAAAACCAAGATGGTTAACCTCCTCCTTTGTCAACCATAATGAATCTTCAACAGGTCATTCTTTCCATTTGACCAAATATTCTTCATATGTCGTGTTCCTTGTGCTTCTGCCAACATGACTGTCTAGTATGTCTTCAATCTCTTTGATATCTGAGCTAGTTGCTAGAATACTCCACTGTGCTAGTGTAACCTCATCTTCAACACCTCCTTCATGATACTCTATCAGATCTGAAACATTAATTACTGGTGAAATATTCAGCTCAGTAGGCAACTTGACCTCATATGTATTTCTTGAATCATGCTTCTTCAGTATCTTACATGGCCCAAACTTCTTCATTTTCAGCTTGTTATATGCACCAACTAGAAATCACTCCTTCCACAAATGAACCATGACTTCATCCCCAACTAGAAATTCCTTATGCCTCCTATTCTCATCTTCCTTAGCCTTATACTGTGCATTCATCTTGGTAATGTACTTCCTCACCTCTCATGGATGTTCTTCAAATGTTCTACAAAATCCTAGCTTTCTCAACTCATATGCATTTCTTGGACTACTTCCATATACAATCTGTGGATGATGTGATGAACTAAAATTCAAATCTATCTTCAACTCTTCACTTTCTACTAGTGTCATTCTGTGTGCTGCCTTATTTGGAAAACTAGCTCCTGAAATTAAGTCCGTTTGATGACTGATCTTTCTTACTAGTGGTAATCCATCAGGCACATTATCAGATACAATATCCTAAAACTCATTCAACAAATCTGCAACTTCTACAGGTACATCTTCTACTTCCTCTTTCCTAGCCTTTGGAATTAAGGTAAAACACATATGCTCATGCCGCATACCATCTAAGAAATTTCTTCTATCAACAAAATTTATTCTTGCATTACCACATACCTTTTCTTCTGTTTCCTTCAATGGTTTTAACTTATGTCGCACTCCATCCTTTGTTAGGGAATATGTATTCACACAACCATCATGTACAACACACTTGTCAAACTACCATGGTCTACCCAACAACATATGACATACATCCATAGATATGATATCACATAGTACCTCATCATGGTATTCGCCAATCTTGAACTTTACTAGGCACTGTTCACTGACCATGACCTTGTGATCATCCTGCACCTAGGCAACCCAATATGGATGTGGATGTTTATGCCTCTTGAGCTTCAACTTTATCACCATCTCTTCTGACACCAAATTATCAGTACTACCACTATCAATAATCACATCACAAAACTTACCCTCACACTTGCACCTGGTGAGAAATAGACTTCTCCTTTGCTCAGGTTCATTCTCACCACTCAGCAGGACTCTTCTGTTAATCAACATTTCTCCTCTTTTAGCATCTTCAAAATTTGAGGATCTGACATCTTCATCTACATGTGCCACTCTAGCCTGGCCTTCATTCCTCCTATCTATCCTTCCTTGGCATTGAGGACATTCAAATGCCCTATGACCTTCTTCTCCATAGTGAAAACATGTTCCACGGAAGCCTCCTCTTCTTGAACCTTGTTCTCTTCCTCTTCCTGTTTGATCTCTATTGTTCTGATCTTGGAAAGAATTGAAATTATCTCCTCTCTAATTCTAACTATTACTGGCCTCATCCTACTTTTTAAGATCTTCATTTCAATCTCCATATGACCATCCACTAGATCTTCCATCATGACTTCTTCCACTTTGTCTGCTCTCAAACTTCTTGTTCAACTTTTCCTCTACTTTTAGGGAAAACTAGTATGCCTCTTCAATACTATTCATTCGAACTAGATTCAATTCTTCCTGAATGCTTGGTCTTAACCCATTAAGGTAATGGACAACTTTCTCCTTATCAGCTTTTGCATGTCCTATTCTGATGAGGATTCGATAGAACTCCTCTGTATACTCTTGAATAGATCTTCCTGCTTGCTTCAAACTTTGCATTTTCCTCAGTAGGTCAACCTCATAATCAATAGGGATGAACTGTTGCATCAATTTATCCACCATCTGATCCCATCTTGTAATTTTATCCTTTCCTCTTCAATTTCACTCCAATTGAATCTCTTGCCACCATATCTTCACATGGCCCTTTAGTCTGGCCTTTGCAAACTTGACCTGATTAGGATCCTCCATATCTTCATACTCAAAATATTCTTCACATTCATTGACCTAGTCGATCAATTCTTCTGGGTTAAGATTTCCTGAAAATGCAGGAACCTCGATCTTAGGTCTTTTCTTGATCTTGGAAATGGCCCAGAAAAGCCTTTCTTCTTCTTGATTCAAAATTTTTCCTTCTTCTTCTTGATCATCATTTCCTTCTTCGGCTTCATCCTCACTTTCATCTCTAACACTAAGATTCATTCCTCTACGAATCTCTTCTTGCAATGCTCACACTTGTCTTTGGAGCGCTCTAACCTTAGGTGTTACAACACCATCTGTTCCACCACATTCCCTTTGTGGAGGCATTTTTGTGATGCATGTTGAAACCCTAACCATGGTCCTAGTGCAAACTGCCTCACAGTCGGTGATCTATTTACATAGAAACCCTAACCCACTGTCCTAGTGAAAACTGCCTCACAATCGGTGATCTATTTACACACTCAGGAACTCCTGCTCTGATACCACTTGATGAAGGGTGCTCCTTGTTAGGATTAACAAGGGAGAAATAAAAATTACATGCAAATATAACCAATATAAGAAAATGATAAACCACACAAAAGAGAACACAAGACACAAAGATTTAACGTGGTTCACCCAATCCCTAAGCTACGTCCACCAACAACGAGTCCAATATTTTATTATCCAATGATTACAACCTGATTAAAATCTGTAATCCCTTACAGCTCAAATCCACCACAAGTACTAAAATCATACATTATGAAATCCCTAACCCTAAGCCATATTATACAATATTTTTGCCACTTTAGGGTTAGAATGAGTTACAATATGTCGGCCCAAAATAATAAAAAATATGTCGACCTCAAAAAAATTCACGAGGTCGGGAGGAAAAATGTAAAGTACTTTCCTAGATAGTACTTTCCTGATCAATCACCACAAGCTAACAATCTCCCACTTGGTGATTGATCAGTATCCACACTAAAATACCTCCCACTTGGAGACTGATCTTGTAGCAATACCACTACCATATGAGGCTCCCACTGGATTGAACCACCCTAGACTCAGTTGTTTCTTTATTCTGTTTAGTCTAGAAGACCATTTGAAGCTAAACACAAGTTCAACTTCTCCCTTGTTACTACCTTTGTAAACATATCTACTGGATTATCATCTGTATGAATCTTTTCTAGCTTTAACTTCCCATCATCCAAAACTGACCGAATGAAATGGTACCACAACTGTATGTGTTTTGTCTTTGAGTGAAAAGTAGAATTTTTTGCAAGATGAATGGCACTTTAGCTATCTGTATGTAGAAAATTATCCTTCTATGGATGTCCCAATTATTCCATAAAGAATTGAAGCCATATCATCTCCTTGGCTACCTCTGTAGCAGCAACATACTCTGCCTCTATAGTGGATAAAGCAACCACCTTTTGTAGTCAAGAAATCCAACTCACTACTGTCCCACCAATAGTAAATACATAACTTGTAGTACTCCTTTTTCTATCTATATCTCCTACCAAATCTGAGTCAACATAGCCTTGTACAGTAGTAGTAGAACCCCCAAAGTATAAACACTTACTGGATGTACCTCTCAAATATATGAGAATCCATTTGACTACATTTCAATGCTCAATACTAGGGTTACTCATATATCAGCTAGCAACTCCCACTGCGTGTGCAATATATGGCCTAGTACATACCATAGCATAGATTAAGCTCCCTACAACTGAAGCATAAGGTACCTTAGACATTTTAGTCTCTTCTTCTGGTGTCTTGGGACACATATCCTTAGTCAAATTCAAATGACCAAGAAAGGTGTGTTGACAACTTTGGCATTCTCCATAGAGAAATGTTGCAACACCTTCTCAATATAATCAGCCTGAGATAGAGACAATTTCCTATTTTTCCTATCTTTGCAAATTTTCATACCAAAGATTTGTTTTGCTGCCCCCAAATCCTTCATAGCAAATGAATGTTCTAACTGTTGTTTCAACCCCTTAATGTGATCCATGTTAGACCTAGCTACAAGCATATCATCAACATATAAACATAAAATAATGTAGCTGTCATCATCCAACCTCTTAAATTAAACACAATGGTCAGAATGACACCAACTGTATCCATGCTCATTCATAAAAGTGTCAAATTTAATATACCATTATCGAGGTGCTTGCTACAAGCCATATAAACTTTTCTACAATTTTCACACTAAACTCTCCTTACCCTTGACCTCAAATCCCTGTGGCTGTACCATATAGATTTCTTCATTCAAATCACCATGAAAAAAGGCTATTTTAACATCAAGCTACTCTAAATGAAAATCTTTAGTAGCCACAATGCTTGAAATAGTATGAATAGAAGTCATTTTAACAACTGGAGAAAAAATCTCATCAAAATCAATACCATGTTTCTGTGCAAATCCTTTTATAAATAATCTGGCTTTAAATATTTTCTTACCTCCATTCTCTTCTTTTATCCTGTAAACCCATTTATTCTGTAAAGCCCTTTTACCTGCAGGTAACTTACATAAATCCCATGTTTGATTTTTCAGCAAAGAGTCCATTTCATCTATCATTACAGACTCCCACTGAAGCTTTGTATCCACCTGTACAACTTCATTATAACATTTAGGTTCACCAGCATCTATTAACAAAATAGAATACAAAGATGGAGAAAATCTTTTTGGAGGTCTACTTAGCCTTGTTGACCGTCTAACATTCACTATTTTGTGTGGTATTTGTTGTTGCTATTGTTGTGGAGCATAAGGAATTTCTAGAACATTATCATTTGGAATATCATCCAGCACTACATAATCATTTTCTTTCTTCTCATGCTGCTGCAACCGATCTTTTCACAATACTTTCTCATTGAATATGACATCCCTGCTTCTTACAATTTTATGATTTTCAAAATCCCAAAGCCTATAACCAAATTCATCAATGCCATATCCAACAAATACATATTTTTTTGACTTAGCTTCTAGCTTGGTTTTGTTTTCAGAATCTATAAGTGCAAAAGCTTCACAACCAAAGGTTTTGAGAAAAGAATAACTCACCTTCTTACCACTCCATGCTTCCTCTGGAATACCACAGTCCAAAGGAGTAGAAGGGCCTTTATTGATTAAATAAACAATAGTGTTCACAGCCTCTGCCCACATATTTTTGGGCAGCCTAGCATGCAACCTCATACTCCTTGCACACTCCATTATTGTCCTATTCATGCGTTCAACCACTCCATTTTCCTGTGGAGTCCTTGGAACTATTTTCTATCTATGAATACCAGTAGAGGCACAATAATCTTCAAATTATTTGCTGCCATACTCACCACCATTATCAGATCTGAGACATTTTAATCTTTTCCCAGTCTCATTTTCAACCAAGCTTTTCCATTTCTTAAAAGTTTCAAATACATCAAATTTTTGTCTAATGAAATATATCCATACTTTCCTAGTTGCATCATCAATGAATGTAACATAATAATGAGAGCCACCAAGGGAAGATACCTGAGCTAGACCCCATACATCTGTATGCACAAGCTCTAATTTTTCATCTTTCTTTTCCTTCCCACTCTTTATAAAACTAACTCTCTTTTGCTTTCCATACACACAACTTTCATAGAAATCCATATTAACACATTTCAGACTAGGTAAAACTTTCTTTGAATGAAGTAATTTCATACCTTTCTCACTCATGTGCCTGAGTCTATTGTTGCACAACGCTGTGTCAGAATCTATAGCAATGGTTCGATGTTCTTCCTGCTCAACTACAGCCACTATTCCTGAACATTCATTATCTTCTAAAACAATTAAAGTAGAAGGAACAGTATGACCTGTACAAAGATATAAGGTGCCTACTTTCACACCTTTTTCTACTACTAAGGAACCTTTTGAAACCTTCCAATTTTTATCATTAAAAGTAATTGTGCAACCCTCATCAGCGAGTTGCCCTGCTGAAATTAAGTTTCTACTCAGCCTTGGAACATGTCTTACCTCTTGTAGTAGCCAATGATTCCCATTGTGAAACTTAATCTTGATTTTCCCTTTTCCAACAATTTGACAGGGTTCATTATCTCCCAAATAAACTAGCCCAAAATCCCCTTGGACATAATCAACAAAATAACCTCTATGGGGTGCAGCATGAAATGAAGCCCCCAAATCTAACACCCATTAATCATCAACATTTTCTAAAGACAAGAGCAAAGCATCCTCTTGGGATTAGTTACTTACCACATTTTCCTCCTTGTTTCCATCATGTTTGTCTCCTTGATCTTTCTTCCAAGACCAACAATATTTCTTCTTATGACCTAGTTTTCCATAGTACCAGCAATCATTTGGCCCTTTGGATTCATACCTCTTTCCCTTTGATTTTCCTCTTGATTTCCCATGATTTTCAGAGTTGTTTCCTCTATCTCTTGTTCTGCCTCTGCTTTCTGCATTCAATACACTACCCGATGTGGATGCCCTTGAGCTTTTCCTAAGAATTTACTCACTCAATATAACACCAATAACATCATCAAACTTTAGGGTATTAGAACTAGAAACAAAATTACTAACAACCATTACCAAGCCATTCCAGCTTTCTGGCAAAGAACACAAAATCAAGAGAGCCCTAACCTCTTCATCAAAAGTAATTTTAATTGAGGCTAACTAACTTTTAACTATATTAAACTCATTCAAATGATCAATGATTGATCCACCTTCTACCATTTTCATATTAAATAAATGCTTCATAAGAAATACCTTGTTTGAAGCTGAAGGCTTTTCATACAACTTCGCTAGGGTATCCATCAGATCTTTAGCTTTTGTTGCTCCAGTGATATTGAATGCCACTGATTGTGCCAGGCATAAATGAATACTCCCTAGTGCCTTCCTATCCAAAATATCCCAATCTTCCTGAGACATTGTTGCCTCTTTCTTGGCTATTCCCTCTAATGGCCACCATAGATCCTTTTGATAGAGATAGTCCTCCATTTGCATCTTCCATAACTAGAAGTTCTACCCATTAAACTTATCAACCTTTAGCCTACCCTCATCTGCCATTTCTCCCACTTAACTAAGAGACTCTCCCACTGACTCGTGAGACTTGCTTTAGAGAATGGATGAAAGAATAAATGAAATAACCTCACTCTGATACCACTTGTTAGGATTAACAAGGCAGAAATAACAATTACATGCAAATATAACCAATATTAGAAAACAATAAACCACACAGAAGAGAACACAAGACACAAAGATTTAACGTGGTTCACCCAATCCCTGGGCTACGTCCACCAACAATGAGTCCAATATTTTATTATCCAGTGATTACAACCTGATTACAATCTGTAATCCCTTATAGCTCAAATCTGCCGCAAGTACTAAAATCATACATTATGAAATCCCTAACCCTAAGCCATATTATACAATATTTTTGCCGCTTTAGGGTTAGAATGAGTTACAATATGTCGGCTCAAAATAATTGAAAATATGTTGACCTCAAAAAAATTCATGAGGTCAGGAGGAAAAATGTACAGTACTTTCTTGATTAGCCACCACAAGCTAACACTCCCCTTAATACCACAAACACATAACAGAAACAGAGAAACAATATGCAAGAACAGAAAATGGGCTTCTTATTATCTCCACAAATGTGGAATTACAAACTTTTAGAATTAAAATATGCAAAGCCACATGGGAATTTCCCTTACAATATTCTATAGGACAAAGCCTCAAATCAATACCTAGATCTACTATCCAGAACTGTCCCGAACTGCCTAAGACAACACTACAACCTTCCTTATATAGGCAATTTTCCACCACTTGGGAAGGTTCTAGAATTTTAGCCAACAAGGCCAACCAAACTTAGAATTATTTTATTTTTCATTTTATTACATCATAGTTGGCTCAAAATAACTTTTGAAACCCAAACAAAATTTTTGAAGGAAAATCATTTTTCGCCATTTCAGGTGACCCAACTTTCGAAGACCATAAGTCATCGCCAGTTGACCTGATTGACTATTATAACCCCATTTCAAAAAGGCCACGAAGTGCTCTACAAGCCTAACTTGTGCAAGCACCTATCACCCAAATTCTCTACCTCATTCAGGGCCTCTAAAGCCTTCAAAACTAAGTTCAAAGTTCTTGTACCCTGTTGCCAATACTGAAAATCTTCAATATCTACAAAGCTAGACTTGATCTGTCAATGAAACTTTACTGGTAGGCTGATATGACCAAAATGAACCTCCAGGGAAGAAATCATAACATTATGAGATCAAATGACCAACTTACTAAAAATAGCAAGTTTCCATAAATAGTAGCTCTGCACAAGATAGCCCTTATTGAATACAAAAATAGAAATATTTTTTGGTGATGCAAGATTGCTCTTACACCCAGGATGCTCCTACATCACATGGACTCAACTCTCACCTAACCTTGATCAACTCAACTACACCACCTTCTCTTTCCAAAATCTATAAAAGCAAGGCATAATTCACTCATTAATCATCCACAAATATGAGAATATCATCAAACCTCTTGCAAATTAGAGCTAGAAAGGAAAATTTAGAGCTAATTAGTTGTATTTTCATTTGGAATTGAACTTTTAGCTTTGTTTATCATTCATTCTCATTTTAGGACTGTCACTAATGGAAGCTTGCTGAGAGCTTTGCATTAGCATCCCTAAATAGATATCCATAGAGTGCTTAATTGTCAATTCTTTACTAAATTAGATTGCTATTTGTGGTAATTTAGTTGTTATTTTGAGTTATTGATGATACTAACCCTATGAAGGTATTTTTTCTAGTACAAAAAATGGTGCCCACCATGGGGCATTAGGCCTCATAAATTTATAAATTTGGAGAAGTAATTTTTTTTTGCAAAACTTGTTTTGTTCTCTCTTTTGCAGGTTAAACAACACGTTTGATACTTTCTCCAGTGCTTTTAATTGATTCTCCAATGCTTTTAAGGTCTAAAACAATGCTTATATGATAAAGTCTTGCACCTTTACGTGGAGTTTCATCACTTTCAATTTCTTCTGTCTTCTATCTTATTTCTTTCAGCTTTTTCACCCTAACTCTCTAGTGCATTCAATTGATTCTCCAACGCTTCTAATACTTTCTGTTAACACCTTTTCTCATTTTATCAATTCTTTTAATAATTTTTTGCAACGCGTTTAATTTGATTAGAAGCATGTTTAAGCTTTTAACAACACTTTTAATAGATTTTGTTGTGCTTTCAATTAAATTGAGAATTAACAGAATTTAACTTGTGGAAAATGATTTCTCCATGTCTCCAGGATGACTGGTCATAAAAAAACAAAAAAACTAGAGACCAGATTTAACAGCGAAGGGAAAGCTTTGACAAAACAGATTAAAGAGGAGAATATTGCACACATCAAGCTGGTTTTGGAGAATTCTCAGCAAGAAAATGAGGTATATGAATAATACTTGAAATTTGTAGAAGCTTATAAATCAAAGTTCATATCATTAAATTGGATTTACTTGCCTTAATCAATTTTTGTCAAAATTCGATAAATAAGGCTTAAATTCAAAGTTATTCTTGTTTTCTTCATTTTGGCTAGCTGTGTTGACTAAATTGTTGGAGGAGAAGTGAATGGAAAGGAATGATCACCACTAGGTGATCATAAAAATGGAAAATTCATCAAAAATGTCCCTAACCTTAGCTAGCTTCGAAACAAGGTAAGCTTAAAACTTGGTCAATTTTTGCTTAAATTGTGGCCTTGTCAATTTCAAAATCTAGTAATTAAAAAAGCCTATTATTGTTTGAGGGATTTGATACTAGGCCTATACTCTTCACTGCCAAAGTGAATCAAAATGCCAAAAATATCAAGTTCCTTGATTAAAAGAAAGACTAAGTAAATCAATCACTCAATTTGAACAACCCCTTGTTTGTGGAAAAGAGTAGAAATACTCGATTCCCATTAGTTAGTGGGTTTGGTAATTGAACCTTGTTAAAAGTGTTTGGGAATTGATAAACAGATAGGGATATGCTCTTCACCTTTTGGTGAATCAAACTCCCAAAAACTATCTCTTTATTCCACTTTATTGCTTTCAAAATGAACATGCTAGATCTATAGTGGGCTCGCCTCCCAAGATTTTCCTTAACGAGGCTTGTGAGAGGGACATCACAAAGTGGGATACGATTTCCTTTGCCACAATCATCCAACCCACTATAAAATGAAATGCATGCATCCTTAATGGGGTGTGTAACAAAAGGGTGTTAAATGTTTGAACTTCCTTGAGTAGTCCTTCGGGATTGCACAAAACTCTGACATATCGGTGGTGGGAAGCCTCTTAATATACTTGGAGGATGAAAGTTTTGTTAGAAATAGGGAATACTGAGAGGGGGGGTGAATTAGTATTCTAAAAACTTTAAATTTTTCCCAATTATGGATATAACAGATTATCTTAACACATGCATAACATAAGAAGCTAAACAACATGCATAGCAATAAAACTAAAGAACTCATAACACATTATTTTTTCTCGAGGAAACCCTGGCCAAGGGAAAACCCTGGTGGGGATGGTACCCACAAAGATCTACTAATCAAAAGTATCTTGTTAAGGATGTTGACCCTGTTAGGAGTCTATTACATACATATAGTGTCTCGTTCTTGATTAAGGGACTATAGGCCTTGTTAGAAGCCTCAACCCTGTTAGGAGTTGGTAGTACAAAAAGTGATTACCAGATGAGCCCACTGCCCAAACAAGTAATATATAATATTTACTGATTACAAAATTAGGTCAAGGTACATAACCTTATACTACCTGCATCAATATCTCTTCACTTCTCTTTCACTATCGCTATTACATATACATCATTTATCTCACATCATATCACTTCTTGGTCTTTTTCTTCTTACAATTTACAATTACATTTATACAAGTTATTAAGGCTAATAAATTTTCAGTCGGCTATCATATTAAAAAATAACTTTACCCAAGGGTTAACATCTAGGATGTTGTCCCTTTATATTTTTAAGTCATTATTTTGTTAAACAAAATAATCCCTTAACTCTTTATCAATTCTGTCTTCATATTCTATCATGTCGGCTTAACACTGTCTTTAGAAAAATTGTCATAACTTCTTCCCTACATGCCGTACTAACTTGTGCTCTGAGATGAGTCTTCAATAGTCACCATAGAGTCTATTTTCAAGTGCACAAGCATTGAAATTACTCCAGTCGACATCGCAAACAAAAACTATCTTTGGATTCACTGGTAAAAGCACATTGTCTCATACTTAGACAATTTCACATTGCACTCTGACATACTAGCTCTTTGACCTATGTGATCTTCATGTAGATCATATGTTTCCATAATGACAACATCTATGTAACCAACTTAGCCAAATTTTCAACAATCTCCCCCTTTGTCATTGGTGGCAACATATGAGAAAATTGGCTAAGTCTTACAACTTCAAAATCTCAAAATTGTGGCCATAATACAAAACATATATATACTGTCCTTATGACTTTATAAATCCTTTCAATATACTATACTCCCCATAAGGAAATGTATCCTTAACAAGTTTTTTCTATATATCTCTCCCCCTTTGACAATACTGACAAAAAAGGTAAGGAGGGTAACAAAATTATGTTCATAAAATTTATACCTTAATTCAATATTGCAAAGCCGGTAGGCTTGCAACACAATATGCAAAATTGATCTTCATAGCCTCTAATTCTTTCTCCCATGATTTCTTAATATAATTTTTGATGCTGAGTAGTGCGCACAATCCATAAGATGCTATCTCACATGCTTGGAGATTCTCAAAGCTAAAATTTTGAAAAGATGTCTTTGCTGAAAGACATTCTTCCAATTGCCCTTCAATAGTGCTTAAGTTTATAGAAATGTGTTTTCTCAAAAGAGAAAATCTCTTCATTTTCCCATCCTTTTCATGTTGCAAAATTCTGATCTCATCATATATCTTACGAATTTTCTTCTCAACATTAGATACCTTCACATTGGGGCCTGAAAGAAGGTTTGTTTCATTCTGAATTTTTGCTTCCTTCATCTTCATATTTTGATCTTCCTCTGCTGCCAAGGTCTCTGATTTTGTACACTGAATGTACAAGGATTTACCTCTTTCTAAATTCTTCCTCAAGTCCTTTATATAGATATCAAGGTTATTGATATCATTCCTAATATTCTAACTGATGTTCGAGAGTGTTTTGGCCTCATAAGCTACATGAGCTTTCACTTTTGCAATATCAGATAGATTTGTGAAATCATTATCAAAAGTGTTCATTACCTCCTTTGCTCTTTCTAGTGGGTCATCTTTTACAATCTGTGTAGTAATAATGCCTTGTAATTTCTCAATAAGATCCTTCAAGCATCCTTCAAGACTTTTAACTTTATTATTCTTTCCAATGATCTTGTTCAAAGATGTGATCAATTCCATCTGATCATCATCATCTACTTCCTTTCCCAAATTTTCAATCATAGAGCCAATTTGATTTTTCTTGCTAATCTCAGGTGTAAGACTGATATCATCTTTAGTGGGAACAGGTACTAGTTTTTCTATCACTTTAGGTTCTACAACTATGGTCTCTATTTTCTCTTCTCCTTTGGTAGTCTCCTGCTCTTCAAAAGCTGAATTGTCAACAATGTTTTCAAGATTCTTGAATAAGTTATCATCACTATCCAAGATGATCTTAGTTCCTTCTACATTCATGAATTCATCCTCAATGTGTATGGCTACTAGAGAGGGAATGCCCTCTTGTTCTGCTTCTTTTGCTACTTGATCTTTGGATTCAACTGCAACTGATGATTCTCTAGCATTCCCAGAAATTACCTTAATGATTGCTTGCTCTGTTTCTGCATTGACTTCTTCATATCTACCTCCCATAATCTGAATGGTTCACTTCTTGGTTCTCAAATGGGTGCTTAAAGCTTTCATAATCTGATTAAAGTGTACTTCATCTTTCACAACACAAAGCTTTCTTACAAGCTTTTCTCTAATAGCTGTGTCCTCTTCTGATGCTCTCTTCTTCTTATTTACAAGTTTATTGTACAAGTCATCAGGTATCTTACCCTAAATTGTATCAAACTTGTTATTAGACAAAATCATATGCTTTACCATTTCATTTTCCAAATTTAATCTCTTTTCATAATCATAGAGATCATAATACTTATTCATTCTTGTAAAGTCTCCATCTTGAAAGATCTACTCATTAAGCTTCTCAACTCTAGGTTTCTAGGTTTTCTTCTTAATAGAAGTGTCATCATCTTTGATTTCTACAATTTTCCTTGCAGCTGGTGGCACCAATGTTTTCTACCTCTTACCTGGTCCAGTAGCACTCTCTTTTACTCTTTTGCTAAGTGTGGAGGAGGTGGATCTAGTGGATATCCTTGCTTCTTGATCCTTCTTTGTTTCTTCCACTTTCACCTTAACCAATGATTCTTCTTGCTGTGCTACAATTGATGATAGAGGTGGAACAGACAAAACTTTTTTTTTTCCAATATCTCTGATTGCTTCTACTATTTTCTTAGCTACCAAGAATTCATGCTCAGTCATCCCTGTATCTTTTAGAATTTTCTCGATAGTACTTTCAACTCTTTTCTTTGACTGCTTCTCTTCAAGTAAGGTCTTTGCGGAGTTGAAGTTCTCCTCAAAGGTTCCAAACCTATTATAGTGAGTGTCCAACTTACACTTAAGCAACCTACTCACATACTCTTCTATCTCAACCTCAGATATCTCATAGCCAAGAGGGTCTATGAACTCTATTTAAGGTTCTACTGCTTCAATGTAAGTAAAGTCAGTATCAACCATGAAACATATCTCATTTTTATACTTCTCCACAAGAGACTTAGGGATGCTTGATCTGCTAGACACATCCTGAAATGTCTTAATTACCAACACTGCACTCTCATTCACTTTATCAATAACATGCCTCCTATACACTAGGTTAATCCTTTCCATTGTAGTTTGGCCATCATTCTAGTCATTTCCAATGGTGTAAGGAAATCTTCTCAATAGATGAAAAAACATATAAGTGATTAAGGATGAGAATCTAAACTGTGTATACTTAGTCTTCTTAATCTTCTCCAAATTCTCAAATAGTTGAATTCTCAGAATCTCACACATATCAACTTGTACTTTATCAACACACATCAGATAAGTTGCATGTATCATTCCAGCTGCCATGTCATCCTCTCTTGAGTTTACATAGAACTTAGTAGTTAGGATCTTTCATAAGTATCTGACATCATCTTGTTGAATCTTACTAATCACAATTCCTCTACCATTATAGGATGAATTTGTGTTGTCTATGACTATTTTCCTCATGTTATTCTCATTTAAAGGAATGGCTCTAGTTTTAGATAGTCCAGTAACTTCATGAATCAAATCAGCTGTGATATCTATCACTCTATCTTCTAACCAAAACTTCCCATTATGAATTCTGCTTAGGATAATCTTAGTACATTCTTCATTATCAAATTCATACTATAATGCATACTTAATAATCTCATTATGTTTCAAATGTTAAAATCCTTCTCTCAATGACATGTCCTGATTGTAGATCTTCTGATATTCCTTGGTGAAATCACTATCACTAATAGTCTCTAGTTTGCATCTAAGATAACTTCTAACATTCTCTAGATGTAAAACTTCGACTGGTACGGATGATAAAGCTAGCCTAGGATCATCTTCCAAGGGTTCTACTGGTTCCCTTTTCATCTTAGGTCTATTTTTATCTCTGACATTGTGAATTAAAGAAACATCCATATTTTCCTCTAATTCCTTTACTGATTTAAAGACCTACCAGGTAAAATACCTTGATTTTGTGATTTAGGGCTTGCATAGATTTGACACAAAATTCTTGTCTAAATCCTTGCAAAATGCTTCCAATCACTGCTCTTTGATCTCCTTTACACTTGAATTTTCTTTGATGATCAAATAATATTGATCATGACCTTTTATTAATTCAATCTCACTTAGATCTGACATCGCATTCAATTCTTTTGCTACTTCTTTCCAAAAAGTTGATTCTGTTAACCTGCAAAACTTAAAACTTCTTGCGATCTTGCAAAACATAATATTTTTCTTTGCACTCTTAACCATAGCATTAGAACGTCATATATTACCTTGCATTAATTGTGCAAGACTCAATTCATCATATTTCTACTTCTACACTAATCTAAGTTCCTATTCTACTACAATTTTCATAAATTAAGTACTTTGAGATGGGTCAAGTAAAGATTCATTCTTACCTTTTAATACTTCACCTTCCTGACTGCCTTCAGTGTTGAATATGTCTCCTTGATTTGTGCTTTTGATAAACTTCACTTCATTTGAATTACTACAACATCCTTTCTAACCGTTACTTGCATCTTCATTTCTTCTTGCATGACTTCTAGGGTTAGGGTTAGGATGAAAAACTCTATTGTTCATTCTGCAAAACCTTGTTGTATGTCCAATCTTGTTGCATATCTAAAAAACTATTCCATTGTTTCCATATCTTGGTCTAGGTTGATTGATGTATGATCTTCAGTTTCTAGCAATGTGTCCAACCTTGTTGCATCTATAACATACTACTCCATTTCTTCTATTCATATCTTCAGTAGGTTTCTTATCTGCATTGTTAGTATTCCTAAACATTCTACTACTATTATTATTCTCAATAAGTTTAGGTTTCCTGCATTCAATAGCTCTATGTCCAAAACCATGACAATTATAACAATAACCATTAAGAGGTTTGAATTGCTTACATTGTGCAATCTCTCTTCATATGACCAATAGTATTACAAGAAAAACATCTACCTTTGAATTCTCTTTGCATTCCTTTGGGTGATTCCTCTTGCTTAGGTGATTCTTCTTCTTTAGGTGTATCTTCAGATTTGTTAGTCTCATCAAAATTCTTCTCATCTATACTTTCAGATATTTTTAGATCTGGTTCCTTTCTTTCTTCATTTATTTTAAAAGTGTTGAATCCAAGACCAGTTTTATCATAGAATGGTTTCTGATAAGATATTTGTTCATTAATCTTCTCACTAGTTGAATATAGCCTTTCAAGTTGTTGTTTACATTGAGTTAGTTCTCCTTTCACTATTGCATTGTATTTCTCAAGTTTAGCATACTGTAAATTTACTTTCTCAAGTTCAGATGTTACTTTACCAAGTTTAGATTTTAGTCCTTCATTTTCAGTCTTTAGACTTTCATTCTCAGATTTAAGATTTGTTTCATTTTTTCTATTTCCATCTTTTAGACTTAGCTTCAGATTTTCTATCTTTAGCTCATGCTTAAGGATCTCATTTTATTTTTCTAAGTTGTCATCACAATCTTCAATGTAAATTTTGGATTCCTTTTCAGATTTCAGATCTTCCAACTTGTTTTTAAGTTTCTCAATGAGGTTCTTTGCATCATCATATTTTCTTCTTAGAGTGTCTCTTTCATTAGTAAGCATATCAATCTGTTCAAGAGCTTCTTCAAGATTCTTTTGTAGTTGATCCATATCCATAGAGATCTTACTCAAGCTACTAGGCTTTCCTTGAATGATTCTTTTTTGAGTAACTAAGCTCTGATACCAATTGTTAGAAATAGGGAATATTGAGAGGGGGGGGGGGGGTGAATCAGTGTTCTACAAACTTTAACTTTTTCCCAATTATGGATATAACAGATTATCTTAACACATGTATAAAATAAGAAGCTAAACAACATGCATAGAAATAAAACTAAAGAACTCATAACACATTATTTGTTCTCGAGGAAACCCTGGCCAAGGGAAAACCCCAGTGGGGATGGTACCCACAAAGATCCACTAATCAAAATTATCATGTTAAGGATGTTGACCCTGTTAGGAGTCTATTACATGCATATAGTGTCTTAGTCCTGATTAAGGGACTATAGGCCTTGTTATAGGCCTATTAGAAGTTGGCAGTACAAAAAGTGATTACTAGATGAGCCCACTGCCCAAACAAGTAATATATAATATTTACTGATTACAAAAGTAGGTCAAGGTACATAACCTTATACTACTTGCATCAATATCTCTTAGCTGCTCTTTCACTATCACTATTACATATAAATCATATATCTCGCATCATATCACTTCTTGATCTTTTTCTTCTTACAATTTACAATTACATTTATAGAAGTTATTAAGGCTAATAACTTTTTAGTCGGCTATCATATTAAAAAATAACTTTATCCAAGGGTTAACATATAGGATTTCTTCCCTTTATATTGTTAAGTCATTATTTTGATAAACAAAATAATCCCTTAACTCTTTATCAATTCTGTCTTCATATTCTGTCATGTCGGCTTAACACTGTCTTTAGAAAAACTATCATAACTTTTTCTGTACATGCTGTACTGACTTGCACTCTGAGATGAGTCTTCAATAGTCACCATAGAGTCTATGTTCAAGTGTGAAAGTAGTGAAATTACTTAGACAATTCCACATTGCGCTCTGACATACTAGCTCTCTGACCTGTTCGATCTTCATGTAGATCATATGTTGCCATAATGACAACATCTATGTAACCAACTCAGCCAAATTTCCAAAGATTTTAATATCCATTTTGAACGGAATCTTGATTAAATACCTTGTTAACTTAGAAAAGACTACCTTATAGAGCCATGTTTACAAACCAAATTTTGAGCTAGGTAGATTGCTTGAAATATCTTTTTGTGCAAAAACCCGTGATAATGCCCTTACAAATTCAAACACTTTTGGTGTAGAGGGTTAAAAAGAACAAGTGTATGTGTGGTTGTTTTGTTTAAAAAATACATAGAAAAAGTAAGAGACATCCATTTGAAAATTCATCTTATATTTTTAAATCTCTTCATAAAAGCAAATAATTACCAAATTAGGGAAAATGATTTGAAATCAAACCTTGTTGGATGTCGATTTCTACATGCTCTCATAGACTCAAACTATATTTACAAGAAGATGACACTTGCATTGCCAAAGAGGTCCCCAAATTTGAATACCAAAGCTCTTCAACAATCATGACCAAGGGGATAGTCTCCCAAATCTATTTGAGAAGAGAATTGAATCAATGGATAGAAACTCCACATTTCACGATTACCATCATGGAGGAAACAATTGTTGGAATATTGACTATACTATTATGATTTAGTGTTGTCATTATGGCAACAAAGTCATATGAAGTTTTAGAGTCAGCGCATTACTTAGAAGATCAGGAAAATGGCTAAGTATGGAAGACTAGATAGTTAACAGAGTACCAGATGAACAGAGCATCAACGCACGTGCATATGATTGAGTTATGGTATGTACCCTTGAAGATAAGATTTTGAGTATGGAATCATGCTAAGTCTAAGAGCGCATGATCATATGAGTCAGTATGAAGAAGTTACAGCTAGATGAAGTGTCACAGATAGTGAGCGACAAAATAGAAAAAAGCATAGAGCTGACTGTTGGTATTTTGGTTAGCGTGTATAAATTTGTTTTGTAAGGGCTATGCACCCATTGTATTTAGGTTATAGACATGTTAATATCATTTTATGTAAACACACTTGAGCCAATTCATTTGGAAGTGTTGTATGTAATAGGTTGAAGGCTGACCTAGTGAATAGTTTTGTTAGCGCATATAAATAAGACATGCACCTTTGTAATTAAGCATGGTATGAGATATAGAGTTCATAGTAGCAGAGAAGAAGTATGTGAAGAGAAGTTAGAATTTTGTAGAGCTTTACAAGAGGCTAAAGCATCAGTGCATAAAATGAACTGATCTGAAAAGAAGTGTCAAAACAATAGTTCACCTTGCATATAGTGTGTATCTAAGATCCAAAAGGTTGTAGCCTTCACCACTTAAGTAGTGAGCTCTAGGACAATGTGTCCCCACCCCTAACATGGTTATTGTAAAAGACTCCTAATAGGGTCCAACCCTTGACAAGGTCACTATACTAAAAGCATTGTAAAGATCAACTCCTAACAAGGTTGTAAGATCTTCTAACATGGATCATAATACACTAGTGCAGTTCTTAGTAGGTGTCAATTCCCACCAGGGTTTTTGCCTATTTGGGTTTCCCTGTAATCATATTTGGTGTTATGTGTTATGGTTGTTTATCTTACTTGCATTGATATTCAATTCAGTACTTAAGAAATTAAGTTAAAAGTTTCAAGATATCATAAAAAGTAATAATATATAGAACACTGATTCACCCCCCCCCTCAGTGTTCCCATTCCTAAAAATTGGTATCAGAGCTTTGGTCCTCTAAAGGAAAGTTTAATGACTTGAGGAGATCATGGATATAGGAGAAATGAAACATCTGAAGAAGAATCTTGAAGCAGCTCTTGAAGATCTTGACAGATCTGAAAAAGAAATTGAAGAACTAAAAGAAAAGGTTAGTGGATCTCAAATAATCATCAAAAAAACTAAAAAAGGACTTGAAAGACTATTCAAATAGTGATTGTATTGTCATAAAATGGAAGCACTTCCATTTTGATAGGTTTAGCACCCTCTTTTAGTACATTTATCATGATAGACTTGCATTTAGGATGCATTTTGCACTTATCTTCTTCATTCTAGGTGAAATTAGGGTTAGGATCCTGAGGATTCTCCTTAATTTCCCTTTTCCCATGGCTCTATTTTCTAGGTAGGACTTAGAAACAGGTCCTCCTGGACTTCATCATAGTCATCATAGGATTTTGTGCCTATCCCTGGCATTCTATCTTTTCTGCTATCACTTTTAGGTCTCCGGGCATCCTCAGGATCTCCTGTCCTGATCTGGCTAGATCTGGGCCCATAGGGTCAAAATCAAGATTGTTCCTGACTAGTTCAGGTACAACCTCGATTCTACCCCCCTCTGGAATTTGTGCCCCTCTTTCAAAATTTGGTCCTGATGGGCCCCAAAATCAAGGTTGGGCTCTCGGATCCGAGTGTGAAAAGGTTTTAATTTGAAATTCATTTAATTATTTTCCCTCCTTAGTTGGTTATTGTGATTGGACCTTAATTCAAGATGAAATTTGAATTATGGGTCCTCACAGTGCTCTAGGAGCCTCACCTTGAAACCTCTATATAAAGACTCTCATTTGCATTCATTTTCACCAAGTACAACCAAGCATTCTCATGATCAAGTGCTCTAAAGGAGTCAATTTCATGAGCAAGAAGATTTCAAGCAAGCAAGGAATGGTGAAGATGCAAGATAGAAAGAGGATGATATAGAAGATCAAGCCATTGTTGACATCAAGCATATTTGTGAACACATATTTGGAGCAAGAGAGATCCTTTCCTCCTTGATCCACCATTATCAACTTTCAAGCATTCAAGGATTCAATCATGGAGTAACAATTATGGATTGTGAGATTGGTAGAAGTACTTTAGCCTTGGGGGCTTGGTATGCTTTTCTATCTCATTCAAATCTATGCATTGTTGTTTCATACACATTCATGCTAGGGTTTTGATCTAGAGGATTAGATCTTGGCATTACACTTTCAATACATACACACACACATTCTATTTCAATCGGCTATTCATGGAGGTGGAGATCACCGAAATGGGGGTTTGACTAAGGCAAAACCCTATATAGCCACCCCCAAAACCCCCTTTTTCAGATATTTGTAGTCATTGTTTCGAGAATCAGAGGATAGATTTGAGTATCCTTTTTGCCGAACTTTTGAAATCTGCGAACAAAGTCAAAATTAACCTTCAGAATAAAAATGTAGTCTTTGACCTTTTATGAGGGTCAAAGTCGACCTGCTACCGGAAAGATGAAATTTTTCTAGGTTTTCTCTGTCTCGACTTTTTGATCACAGATCTGGTTGCAAAATCTTCTGAAATTTCACACAGACTTCAGAAAATAGGTATTTCTAAATCAATTTCATGATGAGGTATTTATCTTAACCTAATTAATTTTCAAGTATTTCCAGATTTACTTATGCTATTCCAATTCCAATTTCAATTCAAATGAATAAGTGTTGAATGTTAGGTACATTGCTTAGCTTCCATTTTTCCAATATTCATTTTGGTGAACCCATTTATGACAAATCTTACTTTTATGGTGTTAGACTTAAATCTTGTATGCTTATAAGATTAGATTTCTTTCATTTTCTTGCATTTATATCTCAAAATACAAAAACATTGCAAAATTCCTATAAAAATACAAAAATACTTATATTTACTTCTTTTCGTGCTTTCTTTGTATTCAACATGTATGATTCTTGTTTTGAGTACTTTGATGAGGCTTTTATTGTACAAGAGGATAGATTCCCTAATGAGGTACATGGTAGTGAGGATGAAAATGGTTCGAATATGATCTCCATGGATCCTATTGCTATTTCACTCTCCTCCACAACCTCTCCAATTGACCTTTATCATAGGGTGTGTGCATGGTTACCTTCATGTCCCACTATTTGCAACATTGATAAACCTAAAATGATATATCCTACACCTTTGATGATGGTAAAAGGATGTCCTTGTATAACAATTAAGGGTAAACCTAGAGATCCTTTGGATTTCTTTGATAACACTGATTCCATTTCACATGCTTATCACACATGGAATAACCCGCAACCTACTATTCTAGTTTCTTTACCTCCTTCTCAACCTATGCTTCCTAAAGAACCTAGGTATCCATCTACCTTTAAGGAGTACAACTTAGTTGATCAATTACGTGCTACTCCTGCTAAGATATCTTTATGGGAATTACTTCAAACCTCCCTGACATATCATGAGGCATTGCAAAAAGCTTTATCTACTCTTCCTACTTTGCCTCCTAATCAAGAGAACATTCATTTTATTTTGGATTGTATGCATACTATGCCTTCTATACCTCCCATTGTGTTTTTTGATAATGACTTACCTTCCCTAGAGGTGCAGAATCAATATGATGCTCTTATGGTGGTTGTCTCTATTAATCAAAGTATCATTCGAAGAACCTTAATTGATAATGGATTTGGAATTAATGTTTGTAGCATGGATATGCTCAAGGAAATTAAGGCCGATCTCTCTACTATTCAACCTGATAATGTTCCTATACGTGGATTTGATAATATTGTGAAAAGAACTTTGGGCATTATTACCTTACTTGTTAAAGTTGGTCCAGTTATTCTAAATACTCCTATTCATGTTATGCCCGGACCTCTCAATTATAATCTTCTTTTAGGAAGACCATGGTTACATACTATGCATGCAGTTCCTTCTACTCTTCATTGCAAGGTTAGGTTCATCTATAATAACTTAATGTATACATTACATGCAGATGATGCTCTGAATCCTTGCTTAAATGTTGAATATGCAAAAAACTCTGAACCTATTCAACCTAGTAAAGAGATTGAAAAACAATCAGAGATACAAAAATCTAAGATAAAACAACTTGAGATTCAACAAAAAGAAGTTCCATTTTCTTCTTCTTTGACTAAGGATGATTGGGGGACACTGGATTTTAATCCTACGTTTATTAGAGAATACAAGGTCTCTGATTTGGAATTCATGAAGCAACAAAGTGAATTTGAGAAAAAGGTTTTTATTTCTTCGCTGCTTTCTAAAGAATTAAAAAGTAATTTTGTTGCCGCTTCGACTAATGAAATGATTGAAACTATAAAGACTGATTATTATGATATTGTGACATATGCCACTCCTTGGACTCCTTCTGACATGACTGATCGATATGGTCCTGGTTATCATTTGCTTAAGAAATTGGGATTTAATGGGAAAGGATGTGGTAAATATGAGCAAGGTATACAAGTACCTTTGGATAATGAAGTTTATGATCATACATATGGATTAGGATTCAATCCTTATAGACAACCATCTGCTTTTCCCCTTAATGTTAATCATATTTGTACTGGACAATTGAAGTTGGTTAACCCATTGCTTATTGATCTTAATCAACAATCCTCTTTGGATATTTTTCCTAAAGATGAAGCCTTAATGGAATTTTTAGGGGTTTATGAGGATTTACCTAAGTTTCATCACAAATGAGGAAACTGATGCTTATTTTGGAGAATATGAAGAACAAGATATTCTCCCTTTACCAATGGATCCTCTGGTAAGAAGTGATTTGTTAATTACTGAAACTATTGATATTCAAGTTGATGAAAATGACTCTGAAAGGATGATAAAAATTGGGAAATGCTTGAATTCGGATAAACGTGATTAGTTGATTTCCCTTTTGCTTGAATTTAAGGATATTTTTGCTTGGACATACTTAGATATGTTGGGTATAGATTCTAAGATTGTTACTCATAACATTGTTTTAAAGCCAAATATGAAGCCTGTGAAACATAAAATTCGAAAGATGAATCGACAAATTGCTTTATTAGTCAAAGGTGAAATTGAAAAATTATTGGATTTTGGATTTATCCATTCTATTGATTACTCAGATTGGATTTCAAATATTGGCATTTCAAAGGAGAAAACAAGATAAGAATGTGTACTGATTTTAGAGATTTAAATAAGGCATCCTTGAAAGATGATTTCTCGTTACCTAACATCGATATGATTGTGGATTCAACAGCGGGCCATGCCTTGTTATCTTTTATGGATGGATTTTTAGGATATAATCAAATCTTTATCCCTCCTGAAGATCAATTTAAGATTGCATTTATAACACCTTGGGGAACCTTTTGTTGGGTCATGATGCCTTTTGGATTAAAAAATGTAGGAGCAACTTATTAGCGGGCTATGACCCTAATTTTTCATGATTACATTCATAAGATTCTTGAGGATTATGTGGATGATATCTTGGCAAAATCTATATAAAGAGAAGATCACATTACTATTTTATGATAGATATTTGAAAGAATTAGAAGTTATAACATGAGATTGAATCCTAAGAAATGTGACTTTGGAGTTGATTTTGGTAAATTATTAGGATTTATAATCTCTAAGCGAGGCATCGAAGTAGATACTGAAAAGATTGAAGCTATTGTTAATATGCCTCCTCCTAAGAATATTTCTTAGTTATGAAGTTTACAAAGAAAAATACAAGCTATTCGTCACTTTATTTCTAATTTGGTGGACCGAACTATCCCTTTTACTTCCTTACTTAGAAAGGATACCACTTTCTCTTGGAATGATGAGTGTAAACAAACTTTTGAGCAATTTAAGGAGTATCTTGTGAATCCTCCTATCTTGCAACCTACTCATTTGGATAAACCATTTCATTTATACACTTCAGTGACTTCACGGGCCATGAGGGCATTGTTAGCTCAAATTGATGATAATGGTAAAGAAAGACCTGTGTATTACATTAGTCGAACTTTACTTGATTGCAAAACAAGATATATAGATTTAGAAAGACAATGTCTAGCTGTAGTTTATGCATGTCAAAAACTCATACATTATCTCATAAATGCTGAAGTTAATGTGATTGTTAAATTTGATCCTCTGAAACATCTTTTCTCACAAACTGATCTCTTGGGCCGGTTGGCAAAATGGGTGATGTTTCTTAGAGAATTTGATCTTAATTTTATATCTCAAAAGTCTATTAAGGGACAAGCATTGATAGATTATCTAGCCAAAGCTCATTGTCCTCACTTAGATGAAAGTTTTACTTCAATATAATTTCCTGATGATAATATCCTAGCTATTCAATAGGATGATATTTGGGAATTATATTTTGATGGATCTAAGTGTAAGATAGGTTCTGGTGTGGGTATTATCTTGATTCCACCTACAAAAAAACCCATCCCTTTATCATATAAATTAACCTTTCCTTGTACTAATAACATTATAGAGTATGAAGCTCTTATAGCTGGACTACGATAAACTTCATCCCTCAATATCAAACATTTACACATATATGGAGATTTGCAACTGATATGAATAGATTAAAGGAGGATATCAGACTAAAAATGCTAAAATGACACAATATAGAGATTTAGCTCTTGATGTGCTTTCACAATTCTCCTCTTATACAATTCAGACTTTACCTAGGAAGGATAATCGACATGCAGATGCCATGGCAAGCGCAGCTTCTTTGTTTTGTCTTGAGAAAAATGCTAAAAACTTTCAATTTACTTTACAAACTCTTAAATGCCCTACAATTTCTGACAAGAATACCTCTAACTATTTTAATTTGCATTCGGATGAATGGTATTCACATATTTTTCATTTTTTGAAGGATGGTACTTCTCCTGAATCAACAACAAGGAACATGTGTAATCGTATTAGGAAACTTGTAGAACGTTACATTATTTTAGGAGATACACTTTGCAAACGCTCTTATGAAGGATTATTATTAAGATGTCTCAATAGAACTGAAATTCCTGTAGCTATAGCAGAAGCTCATTATGGTTCTTGTGGGGGACATTTTGGTGGAAAATTCCTGGTTAATAAATTCTTCGAATGAGATATTATTGGCAAACAATGGAACAAGATTCTTTTATGTTTGTTAAGGAATGTCCTCAATGTCAAAAACATAGTAATTTGATTCATGCTCCTTCTCGTGAGCTTCGTAATCAAGTTTCTCCATGGCCTTTTAGTGTTTGGGGTTTTGATCCTATTGGAAAAATCTCACTGACCTCTTCTCAAGGACATACTTATATTCTCACTGCTACAGATTATTTCACGAAGTGGGTTGAAGCTATTCTACTTTGTTCAATAATAGCAGATGTTATCTATGATTTAATCCTTAATAATATCATAACAAGATTTGGTATTCCTTCAACGATAATTTCGGATAATGGAACCTCTTTTAAAAACAAAGAAGTCACAAAATTCTTGGAGAAATATAGGATTCAACATAGATTTTCAACTCCTTACTATCCACAATCTAATGGACAAGCTGAAGCATCAAATAAAATTATTGAACAAATTTTGAGAAAAATAGTTAATAAGCATGTGAAAGATTGGCATACTCAATTGAATTATGCTTTATGGGCCTATAGGACTAGTGTTCGTACTACCATAGGTACTTCTGTTGGAATTAGGAGAGATAAGTACTAAGAGGAGAGGGGTGAATCAGTACCTTCAAAAACTTCACTTGTAAACCTTTCTGATATATAACTGTAAACAGTAATAACCAACCAAAACAACTTGAATCTAACTGCATGAATCAATCATTCATTTAACTTATGAAAGTAAACAACATGAAATCAATATGAAAATCACATGACACAAGTATTTTGGTAACACAGAAACCCTTGTTAGAAGGTAAAAACTATGGTGGGGATGACACCCACAAATTCTTCACTACTGCAGATAGAAAAGGTTTGCCTGTTAGGGCTACAAGTTTTGATCACTTATGGTGATCTCACCCTGTTAGGAGTGACATGTTAGATCAGCTAGATCTACCTAGTTATAGGATTTTAAGAACACTAATGAAGTGTGCACTTAGTTAAGAGATTTACATAAGACTATTAAGGCTACTCTGTTAAGAGATTTTATCCAAAACTCTATTACAATTGTCAGAAAGCAATAGGTAATTATATGCTAATTGACAACTCAATTGTCTAATACAGATCTATAATTTCTGATAAAATATCACCTCACTTGTGATGAATCTCTGCTTTGAATTGCTCGGTAGCTTTTTCTAATTCTACTCAATCTGATTTCCTCTATACTCGGTTCTGCTCTGTTAACTGATAGACTTGAAGTTAGGCAATTGCTTCAAGTGCTCTATGATTCATATATTAGTTCACACCAAAAATGATGTGAACACACAAATATATAGTGTTCTATTTTTTCCACTTTTAATAAAATTAGGTTACACAACATAGTCATAACCCTAAGATCTACGGTGTACAAAAATAACCTAGATCAACTATTACAAAAGATATACATTAAATTTAATGAATATCATCACATTAAATATTCCTCAATCTTGGTAAAACATTTTATGAACCATTGTAACCATTTGCATAGAAGAATGTGCCATTTCAAATTACTATGCCATTTTCTATGATCCTCCGTAAACATTGTATAAACTGCTCGGTGTATACTATGATGCTCAATGTTTACTGTCTGTTAGTGTCGATGTCTATTGGTGCTCGGTAAACTATCTGATGCTTGGTGTATAAGCTTTACTGAAAAGTCTGTCTTGCTTCTAGTTACCAATTTTCTCAATGTAAGTGACCGACCGATATCTTTACAAACCTTTGATACTAATGACAACCTTAAATGCTCATTAGAGATAAAATCTTCCCCTTTAGCATTAGTATCAAAACTTGAATGTATCTAGACAAAATTTTCTATATAACTTATATCTCTGCCATATACATATACACATAATTTTTTTTTTCTACGTACTAAGTACTCCTCCTCAGTGCATATTTGGTGTAATGACTTATACATTGTTTTCCCCCTTTTTGATAGTAATGCCAAATACAAAAATTAAGTAGTATACTCACATCTTGTCAAAAATATGCTAGTGGGTTTTCTTGACTGACTCCAAGAGGTTTTCCCATTCCTCTTTCAAGTTGGTGAGAGAAATATGCTCAAGAATGATTTGTGCATGCATGTCAAAGATGTTATCTAACACCGAAATTTCTAGTGTTGCAATGAGTTGTTCAGCTTTGACAATGTGTGCCTCAAAAATTTTCAAGTATGGCAGGAGTTCTGTTTGTAACTCAGTAACCTAATCTATTATGTGCTCTTCTTGTTTCTTCAAATCTTCTATTAACCGCTGGAGTTCCTGAACTTGGTGAATGTGCTTGGAGAAAGCAATAGGCTTGGTTATAGCTGTATTTGTACTTAAGTTTATTTTTGCTTCCAATACTTTGATCTTCTCACTGAATTCAATAGTGAAGGTATCTATAATACAAAGCTTCAATAAATATTGACAAATTTTTTGAGTGATAGTTTTTATCCCAGTGATTACCTTAGATAATTTGACCTTCTTCAGTGCCACTTTGAGGCTTATTTTCTTTGCCAGTTTGTGCTATATTTTGGATTCTGCCTTTTCTTCAATCTGTTTATCTACATCAATGTCTAGGGCATTGATCTTCTTGGAAAGTGTAGCAAGTTGATCTATGATAGGAGTATCCTCATCAATATTCACCTTAGTTACTACCTGTTGTAGGATATCCCTTACATTTGTTAAGATTTCTTTTTGTTTGTGTTCTTTCTTCAACTTCTCTTGAGCTGCCTTTCTTGAACATAATTCCCCATATTTACTTAAGTCTTCGGGCTTAGGGTCCTCGAGTCACACTCATGAATAATTATCAATTCATCTAGGGTGATTGGCCCTTTTCCTTTCTTTTTCTTCTTCTTCTCCGGTGCTAGAGGTGATTTCTTCTCAATAACAACAATAGTTTTGTCTCTAGATTTTAGAGTATCCTTCTCGGTTAACACACGTTCTTCCTTCTTCTGATCCTCGGTAGCTATAGTCTTGGTTGATTGAGTGGGAGCCTCAGATGTGGTGTCAAGTGGGATTTCCTCTATTTCCTTTGTCTCATTTGTTGCCTTTGTCTCAGTAGAAGGTGCCTCTATTTGTGTAGGCTCATCTGTCTCTGTAGGTTTCTCAATGTCTTGATCCCTTGTGATGTCTTTGTTTTGCTCAGGGTCTAAGCCATCAGGTTGTACTTTTGAGAGAAGTTTGACTACTTCTACAAGTACAAGAAGTTTACTTGGTAGTGATGTAAATAGATTGTTAGGGATTTTTCTTGTAGGATCAAACTGATAGTTGAATTTATGCTCTTTGAGACTGATTGTAACAAGAGAAAGACCTAATTACTGAGGATTGGATAAGATCCTCCTTCATTTTTGAGCTCCACATACTCAGACAGGTATTACCTTTTAATGATATTTGATTATACAGTCTTTATATAAGTGGAAACTGATATACTATTAACCCTTCTAATGCATCAATCTATAGAATATTCTGCATATGACCATGATCAACTTAATGCAGAGTTTAACCAGGCAAAACATGATTGTAAATAAAGCAAAGATCAATGATTTAAGGATTCTCATCCTTCTTCCTTTTAAGGAGGGACAACCTATATGATTTTCTCTTCAAGGAATCATGAAATATGGACTGTAAGCCTTAGGAACAGTCCAATCTATTCTGTCCAATAAACATGAAATGAAAATGTATTGGTAAATGATGTAAAGGTTTCAATTTCTCTTCTAAGATCTATGAAAGATAAAACCATAAGAAACAAACACCAAACCAGTGCCTTATCTAATGGGCAACAGAATCAAAATGAAGATCAACAAGTAAATTCTAAAAGAAATACAACAATATGCCTTACATACCAACTGCAAATCCAAATAGATTGCCTTACAAACTATTCTATTAACCAAACACTATTGTCATAAAAAAATCCATACAAATATATTTACTCTTCAAGATGAAATATGAGAAATTTTAATTCTTTCCTTGAAAGAAACTCATAAATCAGTCAAGCAAGTCGCTTTACAACTGGTATATTTTAAATGCCTCACATGTAAAACATACAAGAGTACAATATAAAAGCAAAGAGACAACAACAATATATGGCAAAAGTTGCAGTGTATTTGTATTTATAATCAACTTGCCAATTACATTCACAATTCCATGACTCAGAAGATTAGACACAAAACTTAGAAATCTACTTCAAAGCAATTCTATTCCAATTTTCTATTATCTCTCCGACCAACCCCAAAAAATGAGTCTTCAACTCTATATATACATCCCTTTTCAACCACCTTGTAATTCCCTTATTAATGGGAATGCAACAAGCTTCAGATGGTTGAAAAACCTAACCCTAAAAGCATAAGAGACAAAAATTAAAAATAAAATACAAAAATCCCTTAGGCTATGGAAAGACAAGACTTCCTCGGACTATTGTACATCCTTGGCCGCTTGAGTACTGACACCTTCAACTGCAAATATTTATGATAGCTCCTTGAGTTTAATGAGCTATGGTGACCACCATTTCAGGCTAACCTACACCATTCTTAAATGATATCTTATCATCCTTGTATTCTCAGATTAGGTGTTAGGTGTGTCAGATGTCCTTCTCATTCTTCATCTAAAATGTCCAAGTTAACTGCGATAGATCTAACCTTTTTGGGCTTTGTCAATTCATCCCATGCAGTTACCTATTCATTTGATGACCAATTAAAGTCTTGGACAAGTTGTAGTTGTGCTTTTTGTCTCTCCCACCTGGCATCCATAATTGCCTTGACATCTGCTACAAATTTGGTGAGATCTACCTCTACCTTAATAGCTTCATCTAGGGTTTTGTTGAAACCTTCCAAATCAACATTATTATCTTCACCTAAAAATGCCTCTTTCCTAGGCAATAGAAGATCAGCATCTGATCTCCATTGATCAAGAATCTTTATGACTCCATCTATACTTAAAATTGAAGGGATAAATTTGTTGGAACATGAGCTGAGCATGGCTATCTTAGCCTCAATTAGATTTGCCTTACCCTTAAACAGTGGTAATATGGCTTTAATTCTGTCAATCTCCTCACCAACTCTCACAACTATCTCTAGTATGTCACTTCCCAAAGATTGAGCCAAAATCAATCTTTCAAAAAGTGGTGCTCTGACAGACCACACTATATGAAATCCACTCAAAATTTGCACATAATTATTGACCTCCTTTTGCAATTCAGGCAATTTTCCATAAGCATTAAAAACTAGGTCAAATTTATCCTTGATTATATTCATTCTGTTCTACAAGATACTCAAAAGGGCCTATAATATAGCCTCATTCTTCTCCTCATTAATCTTCTTCAGTTCTGCTGCCACCTCCTCCTCTATCATTCCTTGTGCTTCTATTAATGTAGGCTACTTAGGAGGTGTAGGAACTACTACATGAGTATTAATTATTTGTAATTGTAGCTCCTCTGCCTATTTTTCCAATGCTGTAACTTTTATTATCTGTAAATTCCTATCCTTTACAAGGGCACTATAATCACTTAAAAGAGAGCCATACCTCTTAGATATCTATTTTGTTTTGTCTTCATTCAATTTGGAAAATTGGGTCAATACCTGAGATATCTCAAGGTCCCCAGTATTGTGGATAGACCACACAATCTTGTCACCTTCCATCTGCTCTTTTACATTCAAAATTTGTGGCTTCTTGTCTTTAGGGTAAAGACTCCACATAGCCAATGCTTGATTCTTTGGGCTATACCCAAATCCTCTGATTATATCCCCTACTTGGGTCTCTGATGACAGAGTGCCATCTTCTTGTCTCTTTATTTGGTCTATAATAAAACTAGAATACAAACTCCATCTAGGCACAAGTAGCATGTTACTCTATCTAACCAATTTCCTAGCCTCATTTGCAGTAAAGCTTTTAGCCTCTGGGTCATACTCTCTTAATTGTTGCACTACCTCATCAGGCACTTGACCCTCTTTAGTTATTTGCACATTAGATGCAACCTATTGTTTCTTGTGCCAGATCAAAAAGCTTTTAAATTCATCAGAATTGACAAAATTATCATCATTTAGGAATGCATCCTGCTCAATTATTCTTTCATCCTGGCCTAAAGCTAGAGGCAACTCTACATCCTTAGTTTCATACCTTTGTTGTCTTTTGGCCTCTCTGACTGCTTTCCTTATTTCATGGCGATGAAAGCTAGTCCCTATGTAGAGGGCACTTACTCTGTCTTTCTTCTTCTTCCTTGATGGCTCTCCAGCCATTAACTTCCTCTTCTTTTGTAAGGGCTCAGGGGTGTCCTCAGAGCTAGGTAGCTCACTGAGGTTGATAGTCTCACCTCCTACTTTGGGTTCTTCAATTAATGGCTGCTCCATAGGGGATGGGCTATAAATTAGGTAGCCACCATCACTATCTTCTTCACATTTAGAATCAGAGTGGGCCTTCTTACCCTGATTAGCATCATCAATTTGATCCTTCATGGATTCAACTAATGTGTCAAATTGAGCCATCATCTACTCAAGTCTCTGGAGGTAAGGCAAAGTGGGAAAGAAACCCCCAAATACCAATCCTTTTCCTTTTAACTCCCTTTCAATTTTATGTAACCGATCCAATTGTTGAATTCTTTTCTCTACCTCATCATCTTCAATGATGTTTCTGATCACATCCTCCTTAGGATACTCTTCATGCTACTTATTAAAAGGAATGGTAGGCATGTAATATCTCCTTGCAGCAACCATGAAACCTTCTATATCTACATACCTATGTGGAGCTACAAACATCCTCTATTTCTCTAACCAATCATTCACCTTATTGAAAGCTCCCTTTCCAATTGTAATATAGTGCACTCTAAAGTGCCAAGGAGTGAGAGTCCCTTTTCTGTGGGGAGCCAAGTATTCTTTATCTGTCAACATGAGTTGCCAGATAAACTCTAGAAATGCAACTCTTGGTGGAACATAAAATGGAAGTAGATGAGGAGGTTGAGGGCACCCATAAACCCTAATCATTGTATAGCCCTTCTCATAGTAAAAATCCCCCCAATTGTGACCCTTGGTCCACTTATCAATAAACTGTTGGGGTCTCACCAATTGCAGGACCTTGGTGGATAATCTTGTACAATTAACTCCCAAACTCTGGAGAATGGGGTACACAATCCAGTTCTAAAAGGCACCAAAATCTCACCTAGGGAAAGAAGGGCTCCAAATTGCTAACCATAATTGTACTGGGTTAGGCTATCCATTCCACATCATTTGTGGCTTGAGATCATTCAAATTTATAGGATCATAATTGTGATACACAATGAGGTGCATCAGCAAGGAGTAATGCATGAATCTGGGTGCAAAACCAGATGTGAAGTTCTTCAAAGATAGAAAACCCTCATGCATCTTGTTTATCACATAACCAATAAAGTCATACCCTCTGTTCACCAGACGGCTCTGTGAATCCATCACTAACATCAAAATATCAGAGGTAATCCTCTCAGGGCCTGCATCAATTCCCAAGACCTGGCATATCCTGTATGCAATGTATTTCATGTAAAACTTAAGGTCCTTGTAAGCATATGGAATCGATCTAGCCATAGGTGCAATATAATTTCTATTTTCTTTAGGCATGTGGCTCTTTATCTCCTTAGAGACCAAAGCAACCTGTCTAACATATCTATTGGCCTGAGCCTATATGTTAATCTCTGTGGCCATTGGAAATTAAATTTTGAATGCTTTCATGAAAGAGTTCCGGTCTAGGGTTACCAAGGGTGAACCATCCTCCTTTCTAATTGTCTTAGACAAGGGATCATATCTTTGGGATAGCACAAGAAGAAGGGTGAGAAACTCATCTGAAAAAATCTCTTTTATCTTTTTCTTAGACCCTTGGCTGGTGGAGGCTCCACTTGCTGTTGCCTGAGTTATCCTGACTGAAACTCTGAAAATTCTCTGCAAAAATCATTGGACACACTGTAATTCTAGAAAGCTCTAAAAACCCAGCACTCTGTACTCTTCGATATGCTCCGTAACCTTCAAATGAGTAGCCTCTAACTATTTTATTCTGTAGAATTGAATGCACCACCATTTTGACATTTACAGCTATCAAAAGGTCACTTCCACCATTACTTTGGCATGAACAGGGCTTCAAGATACTAGCCGTAGCTCAAAAACTTTAAATTCAAAAATTCAGAGACCTGGCAATTGGAGAAAAAGTCTCACGATCACTTATAATATTGGTGCCTTAGAAATGTTTCTGAGATCTGGCGACTAAGAGAGATTCTCCTAGTCGCAAAAATATTTCCCACCTTTTGAATTCATTGCAAGATTTGGCGATCACAAAATTTAATCTAGAGATTTAGTGACCATAGTTGACCTCTTTATTCCATCTTTAATTTTTCACATTCGAAGATCACCCGACTATAGGTAATTCTTAGTCATGAGTAAAATATTTCTCTTCTCAAGATCATGTGACTAAAAACACTTTCAATTCTCATTACGAGATCTGGCGACAATAGGCAAACTCTAAGTTGTGAAACATAGTTGACTTTTCAAACTTCTTTATGAGATATCCCGACTAGGTCATATGGAGATTTGGTGACTATAGGCTTTCTCATGGTCACAAAAACTTTATTAACCCTTTTAAAACATTCAGTGATCACCCGACCTAGAGATCTAGTGACAAACCTAGAGTCTCTTAATCACTAAAGATTTTTGACTTTTCAACTTCCTTTCTGAGATCTCATGACCGCCGTTGATCCTTTTCTTCATTTCATCCTACGGTCCACATTAAGTCCTGAGAGATTTTCTCACTTAACTATTTGATTCAGTGATCAGGAGATAACCATGTCACTGGATCACTGGAGGCTTTTCACTTAACCGTCAGGAACTTGAGATCACACAACTAAATAGTCATTGCATCGCTGAATAAACATATAAATGCCAGGTTAAACCACAACACTAATCTTAACTCAACCCCAAGAAAATTTGGAGATTACATGACAAAGAGGTTTGCCGAGTCTCATAATATTTTTCTTAACTAGGGTTAAGTCCCGAGCACATGCGACTGAGGTAATCTCTAAGTCACGAAAACATTTCTTAACTTTGAGTTGTATCTGGAGATTAAATACTGGCCGTTGATCAAAACTTCATTCTATACTTGTTGCTGGATCTCATAATCCTTTATCACTTAACCATTGCATCTGGAGACCAGGAGACAACTGTGTTGCTAGATTGCTAACTGCGCAGGAGATAATTGCCACCTTTGGGAGATAACATGACCACTGAAAATCATAATCGCTGAATGAAATGACTAGCTGCATGAAGACCTAGAGATCTGGAGACAATCGTGAAAGAAGACCACACCTCTATTTTGAGACTCAACGACTAAAGAGAAACTCATAATCATGGAGTAAAACACCACTTTAATAAATTATCTTGAGATCACCCGACCAAAGGTAATTTCCATCTAGAGACCACATGACTATAGTCTATTTCTTATAAAACTTGTCACAGTAGTCGCTAGATCTCGAGAAAACATTCTGAGACTTAGAGACTAAAAGGGAAAATGCTAAGTCATTTGATAATAAAGAATATTCCAAACTGCTCATGAGATGGGGTGACAAAGGTTTTCGGGCAATCGCTAGATATAAAGGAATATTCCTACTTCTATGGGAGACTAAGAAACTAAGAGAGGAAACTAAAAGTGCACATGCTTATTTTGATGCTTAAGTGACCCAAAAAAGTAATAGAGAAATAGAAGGCTGGCAACTTAAACTAGGGCTTTTTGATTTTTAGGATATTTAGACCTAGAAAACCCTAAAGACTGTAAAATTTTTGAAAACATCCTGTCTTTTGGGGCAAAAAAAAAAAATTGAGATTTTTAACCAACATAGACATTCAGTGTCTAGTACTTCATCTTGATTAGGTGCAATATTTACATCTTGATCATCTTTGTCATCAGAATCACCATTTGTGATGTCCTCAATGAGTACATCATCATTAGTTTGCTTCTCTAGTAGAATTTCTACTTTATCTGATGCATCCTATGAAACACTTATTTCTTCCTTTTGATCGGTGATATCAATTACCTCAGTAATTGATATACTAGTGTTCTTTGATTTCTTTGTTGATCCCTCATCAATACAAATACCTTTACCTTTGGAATTTTGTCTCTTCTTAGACAAGTTTAAAAATGCTTCTTGCTCAGCTTTTTCTTCGGCCTTAAAAATTGATGTCCATACAAAATCAGTTGTGGTATCCATATCTACCACATTTTCATCCATTATCATCATGGCACAGTTCTTGATCATAAATTTTTCTTGGTATTTGGTCATGTACTCACTAATTTCTCAAAAGATTAGATGTGGGGCTGCCCGAACTAGAGATCGTTCTCTCTTTCTTTTCTCGGTGTCTAGTGCAATAGCCCATTTTTCAGTAATCTTGTCATCCAACTTCTTCAATAATGCACAATAAAATTCCATTGGAACTTTCCTGAAGTTTATCATCATTTGGATGACAACCTCTTCTATCTTGGTTTGATCTTCATTTGACATCTTGTCAAATCTATCTAGTATGGGATCGGTAAGATCTCCATTCTCAATTATTTCTTCAATGACTTCATCTAATGATTTTACCTTATTATTGATCACCTTGAATTGATTAACATCATCTTCAATCTCAGTCTCCTCAAGATCTTCTTTACTTCTGATCAGTTTTCTCCTTTTCTTTGGTGCCTCAGCTACAACCTTGTTCTTTCTCTTGATATATTTCCTTGTCGGTATAGCTGCCCTTAGTTTTGTTACTTTCTTTGCTTCTTCCTTCTCAAGTGGTGAAGCTACAGTTGATGATCTTATCTTCATACCTTCTTGCACTGGTAACTGCTTATTTCAGGTGGAGGAACCAATGTGGGATCTTCTTCTTTGTCAGACTCAGTCTCCTCACTATCATATGGTTTGTTAGCCAACTGTAACTGACCTTTGGATGCCTATTCAACTAGTGTTTCTTTAGGTGTTTCAGACACATCTCCATATCTAGCAGTAAGATCTTTCTTCATCTTCTTTACCTTTTTAGATATTTTACTGATCTCTATATCTGTTGAGATTCTAGATTTGGCCTCTTCATATACTTTGAACCTAGTGGCAATAGGATCTTTTGGTAATGCAAGTAGTGCATTAATAGATTTTAGTGTGAAATCATGGTTCATTTCATAACCCATTGGTGCCAACCATTTTATTCTAGGTTCAATTGCTTTTATCATAGTATAATCTATGTTGACTACAAAACATATATCATTCTCAAAATTTTCAACTAATTCCCTCAGAATTCTACTTCTTTTCTGCATTTTAGTCTGAAATTCTTTGAAGTATGCGTCAAAATCTATATTCAATTTATCTCCTAACTTATTCATCATATCATTAATCTATTTTGTTATCGGTATATCTGGTTTCCAATTAACTTTACCGATGCCAGGTACATACTTTTGTAGATAGAGAAATATGCAAACAAGTAGCGATCTGAACTTACATGTATTAGACTTCTTTGTTCTTATTGTCTTCATATTTTCCTATAGTTGATGAAACAGTACCTCAGCAAGATCAACCTAGTGACCTTTCTCCATAATTTTGTATGCCATGTCTACTGTGCTGCAGGGTACATTGTTGAGTCCACTCGATTCAAATATCTTGTACCCGATCACATGTGCTGCGAACTTAATTGCTGGGTCTCTAATTGTTGAATTTTTCAATACCTAACCATCCCATTGTGCTCTAGTAGTCTTCTCAACATTCAGTCATGAAAAACTATGGAAGGCTTTAGCTTTGTCGGTTGTAGGGAGCCCAGTAACCCTACTGATCATTTTCTTGTTGACCTCAATCGGTTTATCCAGCTAGAATTTTTCATCATGATACCTGCTCAAAATGATTCTGATCCAATCTATCTTAAATGATTGCGGGTAGTGTGTGATACATGATAACCATGATTCCTCAATCTTCTTGTGTTCTAGTTTCAATTTACCATCAGTGCCATAGAGTTGTTGATATGCTGCAATAGTTTCAAAATCTCCAACTTCTTCAATTTTGCAATGAATATATGATCTTACGTCTTCTATCAATAAAACCCTATCTGGTATGCTCAAAAAAGTGCCCATTGTATTTGTTTGTGCTGCGACCTTAGGATGTGGCTTGAACTTAGGTTCAATGAAATTTTCCCTAACGATTATATTAACTTCCTCCTCAATACTTAGTGATTTGTTTGCAGATGATGTAGATGCCATAAATTGATTCTAGGGTTTTAGCAAGAAGCAAGATATAAAGTGTTTGATAGAAAATGAACTTACTAGAAGTCATCAAAGAGTGATGTCGGTTTGATCTAAAGTAACTTTGAATCCTTCTAAAAAATCTTCTAGCTCAAACTCTTCTCTGTGAAATCTCTGCTCTTCGAAATCACAATGACACAATAAACTCTATTCCTGTGTATTTATAGACCTTTTGATATTCCCACTCAAACTTTCATGCAATAAATGCTTGACCTAACTTTTGGTACAAAATAGTTGTCAGCTCAGTGACAACTAAAGATTTCATCCGCTCAGTTAACATAGGATTTCTTCATCATTTGATGCATGTGCTCAGTTAACCTTAGATAATGATTACCGACAGGTAACCAACTCTTGATCTCTCTTTTACCGACTGTATAACATTGTTAGCTCATAACATATAAACCATAGTGCATCTTCATTCATGTTGATTTGGTATAAGTACATCATGTATAAGGGATTGTATGTAAAATGTGATCATTTGAAATGTCAGTCCCATACATACCTATTTCAACTTAAGTGGAGGTATCGATGTCACCCAATCCAGTGGATGAGGTTTCACCAACATAATTACTTGACTTAGCATTCTCATTAGATGCCTTCTTCCACATGGTGTTCCTTAACTTTGTGATATCTGTGATAGTATATCCACTCTCAAATATATGGTTTTCATCTGGTGCATGGTCTTTGCAATTCTTTCTTAAATGACCGACCCTATGACAGTGCATACAAGCCATTCCAGTGCTTGTCCAACTTCTTGATTGTCCAATCTGACTCTTTTGGTAACAATTTTCTATAATGTGTCCATATCTACCACAAGTAGTGTAGTTAGCCCATGTATTATAATCCCAAACATAAGAGTTTCCTACTCTCTTCAGTTGATAGGGCTTTCACTATGTTTGTTTCTTGGGAGTCCATACTTGCTTCATCTTAGCCTTACACTCTCGTGTAGTGTGTCCATGTTTATTACAAGTATAGCATATTTTCTCCATAGTGGTATTGTTAGCAATATCATTCTTTTTAGCTCTACACTCATAAGTAGGATGTCCAAACTTACCACAATAATAACAATATCCATTAAACTTAGGAGTGACAAGAGGTTTACCTTGTGCTTTGCTTCTACACACATTAGATGTATGTCCCAGTTTTCCACAGTGATAACATGCCAACACTTTAGGTTTCTAATTTTGATTATTGTTGACTTGTTTAGCTTGTTGTGATGATTCTCCATCACCAGTGTAGCCTATACCAGCTCTACTCCCAAATCTTCTTTGATTAGTCAAAAAATCATCAATCTTCTTAGAACTATACTCAACAAGTTTCTTCATTTCATTTTGTTGCTGTTGATTTTTCACTTTATTTCTCAGCTTCTCATTCTCCTCTCCGAGTCTTGCATCATCTTCTAGTCTTTTGACAATTCTCCATTCACTCAGTTTATCTTTTGATTTACAGTCATCATTTGATTAGTTACTTGGAAATGACGATCAATGAGTCTCTATATTTCACTTTCTTTTTCTTGAAGTTGTTCAATCATCTATCTTCGGTCATCAATAGCCAGATTCCTTTCTCAGCTTGTCTAGCATTGTTCATTGTTTCTACCATTCTCACCATCTAAGATTCTTGACCGATTTGTAGTGCTTTCACTTTATCAGTTAAATGTTGATTCCTTTCAGATAAATCAGTGATTATGCTTTCAGATCCATCAGAGATGCTTCCAGAACTAGATCCACTATGCTCAAACATTTCATCAATAGGTTCTTCATGGTAACTGATCTCATTTTGTATAATAGCTAGGTTCTTCCTTTCAACTAGTAATTTCTTTAGTCCTTCCTTGGCTTTCTTATACTATTCCACAAACATCTACACCTGTATCTTTTGATTCTCAATAGTCTTATCAAGCTTGTATCTCTCCATGACTTAGATCTTTACCCTTTAGTGGTTAAACTATTCAATAAGAGAACTGAGCTCTGATTCTAATTGTTGGAATTAGGAGAGATAAGTACTGAGAGGGGAGGGGTGAATCAGTGCCTTCAAAAACTTTACTTGTAAACAGTAAATAGTAATAACCAACCAAAACAACTTGAATCTAACTGCATGAATCAATCATTCATTTAACTTATGAAAGTAAACAACATGAAATCAATATGAAAATCACATGACACAAGTATTTTGGTAACACAGAAACCCTTGTTAGAAGGTAAAAACTGTGGTGGGGATGACACCCACAAATTCTTCACTACTGCAGATAGAAAAGGTTTGCCTGTTAGGGCTATAAGTTTTGATCACTTATGGTGATCTCACCCTATTAGGAGTGACATGTTAGATCAGCTAGATCTACCTAGTTATAGGATTTTAACAACACTAATGAAGTGTGCACTCGATTAAGAGATTTACATAAGACTGTTAAGGCTACTTTGTTAAGAGATTTTATCCAAAACTCTATTACAATTGTCAGAAAGCAATAGGTAATTATTTACTAATTGAAAACTCAATTATATGATACAGATCTATAAGTTTTGATAAAATATCACCTCACTTGTGATGAATCTCTGCTCTGAACTACTCGGTAGCCCTTTCTGATTCTACTCAATCTGAATTCCTCTGTACTCAGTTCTACTCTATTAACTGATAGACTTGAAGTTAGTGAATTGCTTCAAGTGCTTTGTGATTTGTATATCAGTTCACACCAAAAATGATGTGAATACACAAATATATAGTGTTCTATTTTTGCCACTTTTACAAAATTAGGTTACATAACATAGTCATAACCCTAAGATCTACGGTGTACAAAAATAACCTAGATCAACTATTACAAAAGATATACATTACATTTAATGAATATCATCACATTAAATGTTCCTTGATCTTGGTAAAATGTTTTATGAACTGTTGTAACCATTTGCATAGAAGTATGTGCCATTTCAAATTACTATGCCATTTTTTGTGATCCTCGGTAAACACTGTATAAACTACTTGGTGTATACTACGATGCTCGGTGTTTACTATCTGTCGATGTTAGTGTCTGCTGGTGCTTGGTAAACTATCTGATGCTTGGTGTATAAGCTTTACCGACAAGTCTGTCTTGCTTCTAGTTACTGATTTGCTCAATGTAAGTGACCGACCGATATCTTTACAAACCTTTGATACTAATGAAAACCTTAAATGCTCATTAGAGATAACAACTTCCCCTTATAACCTTGTCTATGGTACTGATGCTATTATGCCTTTGGAACTGGAAATACCTTCTTTACATGTTTCATTTCATGGGATAATTGATAAAGATACTTTTTGTGAACAACGCTTACAAGAATTAGAAATGTTAGATGAACAATGAATACATGCATTAGAACATATTAAAGCTTATCATAAATCTCTTCAGAAACAATATAATCATAAGGTAATTAAACAAACATTTTCCGTTGGTGATTTAGTTCTTTATGAAAATCAACGAAATGTGAATGCTTTACTGGGCGAAAAAGGAAAATTTAGCCCTAATTGGCTTGGACCTTTTATTGTTATTGAAGACTTTGGTTCGGGTGCTTATAAACTTGTTGATATGGATGGTGTTTCTATTAGGAATGAATGCTGGATGTTGGCAGTCATTCTGTAGTAGTTGTTGTTGCATTCATGACTATGATTGTCATTGATGTCAACATAGTGATCTTCTAGAGACTAGCAGAGAAGTAGACAGTGTTTTGATTAGCGCACATGGGATATTGTAGTTGGAGCTATGTGATGTTGACATTATACTATTTGATATGTTATATGTCTATGGTTAAGAGTACAGATAGTAATTCATTGATTCATGAAAGTTATGAGTATTTTGGTAAAAGACATATTCAGGCAGTGTTCTTGAGTAGCGAGTTGTGGAAATCGGATGATATCTCCTAATCGGGATGGAATCTAGTTTTACATAGTTAAAGGGAATTTTGAGAGACAATGATGGTGATGTGGTTCATAGTGAAAACTTTGAAGTCACACGAGTGAAGAGATATTGCATCTGGAAGCTGACAGTTTTGTGTAATTTTGATGTAGCGTATGGAAACTTTTATTTTGTATTTGTGTGCCAACTCATTTGTAATTATTTGAGTGTGGTATAAAGGAAGGAATGTTTTTCATTATTTTATGTAGTGGTAATATGAAAGAAGTGTGAGCATGGTTTGATTGCATGCGAATGTAAGCATGAAGTGAAGAAAAGAGCCTAAGAGGTTGTGAAAGCAAAATTGTGAAGGAAGACATGCGAAGTACAAAGATTTGGAATTGAGATCTGGTGCAGCAGTGAGTGCGGTTTGGTATAGTAAGGAGGTAACATATTTCATATTATTCTTTTGAATAATATCAAGGTTATTTGGATAGTGTGTTCAATGATCTTACCTTGAATCTGTTTGGGCAGTGGGTCCTTCTGTCTTCCATAACTCTTAACAAGGTTAGAATCTTTTAATAGGGATTCAAAATCTCCTAATAGGGATTTATATGTACTAAATGGATTTCATAAGACTCCTAACAGAGTCCATCCTCTCACAAGGAATATTCATATTAGTGCATCTTTTGTGGGCATCATTCCCACTGGGGTTTACTCTTTGATCAAGAGGTTCCCTGGTCAACATATCTTATGTTATTGTGTATGAATATATTTGTATGGTTAGTAATTGCATTTTTTACATGGTTAAATGATGTTGAAGATGTTAAAAGTTATAATTATTTGATAATTGATTCACCCCCCCCTCTTAGTTATCTTGGTGGACTTTACTTTCTAACAATTGGTATCAGAGCGGCAGGTCCTTAAAAGGAAAGTTTAACAACTTAAGGAGATCCATGGTGAATTTTAAGAAAGAAACCCCTAAGTTTGATGGAGTAAATTTTGATAGCTGGAAGGAAAAGATGAAGACACATCTATTGTGTTTAGGACTAGGCTATTGGTTGATTACAAAGAATGAAAGAACTATAATTGAAGAAGACGGTCTTGAAACAAGTACTAAAGATGAGGTAGATCTATTCATGTGTAACATACTTGCAAGAGAAGCACTCTTGATAGCACTTCCAGAGAATGAATACAATCAGGTAAAATGTTTTAAGAAATCTAATGAAATTTGGAAAGCTTTACACTCTACTTTTGAAGGTGATGAACATGCAAAAAGAGCTAGATTACATAATTGGATATGTGCATTTGAAGATATTAGAATGATGGAAGATGAATCTGTTAGAAGCTATATTGGTAGAATGTCAGAAATTGTTGCAGGAATAAAATATTGTGGAGGAACAAAGATAGAGAATGAAGTGATATGGAAAATTCTAAGGACATTGACTCCTGTATTTAAGTAGACAACACAAATGATTGAACAAGTTATACCTTGTACTATAAACTTTACAAGAGAGACTCTTCTTGGTAGATTGGAAGCAACAGAGATGAACCTTAGGTTATCAGGAGACTTACCTAGAATGGAGATAGCATTCAGTGCTCTTAGTATTTGTCCTACTTTGTTAAGAAGTACCAGTGTGAGTGGAGATTATGCCAGTAGCAGCAGATCTAGAAATCATGAAGATAAGAAGATTGAAGAAGTCATTGCCTTGCTTGTGAAAAGAGAACTAGATGGTAAGAAATTTTTTAAATGTTGGACTTTTCAAGAATATGGTCATTTTGCATCTAAGTGTCCTAAGAGAGTTAAGAAGTATAGAAATAATTTCAAGCCTAGAAGATCTAAGGAATGTTATTATGCTAATGATGAAGATCTTGAAGCTAGTATAGAAAGAACTTTGAGTGAAAGTGATACTGAGAATAATGATGAAATAGGATTTGTAGCAATTGAAGAAGAAAATTCTAAATTTGATGTTAAAGAAGAAAAATCATTAGTTTCCCAAGTTTAAAAGAAAGTTGATTGGATTATAGATAGTGGTTGTTCACATCATATGACTAGAGATGTGAAGAAGTTCATAAAGTTTAACAACTATGATGGAAGAATTGTTAGAGTTGGTAACAATGCACCTTGTTTGATTAAAGGTATAGGATCTATTACTCTTGATGGAAAGACTAATACTAATGATGTTTACTTTGTTGATGGATTGAAACATAATCTTTTGAGTGTTGGACAGTTAGTGGATAAGGGATATCATGTTTGGTTTACTGAGAAAACTTGTGTGATAAAGGATAAAGATAGAAATCTAATTGGAACTGGATCTAGAACCAGAGGTAATGTATTTTAGTTGAATCCTACTGAGATGACATGCTTGATTACTAAAATTGATGATAGTTGGTTATGGCATAGAAGGTTTTGTCATATAAACTTTGATAACATTGTGAAAGTGAGTACTACACTTGCAATAAGGGATTTGCCTAAAATTATGAAACCTACTAACATGATTTACAAAGAATGTGTGATGGCTAAGTAGAAGAGAAGATCATTTCCTATTAAGAATATCACATCAACAGAGAAGTTGGATATTGTTCATACAGACTTGAGTGGTCCTACTAGGACTAGAGGATTCTATGGAGAAAGGTATTTTATGATTCTTGTTCATGATTTTACAAGAATGATGTGGATTGCATTTTTGAAAGAAAAATCTGAAGCATTTGATAAGTTTAAGATCATTAAGAATAAAGTTGAGAATGAATCTGGAATGAAGATTAAATGTTTGAGATCTGATAGAGGTGGAGAATTTACTTCTAGAGAGTTTAACACCTTTTGTGAAGTGAATGGTATTAAGAGATAGTTTTCAGCCCATAGAACACCTAAATAAAATGGTATTGCAGAAAGAAGAAATAGGTCAGTAACTAATGTAGCAAGAGCTATGTTATTTGAGAATAACTTGGCAAAGAAATTTTGGAGAGAAGCAATGAATACAATAGTATATACTATGAACAGAGTACAAATCAGAGCAGATACAGATAAGACAACTTATGAATTATGGTTTGGACATGCACCCTCAGTTAAGTACTTTAGAATTTTTGGAAGCAAATTTTATATAAAGAGAGATGATGATATTGGAAAGTTTGATCCTAGAAGTGATGAAGGTATTTTTTTTGGATATTCTTTGAAGAGCAAAGCATATAGATGTTACAATAAGAGAACTAAAACTATTGTTGAGAGCGCAAATGTTAAAGTTGATGAGAAGTTTAAAATTCAAGAAAGAATTCTTGATTATGAATCTGATGAAGAAGCTAATCCTTAGCCTAACATTGAAACTATTGAATTATTCTATGAGACTGATAGTGAATTATTGAATGAGAATCATACTGTAGAAGAAACCAGAGAAGAAACCAGAGAAGAATCTAGAGAAGAATCTACAGTTGAAGCAAGATCTGCGACTATGACACCGAATAGGTATCTATCTAGATATCATCTTGTTGAACAAGTTATTGGAAGTTTGGACAGAGGAGTTATGACTAGAAATAAGGTACATTTATGTTTGATTTCTCAAATTGAACCTAAATCTACTAATGAAGCTTGTGAAGATGAACATTGGATTAATGCTATGAAAGAAGAACTAGATCAAATTGAAAAGAACAAGAAATGGGAATTGGTTCCTAGACCTAAAGACAAGAATGTGATTGGAAGTAAATGGGTATTCAGAAACTAGATGAATGAACAAGGAGAAGTAGTAAGAAACAAAGCAAGATTAGTATGTAAGGGATAATCACAGCAAGAAGGAATTGACTATGAAGAAACCTTTGCACCAGTAGCAAGACTTGAAGCAGTAAGAATGTTTTTGGCTTATGCAGCTTTTAAGAAATTCAAAGTGTATCAAATGGATGTGAAGTCCGCATTTCTAAATGGTGAATTGGAAGAAGTCTACATTGAGTAGCCTGAAGGTTTTCCTTTGACTCAAGAAGGAGATATGGTATGTAAACTGAAGAAAGCTTTATATGGACTAAAGCAAGCACCTAGAACTTGGTATGCTAGATTGGATAAGTATTTGTTGAAATTGGGATTTACTAAATTAACAACAGATAATAATTTGTACACAAAAGAAATTGAAAATAGATTGTTAGCTATAGTTATTTTTGTTGATGACATTATCTTTGGAGGAGAAGATGAAGCTAGTGACAAATTTGTTGATGAAATGAAGATAGAATTTGAAGTGAGCATGATTGGTGAGATGAAATAATTTTTGGGATTACAGATAACACAAAACAATGATGGTATCTTTGTTAGCCAAACAAAGTACTTGAATGATTTGCTGAAAAGATTTGGAATGGAAAACTATAAACCAGTTGGAACACCTATGGTTACAGGACACAAACTATCAAGCAAAGATGAAACACCAGTAGTTGAGCAGAAGAAATATAGATCCATGATTGGAGGATTGTAGTACTTAACACACACTAGACCAGATATACATCATTTAGTTGGAATGGTAGTAATATTTCAAGCTGAACCTAGAGAGTCACATTATGCAGTAGTAAAAAGGATATTGAGATATTTAAGAGGCACAATGGACTATGGATTGTGGTATGAAAAATCTAATGATTTCACCCTATGTACATATATAGATGCTGATTGGGGAGGTAGTGTTGATGATAAGAAAAGCACAGTGGTGGAGCCTTTTTTCTTGGAGGAAGATTAGTTTCCTGGTTGAGCAAGAAGTATAATTGTATTTCACATAGTACAGCAGAAGCAAAATATGTAGCAGGAGCAAATAATTGTAACCAGATAATTTGGATGAAGAAGATGCTGAAGGATATTGGAATTAAATTTGTTGAGCCTATTGTCATACATTGTGACAACACCAACACAATTAGTATGTCTAAGAATCCTGTTTTACATTCTAAGACTAAGCATATAGAGATCAAGTATCATGTTGTAAGAGAGAAAGTTGCTGAGAAAGAAGTCAGACTGGAGTACATAAGCACAAAGGAACATATTTACAAAGCCTTTTCCTAAGGATACATTTGAGTATCTGAGAGCTATGCTTGGGGTTATGCCCTAGCCTACTTTTGAGTAATGATGTAGTTGGTTGCATCCATCTAGTTGTGTATGAGCCCTATCTTTTTTTGGATTGGATGTTGGTACTTCCTCTATGGGGGAGTATGTGTATTTGAGCTAAGTCATGAGGACTCTTGTGAATGTATTTTCTAATACAATGTCTTTTGACATTGAGTTGTTGACATAGTGATGAGATTTTTGTCATTGATGTCAATGGGGGAGAAGTATACATGAAAAAAAATATAGAACATCTGTTGGAGAGAACTTAATAGGATAACAAAGCAAGATTTGATTGATGAAGAAGATTTGAAGAACTTTCAGAGTATCAGTGCAGTAGTATTGGATTTTTGGAACATTGGATGTTTTTCATCTATGTCTCCATCAATGCCAATGGGGGAGATTTTTAGGAATGAATGCTAGATGTTGGAAGTCATTTTGTAGCAGTTTTTCTTGCATTCATGACTATGATTGTCATTGATGTCAATGCAATGATCTTCTGGAGACTAGCAGAGAAGAAGATAGTGTTTTGATTAGCACACGTGGGATATTGTAGTTGGAGCTATGTGATGTTGAGGTTATACTATTTGATATGTTATATGTCTATGGTTAAGAGTGCATATAGTAATTCATTGATTTATGAAAGTTATGATTATTTTGGTAAAAGCAGTATTCAGACAGTGTTCCTGAGTAGTGGTTTGTGGATATCGGATGATATCTCCTAATCGGGATGGAATCTAGTTTTGTGTAGTTAAAAAGAATTTTGAGACACATTGATGGTGATGTGGTTCATAGCACTAACTTTGAGGTCACACGAGTGAAGAGATATTGCATCTGGAAGCTGACAGTTTTGTGTAATTTTGATGTAGCGTATGGAAACTTTTATTTTGTATTTGTGTGCCAAATCATTTGTAATTATTTGAGAGTGGTATAAAGTAAGGAATGTTTTTCCTTATTGTATGTAGTGGTAATATGAAAGAAGTGTGAGCATGGTTTTATTGCATGTGAATGTAAGTATGAAGTGAAGAAAAGAGCCTAAGAGGTTGTGAAAGTGAAATTGTGAAGGAAGACATGCGAAGTATAGAGATCTGGTGTAGCAGTGAGTGCAGTTTGGCATAGTAAGGAGGTAATATATTTCATATTATTCTGCTAAATAATATCAAGGTTATTGGATAGTGTGTTCAGTGATCTTACCTTGAAGCTGTTTGGACAGTGGGTCCTTCTGTCGTCCATAACTCTTAACAGGGTTAGAATCTTTTAACAGGGATTCAAAATCTCCTAATAGGGATTTATATGTACTGAATGTATTTCATAAGACTCCTAACAGAGTCCATCCTCTCACAAGGAATATTCATATTAGTGCATCTTTTGTGGGCATCATTCCCACCGGGGTTTACTCTTTGATCAAGAGGTTCCCTAGTCAACATATCTTGTGTTATTGTGTTATTATGTATGAATATCTTTGTATGGTTAGTAATTGCATTTTTTACATGGTTAAATGCTGTTGAAGATGTTAGAAGTTATAATTATCTAATAATTGATTCACCCCCCCCCTCTCAGTTATCTTGGTGGAATTTACTTTCTAACAGTTTCTTTTAAGGAACCCATTAATATTATGCATCTTAAATGTTATTATCCTTAATTTCATTTCTTTGATGTGCATTTATGTATTCCTTATAAAGATTCATTTTATAGGTTATGTAGGTTTAGTAAAAATTACATATTGAATATGTTTATGCACTTTCTTTCTTCCTTTCTTTCTATTAAGTTTTATATTGATTAAAGCATAGTAATAAAAAATAGAACTAATCAGTAGAAAAAGTTTTTCATTCATCAAAAAGAGTTTTTCAAAGTTTTGATACATATGTGGCCAATGGCCCTATCTATCACTATGTCTATCACTATGTCACTTTGATGGCTGATGACTCCTGGATCTCTCTTCTCTATGCTGGGAAGATGAAGTTTTGTGTGTCCATGTATGGCTCTGAGATATGCTCATACCCTGAACACATCCTCAGAGACCCTATACCTATGCCATCAACATCTCCTCTCTTTCTCTGCATAATCTCAGCTCTTGCTGGATACATACAAAGAGGTCAGCATGCTTGTCGAGATCTTTGCGACTGATAGAAGAGTCTCACTCGTCAGTTGGTAGTCAGTAGGATATAATTGTATCCTTGAGAACCTTGGATACAAATCTCCTCCACTCTGCTACGCTGGCTATAGAAAGAAAATCTTTTATTAGTCTAATATCCTATCTATCTCAAATCAAATCACATATTCAATCAAATTTCATACCTGGGTCTCCCTCCTGGATGTCACTGAAATGTCTAGATGGTATGGGCATGGAGTGACTACTCTCTCCATGCTCACTATATCTAGGTCTTGGTGGTGGTTTCTCTATGTGGGGCTATGGGGGTCATCGTGATCTCAGTGGTGATGTGTGAGTAATAGGTATATCTATATCAGTATCACCACCTGGGGGCATGTCATCGACTCTCTCCTCTACTCTCTCATTTGATCTCTCCTCCTCCTCCATGGGATCTCCCTTGGGGATGTGCCCCTCCTCATCTCTAGTGTCCTCATCCTCCTTTGTGGCTCCACTATCCCAGTGTGCCCTCTCTATAAATCTTGGATCACCTATGGGATAATTCTCAGGAAAGATAGGACAAATCCCCTCCAAACTCTAGTACCTGATGTAATCTCAGCTCATGCCTAAATAGGCTACATCTGATGGTACCTCTATATCCTCTATCTCCTCTGTATCGCTATCCTCTATGTCTACTATAGATGGTCAACATATGGTGTTGGGTCTCTGATAGTATCTCATCGGATGTACATAGCAAGGTACTACCTTAGGGACTCCCTGTAATAGGCTGAACTTCCTCATCACCCGATCATAATAGTAGGGCATCACTATATGACTCTGATGACCCTCTAGAAACTTACAATGTTGTGAATGTCTCATCTAGAATCATGTATTGGGCCACTCTTTCATCAGACAGTAGGGTCTCCATATCACATTGGTGCTGGCAATACGGTCTAGATGTACTCTCCAGTAGAGCATATCCCCAAACTGCCAAACATCTCTCAAAGGATATGTGAAGGCTCTCACTGTGCTAGTATCTACCATCATGGGGACTCCCTATGGACATGTACATGTGAAATTCTTGAATATCCAAATCTACAGAAGCGTGCATGTCAACAGACTCTCTCGCTGATATCTCACTAGATGACCCAGCTCATGGTATACCTGAGCTAACATGCTATGACCCCATGAGAACATGGTCCTAACTCTCTCCATCCTCTGTATGAGATGTGTCAGAGGTGAAAAAAATATGGTAACCTTTGAGTTGGGTAACACAACCAAGGCTACTATACACAGCATCACCTTTTGCACTAAAGGTGTAGGGCCTAACAATACGAAAGATAGTAGGATCATATCTGATCGGGTCTGCATCTATGGAAGCACTGCTATACAATACTCAGTGTCTACATGGATCTCCTCACAAACATGTTGTGCTTTAGGTCTGACAGTCTCCCCTTAGATCAGAAGCTGCGTGATCCTGTAGACATCCTCTAAGGTCATTGTAATCTCACCACAGGGAAGATGGAAGGAGCATGTATCCTCATCCCATCTCTTTATCAGAGCTGATAGCATGGCTTTATGTAGTCTGATCTATGGAAGGAATGATACCCAGTACAGTCCCACATCCCTTAGTAACTACATCCACTCATCATCAAGCTTGGATAGTCTCTCCTTGACCTTGACTAGAAATTTCCCAAAAGGATGCTCTCGAAAATAGACTAGGTCCTGAAAACTTAAAAAAACATCATATCAGTCATCTATATCATCAAATATGCAAATCTAACTAAACTAGGTCAAAGTCGACCTTAGTTAGGTCAATGTCAACCTTACTGGGTCAATGTCGACTTTACTGGGTCAGGGTCGACCTTTTTGGGTCAAGGTCAACCTCTTCAAATTTTTTTTGACAAAAACCCTTTGTTCAATGTCAACTTTCATGGGTCAATGTTGACCAAAATGGGTCAAGGTCAACCTAAAAGGGGAAAAATCAACCTTGCCTATAAAAAATAGGAATTTGGAAAGTACAAAGGTGGATAACAGTAAACTCACCTCAGGTAGTGACTGTCTGGTAGCCAGGCTTTGTCTTAGAGTCTCCAGGCATGTCACTCAAAGTTCCTCTCTTCTCATCATCTTGCTTCCTCATTTTGAATCTAAGAATGGTAAGAATGAGTAAGTATCTCTCTCTTTTCACTATTTATAAGTTCAAATTAGGGTTTCCTTAGGGAAAACTCGAATTTCTCTTCTTATGCATTTAGATAGGCATCCACTCTTTTCATCATAGCTTGAGTTCGGTAACTCCATTTTCGGTGCCATCAGTGGCTTTGGAATCATGATTCAGATACCTAACTCATTGAACCAATTTAGGAAGGTTAAGAATCCTTCTAATTGGTTTAGGAAAGGATTTTTCAACACTCTACATCTTAGTATATAGAGTTTTTATTATCACCCTGTTTCACCCTTTTGAAGTAGAAAGCCGAAATAGGGGGGGCATAAGGGGCTCTATATACTTCTCAAATTATCATATAGTAAGCTTTAGGTGATTTATGGATTTCCATTAACCTTGTGTGTTGCAGGTTCTAACAATTTTTTGGAGGATCCTTACATCAAGGACTTGGCTATATCCTTTTTTATTTTACTATGATGTTTTCTTAATTTAGCTTGCATATTCACGTAGTACCATATCTAAGCTAAAGTGGGGGATAAATGTATCATCTTAAAATGGAAGAAATTCCATTTTGATAGGTTTAGCACCCTCTTTTAGTACATTTATCATGATAGACTTGCATTTAGGATGCATTTTGCACTTATCTTCTTCATTCTAGGTGAAATTAGGGTTAGGATCCCAAGGATTCTCCTTAATTTACCTTTTCCCATGGCTCTATTTTCTGGGTAAGACTTAGAAATAGGTCCTCCTAGACTTCATCATAGTTATCATAGGATTTTGTGCCTATCCCTGGCATTCTGTCCTTTTCTGCTATCACTTCTAGGTCTCTAGGCATCCTTGGGACCTCCTGTCCTAATCTGGCCGGATATGGGCCCATAGGGTCAAAATCATGATTGTTCCTAACTAGTTCAGGTACAACCTTGATTTTCCCCCCTTGGAATTTGTGCCCCTCTTTCAAAATTTTGTCCCGATGGGCCCTAAAATTAAGGTTGGGCTCTCAGATCCGAGTGCGAGAAGGTTTTAATTCAAAATTCATTTAGTTATTTTCCCTCCTTAGTTGGTTATTGTGATTGGACCTTAATTCAAGGTGAAATTTGAATTATGAGTCCTCACAGTGCTCTAGGAGCCTCACCTTGAAACCTCTATATAAAGACTCTCATTTGCATTCATTTTCACCAAGTACAACAAAGCATTCTCATGATCAAGTGATCTAAAGGAGTCAATTTCATGAGCAAGAAGATTTCAAGCAAGCAAGGAATGGTGAAGATGCAAGATAGTAAGAGGATGATATAGAAGATCAAGCCATTATTGACATCAAGCATCTTTGTGAACACATATTTGGAGCAAGAGAGATCCTTTCCTCCTTGATCCACCATTATCAACTTTCAAGCATTCAAGGATTCAATCATGGAGTAACAATTATGGATTGTGAGTTTGGTAGAAGTACTTTAGCCTTGGGGGCTTGGTATGCTTTTCTATCTCATTCAAATCTATGCATTGTTGTTTCATACACATTCATGCTAGGGTTTTGATCTAGAGGATTAGATCTTGGCATTACACTTTCAATACATACACACACACATTCTATTTCAATCAGCTATTTGTGGAGGTGGAGATCACCAAAATGGGGGTTTGACTAAGGCAAAACCTTATATAGCCACCCCAAAAACCCCCTTTTTCAGATATCTGCAGTCACTATTTCAAGAATTAGAGGATAGATTTGAGTACCCTTTTCACTGAACTTCTGAGATCTGTGAACAAAGTTAGAATCGACCTTCAGAATAAAAATGTAGTCTTTGACCTTTTATGAGGGTCAAAGTCGACCTGCTACCAGAAAGAGGAAATTTTTCTGGGTTTTCTCCATCTCGGCTTTTTGATCACAGATCTGATTGTAGAATCTTCCAAAACTTCACACAGACTTTAGAAAATAGGTATTTCTAAATCAATTTCATGATGAGGTATGTATCTTGACCTAATTAATTTTCAAGTATTTCCAGATTTACTTATGCTATTCCAATTCCAATTTCAATTCAAATGAATAAGTGTTGAATGTTTTTGATTACGGTAAAAATAGGTTTTGAAGGGGCCCCAAAATGCTTTAACAATGAAGAAGTGAGATAAGCATGGAAGACCAAAAGAATAGCTAGCTGCCCCTAAGAAGGGATCAGACTACAGAGGGACATATCCCAGATAAGTGTTGAATGTTAGGTACATTGTGTTAGTACCTAGAAATTTTTTTGTGGCTATACCAATTTTCTTTTGGTCTCTGCAATGTTTTTCTTGCCTCTGGCTTAAACCCCAGTTCAAAATTTCAAATTTCTAGCCGTTGGAAGAATAAACCCTAGTTTGCCTCGGCCTTGTTATATTTCCTCATTACTTTCTCGGGCCACTTAAGTTCCCTTTATGCACATGGTTTATTCTCCTAGTCTTCACTGAATCACTTAACAAAGTTTCATATCTCTTTATCATTCAGTGAACTAGTGATTACTTGCTTGTCACTAGTTCTCCAAGTTTCCTGACAGTTAGCTTTTTCTTTTGGCGATTGGGTGAACACTGTGTTCATGTATTTCTCTTATTTTCGGGTGGTTTTCTCTTAGCAGTTAGCAACTTGGCATGTCAGTTTCCTTTTTCTTTGGTCATGTGTTCACGTGGTCTTCAGGCCCAGACTCTCTGACACCATCTCAATCTAATGGTGGGCATATGTTCTAATAGAGTGTGTCAGAGGCATGCGATCTTAAGATGACTGTTGATTCTCCTTTATGACATAGTTTTTCAATGAAGTGGGTCCATTGCTATGTGTACAAAGATGGCAGTTCCTCATTGGCTGAAAGAATTGATGATATGGTAGGGTTGTTAGAGGGACCTGTGAGTGAAGAAAAAGTTGCATGTCTGCTTGCCGAATTTTGCGACATGGCAGTCCCTGATTCGATGAGGTAGCTTATGCAGCAGGGTGGGGTCATGCTTCAATGATGTTGGAAAAGATTCAAAATCTATGGTAGGTGCATGATCTCAAAGAATCTTCTAAGCCCTTGAGATCATGCACCAACCATCTGATTCTCCAGGTGTTCAAGATGAAGTTGGTGGGTCCTCTGACAGTTGGAGTTGACATGCTCGATTTCTATTGGATGAGAGATGATCCAGGTGGACATAATGTCAAAAGGCTCTGAGGTGGAATCTGTCAGCGGGCCCAGGGTTAAGACAAACATTTAGCGAACTGGAAAATAAAGGTTTTTTGTGCATTCGCAGAGTATAACCTAGGGTTAAAGAAAGCTTTAATTGATTCAATGAAATGCTTTGTTCACTGAATCATTTGACTTGACCACAGTTATGAAAAACATTAAGTGATTTGGAGATCCCTTTGGTTGCTTATTTGTCAAATTGGTAGAGGGTTAAAGGTTAGTCGAGAGGAGTGGGACCGTCTACCACCATGTTGCTAGTGTGTCATGTTTTGATTTGTCAAGTTGTATGATGATGAGGATTGTGTCAGTGGGCCCGAAAGGTTCTATGAGATGCTAGTGTGGAAGATCTAACGAATGACGTATGATCTCATAGGGTCTGTCAGAGCTATGCAATCTTAAGACAACCTTTTGATTAAAGGTTTATATTTGGTGGATCCTGTGTCAGAGGTGACCAGGTAGGAATGATGAGTGATATGCTGACAGGTGGCACAAGCGGGCCCATGTGTGGTTCTAAAGGTTTAGCAGTTCTGATAAAGTGTTTAGCGGCTTTGAAAAATTTCTTCTTGTTCTCTTATTCACTAAATAAAATGATGATGTTCTAAAAGACATAGTGATTCAACGAAGGAGTGTTCGCGTAATCTCTAAATGAAATAGCGGTAGCCCAAAACATTCAGTGAATGGGAGAATGGTCTTCAGTTGCTACTTCACTGAATTTTGACTAGAGTCAGAGGTTTTATTTGTTCGCCAGGTCACTGAGTTAAGCTCAGGTTAGGTTTCTCATTTCGCAAATAGAAAAAGCCTTTGTCATGTGTTTGCCAAATGTAAACTAGGATTCCTATATGGTTAAGTCACGAAGAGCCCGAGAAAGAAGAAGATCTGATAGCCGCGATATAAAGTTGATCCAGATTTGAATGTTGACCGCCAATTTGCTATTGGCACCATGAAACTAGCCGTTTAATTTCAAATTTGAATTTTCAAAGGGTTTCCAGTGATAGGAAGGACTTAAATTAAATGTTTAAGTAGCTAGGTTTGGTAGGAATGATCTCGCCGACTACTACAGAGTGGTCCAAGGTGTTTTTTGATCGATTATAGGACTGTACCATGAGGAAATAGATAAATTGTTTCTCAGGGCATGTTGTAGGTGTCTAATCAGACTAATAATGCATGGTGAATTCATGGTTCTCAGTACTTTCTCAGGGAATTACCATGATTACAGATGATTCTTGGATCTATTTCTCTCTAGGTTGCTTGGGTTTCCTCCCCTGTATTAAATTGTGACTATTTTTAGTTGGTTTGGTGGGTGAAACCCTAACCCTAATCATCCATAGCTTGTTGCATACTATATTTGGGATTTCAAGATGACTAGGGGTATATATTGCAGAAGTTTTTCTGTATTAGGTTTTTGATGATGTATATTGAAAGTCAATGTAAAGACTGAACAAGGAGATCCTAGATTTTGGGTCTATTTCCTAGCATTTAGTTGTTCTGGTAATGTACTGATTCTGCAAATTTTAATGAGAATACACTTGGATTCCAATCTTATGTTTGTGTATGTCTTCTTATTTTTTTCTTGGGCTCATATATGTTAATGTCACAAAGTGGGTTAGCATATGGTAAACAAAGAGTATTGTGGAGTTATCTTTGAGTTCCTAACAAAGTTAGGATTAAAGTCTTTAAGGTGATTTCAGTGAGTTCATGGCTAGATAAGAATTTTATGTCCAGGTATATGAGGGAGAGGAATAATAGGCAAAGCACTTATTCTAAGCCCAAGAGTGTTTGAGTTGGGGTTTTTAGTTGATATGCATTGTTGATGACTCTATGCCCTTGGTTAAGGCACTGGTCCATTCTCTGGAAGCAGTTCATCATCATCAATCACACACACAATATAAATGATAAAATCTTTCAATCAGTTTGTAAAGGGTATAATGCATAACATTTTGTGATTCCTTTCAAGAAGTGAATCAAAGGTGCACTCGCCTGATCATCCAGGCTCAAAGTGTAGGAGGCTCTCTTTGATCCTTGTTAATTGGCCCTTTTCCTTGCAGACTTTGGAGTGGTGATAGAGTCAGTGACATTAAGTTGTCAATCATAGTGTAAACATACAAGTAGAAAGAGAAGGAACCAACACATTGCTAAGCTTCCATTTTTCCACTATTCAGTGATTTAGGGAAAATGGTCAAAAAGTTAAATGAGGAAAACACTTCTCTGAAGGATCAAATTGAAGAGTTGGATGAATAGCTATATAAAAATCAAGAAGCCTATGAAGAATAGGTCAAAGAAAATAAGTAGTTAGATGAAGAACTAAGGCAAGCAAACATGAAAACCTTGGAGCTAGAAAACATTAAGAAGAAAGCACAATCAGAATTGATTGAAGCAAAGAATCATATTGAAAATTTTCACACAAGAAAGGATTTAATAGAATCTTAGTTGTATGCAAAGAAGATTAAAGGAGACACCAACAATATTGGATTCAATGAAGCACTAAATCAGATCAATGACATGCAAGAAAGATTGGAAGCATCTGAAGGATATACAAAAGCCAAGAAGACTAGAAATCAGACTGAAGCTAATGTAGAACCATCTAAAGATGAGTGCAAGCTAGTAAAAAAAACTTGTTATTCCTATAACAAGCATGGTCACATAGCAAGAGATTGTAAAGAGGTAAGACCTTTCAATGGCTATTGTTATTTATGCAATAATTTTGGTCATAGAGCTATGAATTGTAGATCAAGTAAAAGAAATTAGAATCAGAAAAATCAGAGAAGTCATCCACAACAGAATGTAAGAAGTCCTTAGAACATTACATGTCAGATATGTAATTATAATGGTCATACAACTAGATAATGCATAATGGTAACTCACACCAATGCACCAAGGGATATAATGCCTCCAGTTATTTGTCACTCATGAAACAAGGCTGGACACATCTTAAGGTTCTGCGAATCAAAAGCATAAAGACAGGAAAGCCCTAAAAAGTCAGAAGGATCAATATTGGATGAAGCAGGAGAAGTCAAGTTTGTGCAAGCTATAGAAGATACAAGCATGATTTGGAAGGAAGAAAATAAAGATAACATTGATGAAATAGTTGAGGATGCATCCATAATGGACACATCTCCTATTTATGGTTAAATGACCATCATGGTCATAGGAAGAGCTAGATTAGCTCTAGACCCCTATGTGGCTAGTATACTCACCCTCAGAGTATGCACCTTTGGTTATAACTATTTGGAGATTATTTGAAGTAGTATGCAAGAGCGCACCTCCTGATTGATAGTAGAGATAAAGATTGAAATTCTCTATTGCATTCTATGTTTACACGACAAGCATTAATGGTAGACAATTATTTTTAAGTCACCGAAGATCCATTATTCACACACTTGCATTTGAGTTTGAGACTTTAGAGAGCACATGAGATCAAAGCAGCTTGTGTTGGAAGATTGTAGTTGATTCCATCAGTGAAAGATTGAAGGTTTATTACGAAGCCCTAGTTCAGACGTGATGGTTTAGAAACCCTTGGAAACTCATTTAAAGTAATTAAACAAGTAAGTTATGGTTACTCCAGTTATTTTTGATGTTTCTGAGAGGAAGAGATATGTCTTTAAAAGGCATCCTTTCAAGTTAGTCCTAGCTGACCTAGAAGGAGAGTTTTCTAAGACCCTAATGGGAGTAATGCACGTAGAGGACATACGTGCATATATCTATTGCAAAAAGGAACCAATAGGACTGGATAGGATCAGGTAGCACATGGAAACCATGATGAAACTAGACAAAACATTACTAGATGAGTTCGAGCACCTATAAAACAACCCTATTGTTGAATATGTGACTACTTATGAGTTTTAAAAATTTGAATGGATTAAGATTCTTTTGAGCATAATTCATGATGACCTATTCTAGATAGGAGAATTCCTAGTAAGAATAACCACTGATCGCATTCATGAGATAACATGATTACCCAAGACAAGCACCATTCTTCCTGTAGGAAAGGATGTCAGGAAACTAGTTGAGCAGGCTTGTAAGTCCTGCAGTGACAAGCGCGAAATGACAGTTGAACCTATAGAAGAGAAAGACATCAAATTGATGTCTATGATACTTGGATACAAGTTCCAACATGCTAACAGGGTCAATAGTGTGTCCGCAACCACTATTCTAGCAGCCATCAGGATTGTGAAAGAAAATGGTGAATTTAATTTGTGTGAGATCTTGCACGCAAAATTGATGGACAATATAAGAGCTATCAAGCATGATAAAAGTAAGATATTCAAGTTTGGGTCACTGATAATCTACATGTATTTTCATATTGTTGGGAAAGTGTCAGATCTCTACCTAGACAAGATTCTTCCCATAATGCCTCAAATTTATTTCAAGGCATCATCATAGAGCACCCTAAAAGACTACATGGAGCTGGAAATCAAGACATTCAGGATAAGAATGTAGAGAAGATATAGAATACCTGAAAGTATAGTTGAGAAGTATAAGGATAGTATATGCTTCATGGTGGAGATAGACATAACTTGCATGGAAGCAGTAGAGCCAAGGACCAAATGGATTCATCCACTTGGGTATGAAGTGGAGGAACACATTCTAGAGGCATATGCACAAGTCCTCCTTACATCACCAAAGGATCCCAATGAGCCAAGATGGGGTACATATGAGGAGAAAACAAGGCAAGTAGATGCAGTCCTGAACAGTGTAGTAACTAAGAGGAAAGCATCTAGAGTTACTTCTGAGACACTAAAAATTCATGGTGTCACTCAAGCTAACCTAGATAAGGCAAGGGAAGCCAAGATTTCAATGCAACTTGAGAGCACACCCACTACTAAAGTAAAAATAGAAAAGGTTGATGATCCTAAAGAGAAAAAGGTAAAGGTGGAAGAAAATACTCTTGCACCCACACCTACTATTGATCCAGAGTCCACACCACCTCCTAAGCCTAGCAAGATGCCTAAGAGGAAGAAGCAGATAGTCACAAGTCATCCATCCTCTAGAACATCAAGAAGATCAAGCAAAAATTCTCAAGCACCACCAAAGGAAGGATTCAGACCAAGCCTTTAGGTTTTGAGAACAAGGATAATAGATGAAGGAAGGATTGATCAAGGAGGGAAGTTTTATGATAAATATTGTGAGATTGACAAATCAGAAATACATTCCATGATAATCAAACACATGATTAAGTTCAAGAAGACAATCTTGGAACTTAAGATAGTCATTCTAGATAGTGTATGGTGTTATCTCTAATTGAGCATTAATATTTATCATTAGTATCAAAGACATCAATTGGTTACTTATGTTAACCTAGTCGGTAAAAGCAAGCATCTCAAGCTAGTCAATTAAGTCTTTATACCAAGCACATAATAGTTTTACTGAGCATTAGACACCGATACCAAGCATAGTAAGCACAAAGCAGACTAGACACCAAGCACCAGTATAATTACCGAGTAGTATATACAATGTTTACTGAGGATAATAGGAAATGACATAAGAATCAGGAATGGCACATTTATCTATGCAAATGGTTACAACTGAATCACAATTTTTTTTACCAAGATCGAGGATAATTTATTGTTGAGATATTCATTAAATGCAATGAAAATCTTATGTAATTGTTTGATCTAGGTTATTTTTGTACACCGTAGATCTTAGGGTTTTCCTCTAAGATATTGTAACCTAATTTTGTAAATGACATAAAGTAGTATGCTATATAATTATATTTTGCATCATTTTGATATGAATTTGGAGATGCATGAGTGAAGAAGTTCTTGAAGCATTAGCCAACTTCAAGATTATCATTTGTCAAACAGAGCAGAACAATATCCAGAGATAATCAGATTGAGAAAAATTAGATTAGGCCATCGAGTAGTTTAGAGCATATATCTTCACATAGAAAGGTGATATCTATTCAGTATTTCATTGATCTATATCAGACAAGTTGAGTTGTCATTAGCAGATAGTTACCTATTATTTTCTAATCATTGTAACAGAGTTTTGGTAAAATCTCCTAATATAGTAGACCTAACAATATTTATGTAAATCTCTTAACCGAGTGCACACTCAAGTAGTGTTGTTAAAATCATATCACTAGGTAGATCTAATCGATCTAATATATTACTCCTAATAGGGTAAGATCACCAGAAGTGATCACAACTTGTAGCCCTAATAGGAAAACCTTTTCTATCTATGGTATTAAAGAATTTGTGGGTGTCATCCCCACTATATTTTTTACCATCTAACAAGGGTTTTTGCATTACCAAAATACTTGTGTTATGTGACTATTATATTGATGATTTCATGTTATTTACTTTGATAGTTAAATGAATGAATGATGCATGAATTGGATTCAAGTAATAGTTGAAGGTTACTACTATTTGTTGTTCAAGGTTTGAAAGGTTTATGAAGTGAAAGTTTTTGTGGGCACTGATTCACCCCTCCCCTCTCAGTACCCTACTCTCCAATTCCAACAATTGGTATCAGAGCACAATTGTCTTATTGGATAGTTTAACCACTGAAGGGTAAAGACCTAGTCATGGAGAGGTATAAGTTAAACAAAATAATAGAGAATCAAAAGATTCAAATGTAGATGTTTGTTGAGTAGTATAAGCAAGCCAAGGATGAATTGAAGAAATTACTAGTTGAAAGGAAGAACTTGGCTATTCTGCAAAATGAGATCGATTACCATGAAGAAGAGATTGACGATTTATTTGATCACATTGGATCTAGTTCAAGAAGTATTTCTGATGGATCTGAAAGTATAATCTTAGATTTGTTTGAAAAGAATCTTCACTTAACCAAACAAGTGAAAGCACTGAAAATCGGTCAGGAATCTCAAATGGTGAGAATGGTAGAAGTAATAAACAATGCTAGACAGGATGAGAAAGAAAGGAATCTAGCTATTGAAGACTGAAGATAGATGACTGAACAACTTCAAGCAAAGGAAAGTGAGATATAAAGACTCACCGTGCACCATTTTGAAATTTCCAATCAGATGATAACTGTGAATCAGGAGGTCAACCGAGTAAATGGTGAACTGTCAAGAAGACTTGAAGATGTAGCAATACTCAGGGAAGAAAATGAGAAGTTGATAAATGAAGTGAAAACTCAACAAAAAAATAATGAAATGATGAAGTTAGCTGAGGATAGTTCCAAAAAGATTGATGATTTTCTGACTAATCAAAGAAGATTTGGAAGAAAAGTTGGTTTAGGATATACTGGTGAAGGAGAATCATCCAAGTAGGTAGAAAAAGTGAACAATAATCAAAGTCAAAGGCCAAAAACTTTGTCATGCTATCACTGTGGCAAACTGGGACAGTCTTCTAATTTTTGCAAAAGGAAAGCACAAGGTAAACCTCCAGTGACTCCTAAGTTTAATGGTTACTCCTATTATTGTGGCAAATTTGGTCATCAAGCTTATGAGTGTAGAGCTAAAATGAATAAGAATACTAACAATCCTACTATGGAGATATTATGTTATACTTGTAATGAACATGGACACACTGCATGAGAGTGTAAGGCTAAGATGAAGCAAGTATGGTTGCTAAAATAGAAAAGAAAGCCCAAGCCTTATCAACCAAAGAGACAAGGTAACTCTTATGTTTGGGATTACAATAAATGGGTCAACTATGTTGCATGTGGTAGGTATGGACATGTAGTAGAAAATTGTTATAGAAAAAGATGGGCAAGACAATCAGGAAGCTAGACAAGCACTGGAATGGCATTCTTACATTGTCATAAGGTCAGTCATCTAAGTAAGGACTGCAGAGACCAAGCACCAAAAGAAGGACATGTATTTGAGAGTGGAAACACTATTGAAGATATCATGAGAATCAGAAACAACATGTGGAGAAAGGCATTTGATGAGAATGTTGAGTCAAGTAATGCTGTCGGTGAAACCTCATCCACTGGATTGGGTGACATCGGTACATCTAATTAAGGTGATATAGGTATGTATGTGAATAACATTTTAAATGATCATATTTTACATACAGTTCCTTATATATGATGAGCACATACCAAATTTGCATGAATAATGATGCATTATGGTTTATATGTTATGAGCTAACAAAGTCACATAGTCGGTAAAAGTTAGACTAAGCAAATGGTTACCCGTCGGTATTCACTATTCAAGGTTAACCGAGTATCAGTATCAACTGAGAGAGAAAGTCATGTGTTAACCGAGCGGATGGAAGTTTTCAATATTTACTGAGTTGACAACTGTCACAAACTAGAAAGTAGGTCGAGCATTAATGACATAAATTTTTAAGTGAGAATTTAGAAAATACTATAAATACAAGGAAGTCTGAGTTCATTTTCACAAAGTGATTTCGGAGAGCAAAAATTTCATAGAGAAAAGTTTGAGCAAAGAATCTTTCAAGATAATTCAAAGCAGTTGTAGATCAAACAGATCATATTCATCATTCATTCTGAGTAAGTTGGAACCCTTACCGCGCACATTCTTCGCACTTATTGAAAACCTAGTTTGTTGAAATGGAATCCATTGCAAGTATGTCTAAAGTTGTTCAAGAGGAAGTTAATCTTATAGTGTTAGCAAACTATAGTGAACCCACTTACAAGTCACACTCGAAAGTTGTATAAAAAATGGATTTAGCAGGCACTTTTTCAAGCATCCCACCTAGGGTTTTACTGGTTGAAGATATCCAATCGTACATTCATTGCAAAATAGGTGAAATAGGAGATTTTGAAATGTATGTTTCATATCAGGCACTATGTGATGAAAATATAAAGTTGAAACCAGAGCATAAACAGGTAGAAACAATTGGATTGACAAATGCCCTAAATTTTTTGAAGAACTTAAAAAATGAATGGATAAGGGTCATGTTAAGTCAATATCATGAGGGCACATTTTTGTTGGATAGACTGATCAAAGTAAAAAATAAATGATTAATAGGGTTACAGGTTACCCTACAACCGATAAGGCCAAATCATTTCAAAGTTCATCTCAAGATGATGTTGAGAAAAATACAGGCACAACATGGGATGGTCATGCATTAAAAATTGCATCTATTATGGATTTGGAAGTTAAGTTTGTAGCTCATGTTATAGGTTATAAGTTCTTTCAGTCAAGCAGACTTAACAGTGTACCGTGTAGTGCTATGGATATGGCTTAAAAATTGATAAAGAAGGGTCATCAAATAGACCTTCCCGAGATACTCCTAAAATAGGTTGAAGAGAATATGAAAACTATCCAGTTACAAAATTCTAATACCTGTAAGTTTGGCTCACTGTTAGTATGTTTTTTTTTCTATCTCCAGAAATTATTTCCTTCTATCGGTCACATAGATTGGCCTACTGACACACCAATCATTTCACAAATTCTTGATATAATGAAAGGTCTAGGACATAATGTGAATAAAGTTGTAGATGAATATTTTGAAGATTTTAAGATTAAGATGAATCTTAGATATAGGATTCCATGCTCACTGGTCGAGAAGTATGAGATGGATATTTGTTTTCTAGTGAACACCAACCATACAATGATTAAAGTTGTAGAGTTGAGGTCTAAGTGGCTAGCACCCATGGGATATTAAATGGATCATGATTTTAGTTTGAAATCAATTAAGGCTTTACTAGCATTGCCAAAGGACAAGGAGGTAAAAAGGTTTGGAGCCTTTGTGGAAGCAAAATCAAGAATAAAAATAGGTCTTGCCATTGGCAAAATAACAAGAAGAGCAAAGAAAATGAAGAAAGTGTTAACTGAACACTTTGGAGATGTATTTGACTCATTTGAGGAGTCACCAGTTGAACCTACAACCAAAGGTCAGTTAATGTTGGCTAAAAAACCATTTGATAGTGAGGAAACTGAGTCTGAAAAAGAAAAAGATTCTATACCAGTTTCTCCCACTCCTACTCCTAAGAAGAAGCAGTTGCCAGTGGAAACAGGTGCACGAACAAGGTCAGCAACTGGAGCTTCACCACCATAGAAAAAGGGAGCTGTGAAGGCAACAAAACCAAAGATAGCTACACCAACTAAAACTTATGCAAAGAGAGGATCCAAGGTTGTAGCTGAGGCATCAAGGAAAAGAAGAAGACTAATAAGATGTAAGGAAGACCTTGAGGAAGAAGAAAATGAAAATGATACAAATCAATTCAAGGTTGTAAGTAATAAGGATAGAACTATTAATGATGTTGCTGTTGACATCATAGAGAATGGAGATCTCACCGATCTGGAACTTAAATGGTTCGACAACATGTCTACCGAGGACCAAAATACAATTGAGGAAGTAGTCATTCAGATAGTGATACACTTCAAGAAAGTTCCATTAGAGTTTACTACACAACTTCTCAAGGAACTTGAAGAGAGAATAAATCAGAAGTGGTCATATGCCCTGGATACCGAAAAGAAGATGAGGGAACAAGCCCTAGTATCAACTACACTTGACTAATCTCTTGTTGAAATTAAGGAGCTAATGGATACATATGTTCAAAGATTCAAAATAAAAGGCCGGGTGATGCAAATCTTAGATAAAAATATGGTAGATGTTAATGAGACTGGTTAACTCTTGTGGAGCTCAATTTTTGCAGTTAGAGAGAAAAATGAGAAAAATGCATTTCAAAATTTGTCTAAAAAGAGACGGAAGTCCAAAGTTAAAGGTATCTTTATTGATGATGATATAGCAAAGAAAAAAAAGAGTCACATGTATCATTTACCAAGGTGATTGATACAACACTTACTAAAGAAATTAAGGATAGTTCACAGGATACACCGGATCCAGTAGTGATCCAAATAAAGGAGAAAGATGAAAATGATGTACTCATTGAGGACATCACTAATGGTGATCTTGATGACATAGATGATGATGAAGATGTGAATATAGGACCAAGCATCACACAGGATGAAGGTCAAGATACCGAGTCAAATTTCACATCATTACTGAGTGAGCTTCCTATTCTTGTTGAAGAAGTTGAAACATTATCTCAAGAGAAACCCGAAGGCTCAAACCCTGAGCAACCACAAGATACAACAGGGGAACAAGCAGCAAAAATACCAGCAGAGAAAAATAAGCCTAAAGGAAAAGAGGCAATATACACAAAATCAAAGGATCAGGAGAATCCTACTGTAACCGAGGCCACCCCACAGGATACTACATCAGAAGCTCCAACACAATCAACCGATACCAAGACTACTAAGGAGAAGCAAAAGGATGACATAGTGTCAACCGGGTAGATTACACAAAGTACAGAGGTAAAGGAACTTGTACCTTTTGTTAAGAGTTCATCAACTGAACCTGAGAAGAAAAAGAACAAAGGAAAAGGGCTAGTCACCTTAGATGAAATTATTGTTATACTGATACAGAGCTCTCCCCTAGTTAGGCAGCTCGGTAAATGGTGAGACCTTCGGTGTTACTCTAAACCCAGAGTGGGCTTAGGAGAGTGCTCTACACCTTTAGAAGATCCTAAAATAGATGCCAATCCACTATCCTCTCAGGAGGATTCTTCCAGTTTCATTAACTTTTGTTGCTCTAGGCTCAACTAATACTCGGCTCCTTTATTGACCGAGTGAGCTCGATTGATATTTGGTACCTTAGTTAACCAAGGGGGCTCGGTATCTTCATTGATTCTCAGTGACCTGATTTATCAACGCTCTTCCAAGGGTCATTTCACCAAACAAAACTCCAATATTAATACCAGACTTAACTTAATGGGAGTAGGTTCAATACTAAGGACTAATCGATTAGGCTATGCTTCAGTATAGGTTTTTACTTCATTCAAAACCATTGATCACTAGCAATTTCAAACTATAGAGAACCTGTAATTGAACAAGAAATGGTTTTATGCAACTTCATCATCTCAACATTAACATATTATTGCATGTCATGTAGATCATTCATGGTCTATGTTGGTATTCATCTCCATGCAGTTGGTTCTAATTCGAACATACATGTAATAAACATGCTCACCATCTTTTGTTAGCAATGGTGTAAATCAATACCATATTCATAATCTATAATGGTTCTTGAAGACCATTTCAAACACAATATACTCAAAAACTAACAATAAACCCTTTGCCAATGACCATTAATGTCTGAAACCAAGACTGTTAAGTAATCTAAGACATAAACAAGAAGGGTTTTCAATAACACAGAATAAAATCTGTTATATTAGGTGAAAAACTAATCTCCCAAGAACACTTGCATGCATAACCCTGTCACATGGAAGAAGCAAAGAATAGAAGCAAGAAAAAACTATGGAGGCAAAAAGGCCAGAGACACCATATGCACAATATTACATTATGATAATCTAATCTGTTATGAAATACAAAGAGGTGAATCCTTATAGGAGGAATCATAAAACCCTAAAAGGGAAACCCTAAGGTTGGCTTAAGCAACTAGAGTGAATAGGTGAGTTAGTAATTAGATCAAAATGATTTAATTAATAACCCAAAAGACTATTACTCTAACACCCTCCCTTAAGATAAGCTTAGGGAGAAGCAAAACCTAGGAAACTACTACAGAAAGTAGGAAAGATGGGTCCCGGCAACAAGGCTTGATCAGGTACCCAAGTACAAGAAAATAAACTAGATGAAGGAAACAAAGTCTCCAATCTAGGGAATGTCCCAAAGAAAGGAACAAGAAAGAGCATGAAGCATCTCTGAAGCATGAAGCTACAAACACTGTCAGAAGAAATTGCTAGAACCCCCACTGAAATAATGCATGATCAGGTAGAGAAGACAAAGTCTGAAGAGCTGATCAATCGAAGAGGTGACCTCCAAAATAGGAATGAATGAGTGTCTATATAGTAGATGAACCATCTCACTGAAATGCATAGGTGCCTAGCCACTACATCCACCTAGTACATAGGAACAAGAACTGAATACGTAGATCACTCAACCAAACCAAGGAAGCCATAGAACCAACAGGTGAACCCCCCCATAATGCTGAATAGGGAGAGGGGTGATGGGAACACTGAAATGCAATGCTAGAAACATCTGCAAGAAGAAGAATTAGGAACACCAATAGTGCAATAGAAGTACAAGCACAGGATAAAGGGTGGTGTCACCGACACATAGCATGGGCTAATGTCATGGAAGGTATGCTCACTTGACAAAGGTGGATGAGCACAAAAGGCAAAACATCATAACCCCCCATGGCACTTTATAACTGAGTGCGAGTACAAACAAACACAAGGTGTACATGATCCCAGATATGAAAAAGTAGGAACTTTATCTCAGTGCATTTACAGAAACAAAAATGCTACATAAGAGAAGCATACAATGCTTAGAAGTCAGAAAGAAGAGTGAGCCACAAGAACAGAAGAAGAGATCCCAGGACCTGTAGAATCCAAGTAATCTACCAAAGTATGAAAGTGAAAAACTTAGAGGAGAAAGAACCTGGAGTAGAATCTAGATAAAAGACCCCCACAACTAAATAACTCATAGAACTAGCTTTCCGATGATATATGGTGAGCCCAAAAAAGAGTCCAGATGAGCAAGATATGGCTCCCGGAAGGTAGAAAAAGACATCAGACTTTGAAAGAAAAAAACACTATCAAAATAGTAGAGCCAAAAAATCTAACCTCCATAATTGGAAAGAGCTTGGAAAGATCTTTCCAATGATATAAAGAAGTCTGAAAAAGGCCTCCGTATGCTCAAGATGTTGCAAAAAAGGCCTAGGTACCTCCAAAAACCCAAGCAACAGTGAGCTTAAAAATGATGGCCAAAAGGTCATCGCAGCTCTCAAGCACCGGGGGCTAAAGGAAAATAAGCCCTAGTCATGTGGGTGACCAGGGGGCTAGAAATCTGCAGGGGTTGGCTGCTGAGCTCGGGTGGAGCAGAGGACAGGGTGGAGCGGTGCGGGGGCGCTGATGGAGGCCGCGGGGCTGGGTTGCACAGTGGATTGGGTGGAGCGGCGGGCGCTGGCACTAGTGGAGTGGGGGCGGCATAGTCTGCAGAGGCCAGGCCACAGAGGTTGAGTGGTGCGGACTGGCGGAGCATGAAGGGGGCTGCGGAGGGGCTACGATCTGCAGCGGTGGCCGGTAGGAGGCCAGCGGGTGGCATGATAGTGGCCCAAACAATTAACACTAGCCGAGTTTTTTTTAAATGCAAAAATCATTAAAAACAATGATTTTTTATATTTTTTTCTCAGTTTTTGTGCCCCTACGGCACTGAAAACCAAATTTTTTTTGCCTTAGATCCATGTTGTCGAAAATGGACAAGTTCTATATGGATTTAGGGGGTTTTGGGTGCTCTGAGCTCAATGGAAATGTCCGTTTGAGCCCAAAGTGACCAGAAACAAAGGTCCCCCCTAAATCCACATAAAAAGCTCTGAAAACCTTGAAAACCTCCTACTTCTGAAACACTTCAACAAAAAATGAACAGCGAGCGACAAGATGGCTCTGATACCATGTTAGATTAGGTGAAAAACTAATCTCCCAAGAACACTTGCATGCATAACCCTATCACATGGAAGAAGCAAAGAACAGAAGCAAGAAAAAACTATGGAGGCCAAAAAGCCAGAGACATCATATGCACAATATTACATTATGATAATCTAATCTGTTATGAAATACAAAGAGGTGAATCCTTATAGGAGGAATCACGAAACCCTAAAAGGGAAACCCTAAGGTTGGCTTAAGCAACTAGAGTGAATAGGTGAGTTAGTAATTAGATCAAAATGATTTAATTAATAACCCAAAAGACTATTACTCTAACAAAATATTCAAAAGAAGTATGGATACATTACTATTATTTGTGATGGGAACAATATGCCATTTTGTTTACATTCTTCAACCCAAATAGGTTGTATCCAACAGTTGACTATTCACCATTTCTGCAGAATCATGGTGATAGTCAGAGGTGTGACTATTTTTCACTAAGTGCGGCTTCCTCCAATCATTGTCTTCTCTTCTATGTGTCTATGTTCGATCATCTTTGGATTTTTATAAGAAATTGGGTTAGTTACAAAGTCATAACTAACTTTTGAAAATTGACTAACCACTGTCGGTTATCAGTAACTGCTTCCCTTGTACTGACCAGTCATACCAACAAGTATTCTTCCATTACCGACTAACACAAAACCTATGTTCCTAGGTCTACCACATTATTTTAGCACTTTTAGTGCATCCATTACATTTTTGGTAGGCTCTAATGGCCAAATTACATGGATTAAATGACCTTATAAAAATGGATCATTTCATGACCTTAGACTTCTAGAAAGAAACAAAAGATCAGGTGCTCTTGCACCATATTACTGATCTTGAAAATTTTTGAAGTCTCTTGGAAGTGTGGATGCTATAGCGGACTGCAAATTGTGTTTTCAACTTTGTCTTTATCTGTGTCTTTGCCTCCTACATGATATCTTCAGAATACCATGTTCTTCAAAATGAGACTCCCATCAATGGAGTTTAGATGGTTGTTTCTCAAGGTATTGTTTTAAAACATAAGTCCACCCTCCAATGCTGCTTGTGCCTCTCCCAGGATTTCTCCTTGCCTCTCTCCCTAGGTCATTCAGCAATCAATGGACCATATCCTCTATGGCCCTAGACCATCTTCTGTGGCCTTTTGATAGACCTTCATGTCTGTCTACTCACAGCTGGTGAATGAACACCTGCAACCATAAATCTCATTAATAAAAACATATAACAATTTCCTTGTGCTAGATCCTGGTGTGAGTTTCCACTCCTCACACACTGAAGAACTTCTAGCTCTGATACCACTTGATGTAGAGCTCTCCCCTATTTAGGTAGCTTAGTAAATGGTGAGACCTTCAGTGTTACTCTGAACACAGAGTGGGCTTAGGAGAGTTCTCTACACCTTTAGAAGATCCTAAAATAGATTCCAATCCACTATCCTCTCAGGAGGATTCTTCCAATTTCATTAACTTTTGTTGCTCTAGGATCAACTGATACTTAGCTCCTTTATTGACTGAGTGAGTTCAGTTGATATTCGGTACCTTAGTTAACCGAGGGGGCTTGGTATATTCACTGTTACTTGGTGACCTGGTTTACTGATGCTCTTCCAAGGGTCATTTCACCAAACACAACTCTAATATTAATACCAAACTTAACGTAATGGGAGTAGGTTCAATACTAAGGACTAATCCATTAGGCTATGCTTCAATATAGGTTTTTACTTCATTCAAAACTGTTGATCACTAGCAATTTTGAACTACAGGGAATCCCTAACTGAACAAGAAAGGGTTTTCTACAACTTCATCATCTCAACATTAACCTATTATTGCATGTCATGTAGATCATTCATGGTCTGTGTCAGCATTCATTTCCATATGGTTGGTTCTAATTCAAACATACATGTAATAAACATGCTCACCATCTTTTGTTAGCAATGGCGTAAATCAATACCATATTCAAAATCCGTAACGGTTCTTGAAGACCATTTCAAACATAATATACTCAGAAACTAAAAATAAACCCTTTGCCAATGACCATTAATGTCTGAAACCAAGACTGTTAAGTAATTTGAGACATAAACATGAAGAGTTTTTGATAACATAGAATAAAATCTTCAAAAGAAGTATGGATACATTACTATTATTTGCGATGGGAACAATATCCCATTCTATTTACATTCTTCAACCCAAATGGGTTGTATCTAACACTTGGCTGTTCACCATTTCTATAGAATCATGGTGACAGTCAGAGGTGTGACTAATTTTCACTAAGTGTGACTTCCTCCAACCATTTTCTTCTTTCTGTGTGTCTATGTTTGATCATCTTTGGCTTTTTATAAGAAATTGGGTTAGTTACAAAGTCATAACTAACTTTTGAAAACTGACTAACCACTATCAGTTATTAGTAACTGCTTCCCTTGTACTGACCAGTCATAGCGACAAGTCTTCTTCCATTACTGACTAACACAAAACCTATGTTCCTAGGTCTACTACATCATTTTAGCACTTTTAGTCCATCCATTACATTTTTGGTAGGCTCTAATGGCCAAATTACATGGATTAAACAACCTTATAAAAATGGATCATTTCATGACCTTAGACTTCTAGAAAGAAACAAAAGATCAAGTGCTCATGCACCACATACCAAATTGTGACCCCAGGACCCTTAGCCTTGAAGAATTGAGGAAATATGGGGAATTGTGTACAAGGAAGGCCGCATAAGAAAAATTAAGGCAAGCATGCAAGAGCAAGGAGATACTTGAGAATGTTTGAGATATCTTACAATAGGTAGTACCTGAGGTAAAAATAGATGAAGATACTCCCATCATGGACCAACTTGCCCCAGATATTGAATAAAAAATATAACATAAATTGGCAAAAATGATCAGCCAAGAAGTGGTGATTAATAAGGTCAAGCTATCAGAGGTAATAACTGATATTTAGTGAAAAGATAAAAACAAGTTGAATAAGAAATTCAGTCCAGTGCATAGGCAGCCTTAATTGAGCCTCAAGATTTTGCAAAGCACATCTTGAAAGAACTTCGGTGGTTAAGAGCAGACCTCAGAAAGTAGGAAGAAACAATTAGTGATCAAGTCACCAAACTTCAGACCGAGTTGCTTTCGTACCTAAAAATATTTGAGAAGCACATTGTGAAGGCATAAACACTTGTTGCAACACCATAAATTTGTGTGTTGGACAACATTTTTGATATGCATTCACAAGTGGGTCTTGAGCATCTTTCTCTCACCAACTTGAAAGAGGAATGGGAAAACCTCTTGGAGTCACTGAAGAAAACCCATAAGCACATTTTTGACAAGTTGTAAGTATACATATTCTTATTTGGCATTAATATCAAAAAGGGGGATAACATGTATATGCCAAATATGTATATAAAATGCTACATATACTACACATTACTGGGAGCATGCACTGAGGGGGAGTACAAAATTTTGTTGACTATGTATATGGTGAAGACAGGAAATATTTTTGAGACATTTTGTCTATATACAGTTTGAGTTTTGATACTAATGCCAAATGGGGAGATTTTTATCTCTAATTGAGCATTAAAGATTGTTATTAGTATGAAAGACATCGGTCGGTTACTTATGTTAACCTAGTCGGTAACAACAAGCATCTCAAGCTAGTCGGTAAAAGCAAGCATCTCAAGCTAGTCGGTTAAGTCTTTACTCCGAGCACAGAACAGTTTTATCGAGCATCAAACACTGATACCGAGCACAGTAAACACCAAGTAGACTAGACACCAAGCACTAGTATAATTACCAAATAGAATATACATTGTTTAGCAAGGATCACAGGAAATGGCATAGGAATCAAGAATGACACATTTATCTATGCAAACGGTTACAACAAAATCAAAAAATGTTTTACCAAGATCGAGGATAATTTATTGTTGAGATATTCATTAAATGTGATGAAGATCTTATGTAATTGTTTGATCTAGGTTATTTTGTACATCGTAGATCTTAGGGTTTTCCTTTAAGATATTGTAACCTAATTTTGTAAACGGCATAAAGTAGTATGCTATATAATTGTATTTTGCATCATTTTGATATGACTGTGGAGATGCATGAGCAAAGAAGTTCTTGAAGCATTAGCCAACTTCAAGATTCTCAGTTGTCAGACAGAGCAGAACAATATTTAGAGATAATCAGATTGAGCAAAATCAGATCAGGCTACCGAGTAGTTCAGAGCGTAGATCTTCACACAGAAAGGTGATATCTATTCAATATTTCATTGATCTATATCATACAAGTTGAGTTGTCATTAGTAGATAGTTACCTATTATTTTCTAATCATTGTAATAGAGTTTTGGTAAAATCTCCTAACAAAGTAGACCTACCAGTCTTTATGTAAATCTCTCAACTGAGTGCACACTCAAGTAGTGTTTTTAAAATCCTATCACTAGGTAGATCTAATCAATCTAATATGTTACTCCTAACAGGGTAAGATCACCAAAAGTGATCGCAACTTGTAGCCCTAACAGACAAACCTTTTCTATCTACAGTAGTAAAGAATTTGTGGGTGTCATCCCCACCACATTTTTTACCTTCTAACATGGGTTTTTGCATTACCAAAAGACTTGTGTTATGTGACTATTATCTTGAAGATTTTATGTTATTTACTTTGATAGTTAAATGAATGAATGATGCATGCAATGGATTCAAGTAATAGTTGAAGTTTACTACTATTTGTTGTTCAAGGTTTGAAAGGTTCATGAAGTGAAAGTTTTTGTGGGCACTAATTCACCCCTCCCCTCTTAGCACCTCACATATGAACATCTTTTCAAACCTAGGGTGTCTGATGCAGGGGCATTCTAGGGTACTCAGTGAATCTGCATGGGAGGTGTGTTGTTTGGCCAGTGTTACTCGGTTGCAGCCTTGACTGATGACCTTGATCATTGAAGGAAGCTCGGTCACTGAAGGAACTCGGTAACCTCTAGCACTCGATGAAAGTGTTACTAAGCAATGCCTGTGGTGCTCGGTTGAAACTGGTGCTCAGTGATGCCTAGCATGCTCGGTTATTTCATTGTTGCTCGGTAGTTCTGGTTCACCAACTAGAGTTCTATGTCATTTGTTGGGCTGACTTGGTGCATTTATTGTTGGTAGCTATTGTTACAGGCTGACATGTTAGATTAAATGTTTATAAGTGTATTTTGATGCCAACTTGTATTGAATTTAATATTTTTGGGGGGGAGTTAATGGTTTCATCTAGCCGACTTGTGGCTAATGACTAGTATTTATAGGATGTTTGGGGTAGTTGTTGAGGATGAGGAGATGCTAGAAGTTCAGGACTTGGAAGAAATAAAAAATCAGATCTAAGGCTCTGAAAGCTGGAGTTGGTGAAGTTGTGGAAAAGATCTTGCATGATCTTGTAGATCAAATTGTTATCTGATAGTTTGTAATTGCAAAGCTAGTGGTTTGCACACTTGGAGATAAGGAGATTGCTTAGAGGCTTGCAAGCTCAAGTTTAGATCAGCCTTAGGGTTTCCATCAACTTCTGATTATCTTCAGAGCTGAACTAGCTAAGATTGTATTGGATATGTTTGGATCTTGCATAATTTTTTTTGATTGTAATTGGCCCTAACCCAGAAGGCCTTACAACTGGGCATGTTAATGAAAATCAGAGTTAAACAATTTCTTTGTTGTTGTGTTGTTGAGTATTTTGCTATGTTTTTCTGAAGAGACAAGGTTTGGATTATCCTTAATTGGATCCACCATCCTTGACTACATCAGGGGTATCTTTTTGAACTTGGGGTGTTTGATGCAGGGGCATTCTAGGGTACTCAGTGAATTTGCATGGGAGGTGTGTTGTTTGGTCAGTGTTATTTAGTCACAGCCTTGACCGATGACCTCAATCATTGAAGGAAGCTCGATCATTGAAGGAACTTGGTAACCTCTGGCACTCAATGAAAGTGTTACTTGGTGATGCCTATGGTGCTTGGTCGACACTGGTTCTTGGCGATGTCTGGCATGCTTGGTTATTTCACTGTTGCTTGGTATTTCAGGTTCACCGACTAGAGTTCTATGTGATTTATTGGGCTGACTATTAGAAATAGGGAATACTAAGGCATGAATCAATATTCTACAAACTTTATCTTTTGTCCAATTATTGATATAACAGATTATCTTAACACATGCATGACATAAGAAGCTAAACAACATGAATAGAAATAAAACTAAAGAACTCATAAACCATTATTTGTTCTCGAGGAAACCCTAGCAAAGGGAAAACCCCGATGGGGATGGTACCCACAAGATCCACTAATCAAAAGTATCCTATTAAGGATGTTGACCCTATGAGGAGTCTATTACAAGCATTGAGTGTCTCAATCTTGATTAAGGGACTATAGGCCTTGTTAGAAGCCTCAACCCTGTTAGGAGTTGGCAGTACAAAAAGTGATTACCAGATGAGCCCACTGCCCAAACAAGTAATGTATAATATTTACTGATTACAAAAGTAGGTCAAGGTACATAACCTTATACTACTTACATCAATATCTCTTCACTGCTCTTTCACTATTGCTATTACATACATTTGTTCCTTCATTCTTATCCTTCTTACAATTTATAATTACATTTATACAAGTTATTAAGATTAATAACTTTCCAGTCGGCTATCATATTACAAAATAACTTCATCCAAGGGTTAACATCTAGGATGTCATCCCTTTATATTGTTAAGTCATTATTTTGATAAACAAAATAATCCCTTAACTCTTTATCAATTCTGTCTTCATATTCTATCATGTTGGCTTAACACTGTCTTTAGAAAAACTATCATAACTTCTTCCGTACAAGTCATACTAACTTGCACTCTGAGATGAGTCTTCAATAGTCACCATAGAGTCTATGTTCAAGTGTGCAAGCACTGAACTTGTTAGAAAGTAAAGTCCACCAAGATAACTAAGAGGGGGGGGGGGGTGAATCAATTATCAGATAATTATAACTTTTATCATCTTCAACAACATTAAACCATATAAGAAATATAATTACCAACCATAGAAAGATATTCATACACAAATAACACAATGACACAAGATATGTTGACTAGAGAACCTCTTGATCAAAGAGTAAAGCCCGGTGGGAATGATGCCCACAAAAGATGCACTAATATGAATATTCCTTGTGAGAGGATGGACTTTGTTAAGAGTCTTATGAAATACATTCAATACATATGAATCCCTATTAGGAGATTTTGAATCCCTGTTAAAAGATTCTAACTTGGTTAAGAGTTATGGAAGACAGAAGGACCCACTGCCCAAATAGCTTCAGGGTAAGATCACTGAACACACTGTCCAAATAATATTTGCATTACTCAATAGAATAATATGTTACCTCTTTTCTAACTATGCCAAACTACACTCACTATTACATCAGATCTCAATTTCAGATCTTTGTAGTTCGCATGTCTTTCTTCACAAATTTGCTTTCATACTTAGCTCTTTTCTTCACTTCATGCATACAACATCACACACAATTGCTACTTCCACATCAAAAATATATGCTACTACATAAAACTCACATTCAACAAGGAAATACATTCCTTCCTTTATACCACACTCAAATCATTACAAATGAGTTGGCATACAATTACAAAATAAAAGTTTCCACACACTACACAAAAATTACACAAAACTGTCAGCTTCCAAATAAAATAAATTTTCACTTGTGTGACCTTGATGTCTATGCTATCATCCATGTCACTATCAATGTGTCTTTAAATTCTCTTTAACTATGCAAAACCAGATTCCATCTCGCTTAGGAGATATCATCCGATTTCCACAAACCGCTACTCAGGAATACTGCCTGAATATTGCTTCCACCAAAATGATCATAACTTCCATGAATAAATGAATTACTATTTGTGCTCTTAACCATAGACATATAACATATCAAAGAGTATAACCTCAATATCACATAGCTCCAACTGTAATAACCCACATGCGCTAATCCAAACTCTATTTTCTTCTCTACAAGTCTTAGGTAAATCACTGTGTTGACATCAATAACAATCATAGTCATGAATGCAACAACAAATACTATAGAATGGCTGCCAAACATTTAGCATTCATTGCTAACAATCTCCTCCATTGGTATTGATGGAAAAATAGATGAAAAACATCCAATGTTCCAAAAATCCAATACTGCAACACTGCTTCTTCAAATCCTCTTCATCAATCAAATCTTGCTTCGTTATCCTATTCAGTTCTCTCCAATGGATGTCTCAGATTTTTTTTCGTGTATACTTCTCCCCCATTGACATCAATGATAGAAATTTCATCACTATGTTGACCACAACTCAATGTCAAAAGACACTTTTCAGAAAATACATTTACTAGAGTCCTCATGACTCAGCTTAGATACACATACTCCCCCATAGAGGAAGTACCAACATCCAGTCTAGAAGAAAGATAAGGCTCATATACCACTAGACAGATGCAACCAACTGCATCACTTCTCAAAATTAGCCTGGGGCATAACCCCAAGAATACCTCTCAGATACTCAAATGTATCCTTAGGTAAAGGCTTTGTGAATATATCTGCTATCTGCTCCTTTGTACTTATGTACTCAAGTCTGACTTCTTTCTCAACAACTTTCTCTCTTACAACATGATACTCAATCTCTATATGCTTTGTCTTAGAATGTAATACATGATTCTTAGACATACTAACTATACTAGTGTTGTCACAATGTATGACAATAGGCTCAACAAATTTTATTCCACTATCCTTCAGCATTTGCTTCATCCAAATTATCTAGTTACAATTATTTGTTGCTACTACATATTCTGCTTCTATTGTGCTTTTTGAGATACAATTCTACTTCTTTCTTAGCCAAGAAACTAATCTTCCTCCAAGGAAAAATGCTCCACCACTGGTGCTTTTCTTATCATCAACATTGCCTCGCCAATCAACATCTGTATATGCACATAGGGTAAAATCATCATATTTTTCATACCATAGTCCATAGTCCATTGTGCCTCTTAGATATCTCAGTATCCTCTTTACTACTACATAATGTGATTCTCTAGGTTCAACTTGAAATCTTGCTACAATTCCAACTGAATGTGCTATATCAGGTCTTGTATGAGTCAAATACTACAATGCTCCAATCATAGATCTGTATTTCTTCTATTCTACTATAGGAGTCTTATCTGTGCTAGATAACTTATGTTTGGTCACCATAGGTGTTCCAACTAGTTTGCAATCTTCCATTCCAAATCTTTTCAACAAGTCATTCAAGTAATTTTTCTGACTTACAAAGATACCATCATTGTTTTGTGTTATCTGTAATCCCAAAAATTATTTCATCTCACCAATCATACTCATTTCAAATTCAGTCTTCATTTCATCAACAAATTTGTCACTAGCTTCATCTTCTCCTCCAAAGATAATGTCATCAACAAAAATAACTATAATTAACAAACCATTTTCAATTTCTTTTGTGTACAGATTGCTATCAGCTATTCCTTTTGTAAATCCCAACTTTAACAAATACTTATCCAGTCTTGCATACTAAGTTCTAGGTGCTTGTTTAAGTCCATATAAAGCTTTCTTCAATTTACATACCATGTCTCCTTCTTGGGTTAAAGGAAAACCTTTAGGCTACTCAATGTAGACTTCTTCTTCCAATTCTCCATTCAAAAATGCTGACTTCACATCCATCTGATACACTTTGAATTTCTTGTAAGTTGCATATGCCAAAAACATTCTTACTGCTTCAATTCTTGCAATAGGTGCAAAGGTTTCTTCATAGTCAATTCCTTCTTGTTGTGAGTAACCCTTACATACCAATCTTGCTTTGTTTCTTACCACTTCTCCTTGTTCATTCATCTTGTTTCTAAATACCCATTTAGTTCCAATAACATTCTTATCTTTAGGTCTAGGGACCAATTCCCAAGTCTTGTTCTTTTCAATCTGATCTAGTTCTTCTTTCATAGCATTATTCTAACTTTCATCTTCACAAGCTTCATTAGTAGTCTTAGGTTCAATTTGAGAAATCAAACATAACTGTTCTTGTGCCTTATTTCGAGGAAGAACTCCTCTTTTGATGCTCCCAATAATCTATTCAAAAGGATGATTCCTTAACAAACTCTTGCTAGGTGTCACTGTCTCAAATCTCTTTTTAGATGTAGGTTCTTCAATAACTTCACTGTGACTTTCATTCAACAAATCACTATCAGTTTCATAAAACAATTCAGTAGATCCAGTGTCAGGTTTAGGATGAGCTTCTTCATCAGATTCATAATCAAGCATTCTTTCCTGAATTTTGAACTTTTCATCACCTTTAACATTTGCACTTTCAACAATAGTCTTAGTTCTTTTATTGAAACATCTATATGCTTTGCTTTTCAAAGAATATCCAAGAAATATACCTTGATCACTTCTAAGATCAAACTTTCCAATATCATCATCTCTCTTTATATAACATTTTTTTCCAAAAATTCTAAAATACTTAACTGAGGGTTCATGTCCAAACCATAATTCATAAGGTGTCTTGTTTGTGTCTGCTCTGATTTGTACTTTGTTCATCATATACACTATTGTGTTCACTGCTTCTCTCCAGAATATCTTCACCAAATCATTTTCAAATAACATCGCTCTTGCTGCTTCAGTCACTGATCTATTTCTTCTTTCTACAATGCCATTTTGTTCAGGTGTTCTAGGGGCTGAATACTATCTTTTAATGCCATTTTCTTCACAAAAGGTGTTAAACTCTCTAGAAGTAAATTCTCCACCTCTATCAGATCTTAAACATTTAATCTTCATTCTAGATTCATTCTCAACTTTATTATTAACAATCTTAAACTTATCAAATGCTTCAGATTTTTCTTTAAGAAATGCAATCCACATCATTCTTGTAAAATCATCAACAAGAATAAAAAAATACCTTTCTCCATAGAATCCTCTAGTCTTGGTAGGACCGCTCAAATCTGTATGAACAATCTCCAACTTCTCTATAGATGTAAACTTCTTATTGGGAAAAGAACTTCTCTTTTGTTTAGCCATTACACATTCTTTGCAAATCATGTTAGTAGGCTTCATAATTTTAGGTAAATCTCTTACTACAAGTGTAGTACTTACTTTCACAATGTTACCAAAGTTTATATGACAAAACCTTCTATTCCATAACCAACTATCATCAATCTTTGTAATCAGACATGTCATCTTAGTAGGATTCAACTGAAATACATTACCTCTGGTTCTAGATCCAGTTCCAATCATATTTCCACCTTTATCCTTTATCACACAAGTTTTCTCAGTAAACCAAACTTGATATCCCTTATCAACTAACTATCCAACACTCAAAAGATTATGTTTCAATGCATCCAAAAAATAAACATCATCAGTATTAGTCTTTCCATCAAGAGTAATAGATCCTATACCTTTAATCAAACAAGGTGCATTGTTTCCAACTCTAATAGCTCCTCCATCATATTCATTCAACTTTATGAAATTTTTCATGTCTCCAGTCATATGATGTGAACAACCACTATCTATAATTCAATCAACTTTCTTTTCAACTTGAGAAACTAAGGCTTTTTCTTCCTTAACATTAGTTTCAAGATTCTCTTCTTTAATTGCTACAAATCCTATGTCTCATTATTTTCAGTATCACTTTCACTTAAAGTTCTTTCTATACTAGCTTCAAGATCTTCATCATTAGCATAATAACATTCCTTAGATCTTCTAGGTTTGAAATTGCTTCTGTACTTTTTAACCCTCTTAGGACATTTAGATGCAAAATGACTATATTCTTGACAAGTCCAACATTTAAATATTTTCTTACCATTTGGTTCTCTTTTCACAAGCAAGGCAATACCTTCTTCAATCTTCTTGTCTTCTTCATTTTTAGATCTACTGCTGCCAGCATAATCTCCATTCACACTGATGCTTCTTGAGAAAGTAGGGTGAACACTAAGAGCACTAAATGCTATCTCCATTCTAGGTAAGTCTCCTGATAATCTCAGGTTCATTTCTACTGCTTCCAATCTTCCAAGAAGAGTTTCTCTTGTAAAGGTTTTTGTACAAGGTATCACTTGTTAAATCATTTGTGTTGTCTACTTAAATATAGGAGTCATTGTCCTTAGAATTTTCCATATCACTTCAATCTCTATCTTTGATCCTCCACAAGATTTTATACCTGTAATGATTTCTGACATTCTACCAATATAACTTCTAATAGATTCATCTTCCAACATGCTTATATCTTCAAATGCACATATCCAATTATGTAATCTAACTATTTTTCCATGTTCATCACCTTCAAAAGTAGAGTGTAAAGCATTCCAAATTTCATGAGATTTTTTCAAATATTTTACCTGACTGTACTCATTCTCTGGAAGTGCTATCAAAAGTGCCTCTCTTGCAAGTATGTGACACATGAATAGATCTCTCTCTTCTGTAGTACATGTTTCATGATTGTCCTCTTCAATGATAGTCTTATTATTCTTTGTAATCAACCAATAACCTGGTCCTAAACATAGTAGGTGTGTCTTCATCTTTTCTTTCCAGCTGTGAAAATTTACTCCATCAAACTTAGGGCTTTCTTTCCTAAAATTCACCATGGATCTCCTTAAGCTGTTAAACTTATTTTTCAAGGACTTGCTGCTCTGATACCAATTGTTAGAAAGTAAAGTCCACCAAGATAACTGAAAGGGGGGGGGTGAATCAGTTATCAGATAATTATAACTTTTATCATCTTCTACAACATTAAACCATATAAACAATATAATTACCAACCATAGAAAGATATTCATACACAATAACACAATGACACAAGATATGTTGACTAGTGAACCTCTTGATCAAAGAGTAAACCCCGGTGTGAATGATGCCCACAAAAGATGCACTAATATGAATATTCCTTATGAGAGGATGGACTCTATTAGGATTTTTATGAAATACATTCAGTACATATGAATCCATGTTGGGAGATTTTGAATCTCTATTAAAAGATTCTAACCCGGTTAAGAGTTATGGAAGACAAAAGGACCCACTGCCCAAACAGCTTCAGGGTAAGATCATTGAACACACTATCCAAATAATATTTTCATTACTCAAAAGAATAATATGTTACCTCTTCTTTGACTATGCCAAACTGCACTCACTATTACATCAGATCTCAATTTTAGATCTCTGTACTTTGCATGTCTTCCTTCACACATTCGCTTTCATACTTAGCTCTTTTCTTCACTTCATGCATACAACATCACACAAAATCACTACTTCCACATCAAAAATACATGCTACTACATAAAACTCACATTACAAAAAGGAAATACATTCCTTCCTTTATATCACACTCAAATAATTACAAATGAGTTGACATACAATTACAAAATAAAAGTTTCCACATGCTACACCATAATTACACAAAACTGTCAGCTTCCAAATACAATAAATCTTCACTCATGTGACCTCAAAGTCTATGCTATCATCCAAATCAATATCAATGTGTCTTTAACTTCCCTTTAATTGCACAAAACTAGATTCCATCCCACTTAGGAGATATCATCCGATTTCCACAAACTGCTACTCAGGAATACTGCCTGAATATTGCTTCCACCAAAATGATCATAACTTCCATGAATAAATAAATTAATATCTATGCTCTTAACCATAGAAATATAGCATATCAAAGAGTATAACCTCAACATCACATAGCACCAACTGCAATAACCCACGTGCGCTAATCCAAACTCTATCTGCTTCTCTGCAAGTCTTCGGTAAATCACTGTGTTGACATCAATGACAATCATAGTCATGAATGCAACAAAAAATGATATAGAATGGCTGCCAAACATTTAGCATTCATTCCTAACAGAACTTACTCCAGTCGACATTGCAAACAAAAATTGTCATCAGGTTCACTGGTAAAAACACACTGTCTCATACTTAGACAATTTTGCATTGCGCTCTGACATACTAGCTCTCTGACCTGTGTGATCTTCATGTAGATCATATGTTTCCATAATGACAACATCTATGTAACCAACTCATCCAAATTTCCAACAATCTCCCCCTTTGTCATTGGTGGCAACATATGAGAAAATTGGCTAAGTCTTACATCTCAAAATCTCAAAATTGTGGCCATAGTATAAAATATATAGACTATCCTTATAACTCCAAAAAATCTTATCTCTAATATAGTACTCCCCCAAAGAGTATAAATCCTTATCATTTTCTTATCAATTTTCTGCTATATATCTCTCCCCCTTTGACAACAATGATAAAATAAAGGTAAGGAGGGTTACAAAACTGTATTCACAAAAGTTATACCTTAATTCATTATTGCAAAGCCGGTAGGCTTGCAACACAATATGAAAAATCAATATTTATAGCCTCTAACTCCTTCTCCCATGATTTCTTAATAGAATCTACCACATTGAGTAGTGTGCATAATCCATAAGATACTATCTCACATGCTTGGAGATTCTCAAAGCTAAAGTTTTGAAAAGATGTCTTAGCTGAAAGACATTCTTCCAATTATCCTTCAATAATACTTAACTTCATAGAAGTGTGCTCTCTTAAAAGAGTGAATCTTTTCATTTTCCTATCCTTTTCATCTTGCAAAATTTTGATTTCATCAGATATCTTACAAATTTTTTTCTCAACATCAGATACCTGCACATTGGGGCTTGAAAGAAAGTTAGTTTCATTCTGAATTTCTGCTTCCTTCATCTTCATCTTCTGATCTTCTTCTACTGTCAAGGTCTCTGATTTTGTACACTGGATGTACAAGGATTTTCCTCTTTCCAAATTCTTTCTCAAGTCCTTTATATAGATATCAAGATTGTTGATATCATTCCTAATATTCTGGCTAATGTTCAAAAGTGTTTTGGCTTCATAGGCTTCTTGAGCTTTAACTTTTTCTATATAAGTTAAATTTGTGAACTCACTGTCAAAAGTGTTCATCACTTTCTTTTCTTTCTCTAGAGGGTTAGCTTCTGCAATTTGTGTAGTTACAACACCTTGTAACTTCTCAGTAAGCTCCTTCAGGCATCCTTCAAGACTTTTTACTTTCTTGTTCTTTCTAATGATCTTGTTCAAGGATGTGATCAATTCCATCTGATCATCATCATCTACTTCCTTTCCCAAATTTATAATCATAGATCCATTCTGATTCTTCTTTCTATTCTCAGGAGTAAGATTGATTTCTTCTTTAGTGAGAAAAGGTACTTGTTTTTCTATCACTTCAGGTTCTACAACTGTGGTCTCTATTTTCTCTTCTCCTTTTGTAGTCTCGTGCTCTTCGAAAGCTGAATTGTCAACAATGTTTTCTAGATTCTTGAATACATTATCATCAGTATCCAAGGTGATCTTAGTTCCTTCTACATTCATGACTTCATCTTTAATGTTTATGGCTAGTGGAGAGGGAATGTCCTCTTGTTCTATTTCACCTGCTTGCTCTGCTGTAACTGATGGTTCTCCAACATTCTTTGACATAACCTTAATGATTGCTTTCTTTGTTTCTGCATTAACTTCTTCATATCTACCTCCCATAATCTGAATGGTTCTCTTCTTGGTTGTCAAATGGGTGCTTAAAGCTTTCATAATCTAACTAAAGTGTGCTTCATTTTTTACAACACAAAGCTTTCTTACAAGCTTTTCTCTAATAGATGTGTCTTCCTCTGATGCTCTCTTCTTCCTATTCACAAGTTTATTGTATAAATCATCAGGTATCTTACCCTGAATTGTGTCAAACTTCTTATCAGATAAAATCATATGCTTTACCATTGCATTTTCTAGATTTAATCTCTCTGCATAATCATAGAGATCATAATACTTGTTCATCTTCATAAAGTCTCCATCTTTAGTGATCTGCTCATTAACCTTCTCAATTCTAGGTTTCTAGGTTTTCTTCTTAATAGAAGTGTCATCATCTTTGATTTCTGCAATTTTCCATGGAATTGGTTGCACCAAAGTTTTTTGCCTCTTACCTAGTCTAGTAGCACTATCTTTTACTCTTTTGCTAGGTGTGGAGGAAGTGGATCTAGTGGATATCCTTGCTTCTTGATCCTTCTTTGTTTCTTCCACTTTCACCTTAACTTGTGATTCTTCTTGCGGTGCTGCAATTGATGATAAAGGTGGAACAGACAAAACTTCTTTTTGTCCAATATCTCTGATTGCTGCTGCTATTTTCTTTGCTACCAAGAATTCATGCTTAGTCATCCCTATATCTTTTAGAATTTTCTTGATAGTACTCTCAACTCTTTTCTTTGACTGCTTCTCTTCAAGTAAGGTCTTTGCGGAGTTGAATTTCTCCTCAAAGGTTCCAAACCTATTACAGTGAGTGTCCAACTTAAGTAACCTGCTCACATACTCTTCTGTCTCTACCTCAGATATCTCATAGCCAAGAGGGTCTATGAACTCTATTCTAGGTTCGACTCCTTCAATGTAAGTAAAGTCAGTATCAACCATGAAACATATCTCATTTTTATACTTCTCCACAAGAGACTATGGGATCCTTGATCTTCTAGACACTATATCCTGAAATGTCTTGATTACCAATACTGCACTCTCATTCACTTTGTCAATAACATGCATTCTATACACTAGGTTAATCCTTTCCATTGTAGTTTGGCCATCATTCTAGTCATTTCCAATGGTGTAAGGAAATATTCTTAATAGATGAAAAAACATATAGGTGATTAAGGATGAGAATCTAAACTGTGTATACTTAGTCTTCTTAATCTTTTCCAAATTCTCAAATAGTTCAATTCTCAAAATCTCACACATATCAACTTGTACTTTATCAACACACATCAGATAAGCTGCATGTATCATTCCAGCTGCCATGTCATCCTCTCTTGAGTTTGCACAAAACTTAGTAGGTAGGATCTTGCATAAGTATCGGACATCATCTTGTTGAATCTTACTAATCACAATTCCTCTACCATTATAAGATGAATTTGTGTTGTCTATGACTATTTTCCTCATGTTCTTATCATTTAAAGGAATGACTCTAGCTTTAGATAGTCTAGTAACTTCATGAATCAAATCAGCTGTGATATCTATCACTCTATCTTCTAACCAAAACTTCCCATTATGAATTCTTCTTAGAATTATCTTAGTACATTCTTCATTATCAAATTCATACTGTAATGCATACTTAATGATCTCATTATATTTCAAATGTTCAAATCCTTCTCTTAATGACATGTTCTAATTGTAGATCTTCTGATATTCCTTGGTGAAATCACTATCACTAATAGTCTCTAGTTTGCATCCAAGATAACTTCTAACATTCTCTAGATGTAAAACTCCGTTTGGTACGGATGATAAAGCTAACCTAGGATCATCTTCCAAGGGTTCTACTAGTTCCCTTTTCATCTTAGGTCTATTTTTATCTCTGACATTGTGAATCAAAGAAACATCCATGATTTCCTCTAATTCCTTTACTTATTTAAAGATCTGCCAAGCAAAATACCTCGATTTCATGATTTAGGGCTTCCGTAGATTCGACACAAAATTCTTCTCCAAATCCTTGCAAAATGCTTCCAATCACTACTCTTTGATCTCCTTAACACTTGAATTCTCTTTGATGATCAAATAATACTAATCATGACCTTTTATTAATTCAATCTCACTTAGATCAGACATCACATTCAATTCTTTTGCCACTTCTTTCCAAAAAGTTGATTTTGCTAACCTGCAAAACTTAAAACTTCTTGTGATCTCACAAAACATAATATTTTTCTTTGCACTCTTAACCATAGCATTAGAACATCATATAATACCTTGCATTAACTACGCAAGACTCAATTCATCATACACCTATTTCTACACTAATCTAAGTTCCTATTCTACTGCAATTTTCATAAATTAAGTACTTTGAGATGGGTCAGGTAAAGATTCATTCTTACCTTTTAATACTTCACCTTCCTGATTACCTTCAATGTTGAATATGTCTCCTTGATCTATGCTTTTGATAAAATTCACTTCATCTAAATTACTACAACATCCTTTTTGACTGTTACTTGCATCTTGATTTCTTCTTGCATGATTTCTAGGGTTAGGATTGGTATGAAAAACTCTATTGTTCATTCTGCAAAACCTTGCCGTGTGTCCAATCTTGTTGCATATTTGACAAACTATTCTATTGTTCCCATATCTTGGTCCAGGCTAATTGATCTATGATCTGTAATTTCTAGAAATGTGTCCAACCATGTTGCATCTATAACATATTACTCCATTTCTTCTATTCACATCTTCAGTAGGTTTCTTATCTGCATTGTTAGTATTCCTAAACATTCTACTACTATTATTATTGTCAATAAATTAAGGTTTCCTACATTCAATAGATCTATGTCTAAAACCATGACAATTATAACAATAACCATTAAGAGGTTTGAATTGCTTACCTGTGCAATCTCTCTTCATATGACCAATAGTATTACAAGCAAAACATCTACCTTTGAATTCTCTTTGCATACCTTTGGGTGATTCCTCTTGCTTAGGTGATTCTTCTTCCTTAGGTGTATCTTCAGATTTGTTAATCTCATCAGACTTCTTCTCATCTATGCTTTCAGATATTTTCAGATCCGATTCCTTGCTTTCTTCATTTTCTTTAAAAGTGTTGAATCCAAGACCAGTCTTATCATAGAATGGTTTTTGATAAGATATTTGTTCATCAATCTTCTCACTAGTTGAATATAGCCTTTCAAGTTGTTGTTTAGATTAAATCAGTTCACCTTTCACAATTGTATTGTATTTCTCAAGATCAGCATACTACAAATTGACTTTCTCAAGTTCAGATGTTACTTTACCAAGTTTAGGTTTTAGTCCTTCATTTTTAGTCTTTAGACTTTCATTCTTAGATTTTAGATTTTCTTCATTCTTGCTATTTCCATCTTTCAAACATAGCTTCAGATTTTCTATCTTCAGTTCATGCTTAAGGATCTCATTTTCTTTTTCTAAATTTTCATCACAATCTTCAATAAAAAGTTTGGATTCCTTTTCAGATTTCAGATCTTCCAACTTGTTTTTCAATTTCTCAATGAGGTTCTTTGCATCATCATATTTTCATTTCAAAGTGTCTCTTTCATCAGTAAGCATATCAATCTATTTAAGAGCTTCTTCAAGATTCTTCTGAAGTTGATCCATATCCATAGAGATCATACTCAAGCTGTTAGGCTTTCCTTGAATGATTCTTTTCTGAGTAACTAAGCTCTGATACCAATTGTTAGAAATAGGGAATACTGAGAGGGGGGGGGGGGTGAATTAGTATTCTACAAACTTTAACTTTTTCCCAATTATGGATATAACAGATTATCTTAACACATGCATAACATAAGAAGCTAAACAACATGCATAGCAATAAAACTAAAGAACTCATAACACATTATTTGTTCTCGAGGAAACCCTGGCCAAGGGAAAACCCCAGTGGGGATGGTACCCACAAAGATCCACTAATAAAAAGTATCCTATTAAGGATGTTGACCTTGTTAGGATTCTATTACAAGCATATAGTGTCTCAGTCCCGATTAAGGGACTATAGGCCTTGTTAGAAGCCTCAACCTTGATAGGAGTTGGTAGTACAAAAAGTGATTACCAGATGAGCCCACTTCCCAAACAAGTAATATACAATATTTAATAATTAAAAAATTAGTTCAAGGTACATAACCTTATACTAATTGCATCAATATCTCTTCACTTCTCTTTCACTATCTCTATTACATACATTCATTCCTTCATTCTTATCCTTCTTACAATTTACAATTACATTTATACAAGTTATTAAGATTAATAACTTTCCAGTCAGCTATCATATTAAAAAATAACTTTATCCAAGGGTTAACATCTAGGATGTCATCCCTTTATATTGTTAAGTCATTATTTTAATAAACAAAATAATCCCTTAACTCTTTATCAATTCTATCTTCATATTCTATCTTGTCGACTTAACACCGTCTTTAGAAAAACTATCATAACTTCTTCCGTACATGTTGCACTGACTTGCTCTCTGAGATGAGTATTCAATAGTCACTATAGAGTCTATGGTCAAGTGTGCAAGCACTAAAATTACTCTAGTCGACATTGCAAACAAAAACTGTCATCAGGTTCACTGGTAAAAACACACTGTCTCATACTTAGACAATTTCACATTGCGCTCTGACATACTAGCTCTCTGACCTATGCGATCTTCATGTAGATCATATGTTTCCATAATGACAACATCTATGTAACCAACTCAGCCAAATTTCCAACACCAACTTGGTGCATTTATTGTTGGTAGCTTTTGTTACAGGCGGACATGTTAGATTAAATGTTTTATAAGGCTATTTTGATGTTGACTTATATTGAATTTAATATTTGTTGGGGGGAGTTAATGGTTTCATCCAACCAACTTGTGGCTGATGACTAGTATTTATAGGATGTTTGGGGTAGTTTTTGAGGATGAGGAGGTGGTAGAATTTTATGACTTGGAAGACTTAGTGAATTAGATTTGAGGCTCTGAAAGCTAGAGTTGGTGAAGTTGTGGAAAATATCTTGCATGATATTGCAGATCAGATTGTTATTTGATAGTTTGTAATTGTAGAGCTAGTGGTTTGCACACTTAGAGACAAGGAGATTTCTTGGAGGCTTGTGAGCTCAAGTTTAGATCAACCTTAGGGTTTCCATCAGCTTCTGATTATCTTCAGAGCTGAACTAGATGAGATTGTATTGGATCTATTTGGATCTTGCAAAATTTTTTTGGTTGTAATTGGCCCTAACCTGGAAGGCCTTACAGTTAGGCATGTTAATGAAAATCAAAGTTTTCTTTGTTGTTTTATTGTTGAGTATTCTGCTGTGTTGTTTTGAAGCTGCAAGGTTTGGACTATCCTTAATTGGATCCACCATCCTTGACTACATTAGGGGTATCTTTTCAAACTTGGGGTGTCTGATGCAGGGGTATTCTAGGGTACTTGGTGAACATTAACCGAGCACCAAGTATCTTAAGAGTATCTTAAGATAGTGTATGGAACATTTTAGACTCTTTAAAAAGATGGGCTATAGATGAAGATCTAAGAATAAGGGAAAAGATACTAGATGAAAGCCTTCTTGTATGTTCATTTGAAGAAAAAGTTCTATTATTGGATTTGGTGAGACCACACCTTAGAACCAAATTAAGAAACTTGTAGACAATGAACAAAGAATATGAATTGGTAGCAAAAGATATAGAAAAATAATTTGAGAATGTATTCCTAGATAGACACATGTACCCTCCCACTGCACCTGCAACCCAAGCTCCATTTAAGGAAGGAATAGTAGTAGAGGTCACTAATGCACCTTTAACAGGTCCACATGATTCAGCATGCATAGTGGCAGTGTCTACTGATGAAATAAAGTCTGTGCCCATGCTCAGAACACAAAAGGATGACACAATAATGATTGATAATGTGGAGATATGAATGGGGGCCACTGAAAAAGACATAGACACATTTAAGGAATCCTTTGTGAGTATAGAAGAGGTAGAAATACTATATGGTGATAATTCACCTAAGCAACAAGAAGATGTGCTGATTGAGGATCTGACAAGACATGAAGATGAAGAGGATAAGGAAGAAGAAAAGGAGAAATAGGATAAAGAGAAAAAATATGAACCTATAGTTATACCCACTATTGTAACTCCAGTGATTATAAAGATTGAGGTAATGGATGTTAGTAAAAGTTCACTCCTTACCCCTAAGCCATCATTGTTGTCAAGTTTGACCCCTGACACAACCAGTCTAAACTCTTGGGGAGAAGAAGAATTGATCAAAATCAGTGTACTAGCAATGAAGAAGGAAAAGGAAAAATAGGTAATGAGAAATCCTCTATTTTTAGAATCAGTCAACATCCTGAATATCCTACTACCTAAAGAAAAAATGGTATCAAGTGTACATTTAGTGGATGATGTAAGCACTATTTTAACAAGCTTCAAAGAAAATTTCTCTAGCCTTGCAGAATCAACATATAAATTGCAAAGGAACAATATTTGAAGTAGAGATTGAGTGAATTGATAGGTAACTTCGCACTTGACCTTAGCTCTCTAAAAGTTGGTCAAGCTTTTTTGAAGGAGATAGTAGCTAAAGGAAGGAAAATAATAGCTGACAGTATGGATAAGGACAAACTGACTGGAGATCTCTCAAAGAAGATTCAGGAAGCTGAATCAATGATGGAAAAAATAAGGAATTCAGTGCTAGATCCCTCCTCAGATGTAAACATGTGCAACAATGCCTATCAGGGTTAGTTAGACAAAATTGAGAAGGTAGAACAATAAATGGCCAAGATAAGGGCTAGGCAAGCACAGTTAAGACATGCACTTGTGCCCTCCTTAGATGTACTAAATTAGAATATCAAGGAGATTGATGCCACAATGGTGACATATGATCAAGGTCCAAGTTCAAATTTGGAGAAGATGGAGACATTGACTTATGCGTTGTGTGCCTATCTTCAAATAGTAAATGCACTGGCAATATTTTGGCAGCAAGAGATCCAGAACTTGAAGATTGCATATCCGAATGTACTCACTGTGTAAGTACTTATAGATACACCTTTTTGAGAACCTTTGTCATTAATTTCAAAGGGGGAGTATATAGTAGAAGGAAGAATATGGAGCAGTATATATGATGTAAAAAGGAGTAGAGTATATAGTAAAAGGAAGATATAAGATAGAGTATATTTTAGAAAATTTTTGTGTAAGAAACAATTAGTAACTTCACCATATTCCTCTGTTGCCATTAATGAAAAAAGGGGAGATTGTTGGTGATTTGACTATATTTTTATGATTTAGTGTTGTAATTATGGCAACAAATTCATATGAAGTTTTGGAGTCAGCGCATTACTTAGAAGATCAGGCAAATTGCTAAGTATGGAAGACTGGATAGTTAGCAGAGTACTAGATGAATAGAGCATCAATGCATGTTTTTATGATTGAGTTATGGTATGCGCCCTTGAAGATAAGCTTTTGAGTATGGAATCATGCTAAGTGTAAGAGCGCATGATCATATGAGTCAATATGAAGAATTTACAGCTAGATGAAGTGTCACAGACAATGAGTGGCATAATAGAACAGAGCATAGAGCCGACTATTGGTATTTTGGTTAGTGTGTATAAATTTTTTTTGTAAAGGCTATGCGCCCATCATATTTAGGTTATAGACATGTTAATATCATTGTATGTAAATGTTAGGGATAGTCTCAAGAGATAACTAAGGGGGGGGGGTGAATTAGTTATCTACCAAATTCAATTCTTTATCCAATTAAGTATATGAGAACATTAAGCATAAACATAATGAAATAATATTTAACACAACACCACAATTTTGGTTATGGGGAAACCCAAATAGGTAAAAACCCCAGTGGGAATTGACACCCACTAAGAACTGCACTAGTGTATTATGATCCCTGTTAGAAGATCTTACAACCTTGTTAGGAGTTGATCTTTACAATGCAATAAGTACAGTGACCTGGTCAAGGGTCAAATCTTGTTAGGATTCTTTTACAATTAACCCTACTAGGGGTGAGGATGCACTATCCAAGAGCACACTGCTCAAAGGGGTCAAGGATGCAACCTTCTGTGTAATAGATACACACTATATCTAGATCTTGGTGAATTGCACGTAGAACTACTATCTTGATCAATTCTAATGAATGGCATATACTCTCTACTATGTCACATAGAACTTTTGTTGATGGCTCAACACTTCACACTCTTTTCTCTACTCTTATCTTTCAACTCTTAGCCATAATTAGCAATCACAAATGACTACCTATAAATATCTTTCTCTAAATGATATAATCAATTTGGCCTATTAGAACCATCTTGAAATTATATTAGAGAAACAATGCAACTCTCCAATAACATCTTTTTCAGCTCTACTAAGCACGCAACACAAACTGGGACCTGTCCAACTCAATATGAGTGAACACGTTACTTCACATTGTCAGCTCCTCCAAATTAATTGATACTTTCTCCTCATGCTAAAATATGTTATGCACTCTTAACCAAACATCCTTAACTCACTTCTTAACATAAATCCAAGCATGCATACTGAGATGATAGGCACAACTACCACAATCATATAAAAATTGTCGGCTCTTCCAGGTAGACTTGGGAAATTGTGACTGCCAACTAGAGACTTCATAACTCAACCTATATTGCATATCTAACTCTGCATCCATGATATTAAAATCATAAATATGTATACAACATAAATATAAATGTACAAGACTCTACTACAACCGTACTACAAATCATATATAGAACTGTTCCTGGGACCTGTCAGAAACACTTATTGATATACACAACTGTACTACTGTCTTTACTCAGAATCAAGCTCTACATCTATGATATCATTTTGATAACATATTTATGAAACATATGCTCAAGACTCTCTCCATCACCCTTCTACACATGCTACTTACCAAATGTTGTCATCAATGACAAACATATAGTCAACAATCTCGCTTGCTGGCAAATCTCCAACAATCTCCCCCTTTGGCATTGATGGCAACACATGGAATGAAAAACACCACCAATCCAAACATCCAATTCTTTTATAACATTCTCCATTTCCTCAACAAAACTCCCCTAAGGAAGTATCCTCCACGTGTTTCAATATTCTTCAATAGTCTCCATTTCCTCAATTGTACTGCTTCCCATGACTTTATTTTTACTCCCCCTTTCTACTTGTTTTTTATTACTATATATTCCTTCTTTTTGTGTTTTTCATGAATATATACTACTCCCCCTTTGACATCAATGGAAAAGGGTGCCAAAAACATTAAGCTCTGGTACTACTCCTGAGGTAGAGTAGTCAACCTTTCATCAGTAATTGAGGACTGGTGCAGTCTTGCTATCTCTAATTAGATTCAGGGAAGGGAATTACTCCCAGCTTCTCCTCGAGATACTCAAAAGTATTCTTAGGTAAAGGCTTTGTGAATATGTTTTCTAGCTAATCTTTTGTACTCACATAGTCCACCATTACTTCTTTCTCTACTACTTTCTCTCTTAGGAAGTGATATTTTATCTCAATATGTTTTGTCTTTGCATACATCATAGGGTTCTTTGACATATTGATAGTGCTAGTGTTATCACAATGAATACCAATAGGGTAGTCAATCTGAATACCAAAATATTTTATCATCTTCTTGATCCACACAATTATAGAATAATTTAGTGTTTTTTCTACATACTCTACTTTTTCTACTGACTGAGAGATACAATTGTGCTTTTTACTTGTCCAAGTAACAAGTCTATCTCCAAGGAATACAACTCCTCTAGAGGTACTCTTTCTATCATCCACACATCCTGCCCATTTTGCAGCTATATATACATGAAGCTTTACATTCTCTGAATTAGGATACCATAAACCATAGTCTAAGGTTCCATTCAAGCATCTAAATATTCTTTTCACTGCCATGAAATGACTTTGCTTAGGTTTTTCTACAAATCTTCCAACAATACCAACTGCATTGGAAATGTCTGGTCTGGTTTGAGTAAGATATATAAGTTTACCAATCATAGACTTATACAAGGTTATGTCTACTATTGGTGAATCATCTTCTTTTGAAAGATTGCATCCTGTTATCATAGGGGTACTTACTAGCTTGCAATCATCCATATTGAATTTCTTCAAGATCTCTTTCACATACTTAGTCTAATTTATGAATATACCTTTGTCTGCCTGCTCCATATTCAATCCTAAAAAGTACTTGATAGGACCAATCATGCTCATTTAAATTTTCTCTACATCTCCTTAGCAAATTCTGCACTAAGCTTATCATTACCACCAAATATAATGTCATCAAAAAATATAGCAACTAACAATAGTCCATGAGATGTCTCTCTTATGAATAAGTTACAATTTTATGCTCCTTTCTTGAAACCAATCTTAGTCAAGTAACCATCAAGTCTTTCATACCATGCTCTATGGGCTTGCTTAAGTCCATAGAGGGCTTTCTTCAATCTTCATACCATATCAGGTTTGTCTGATAAAGTAAATCCTTCTGGCTGCTCAATGTATGCTTCTTCCTTCAACTCCCCATTCAGGAATGTTGACTTAACATCCATTTGGTATACCTTAAAGTTCTCGAATGTAGCATAAGCTAGAAACAAATTTATGGCTTCCAATCTACTTATAGGGGAAAATGTATCTGAATAATCAATTCCTTCTCTTTGCACATATCCTTTACATACTAGTCTTACTTTGTTTCTTACCACTGTTCCATCTTCATTCATCTTATTTATGAATATCCATTTAGTTCCTATTATATTCTTATCACTAGGCCTAGGGACCAATTCCCATGTGTCATTCTTAATTATCTGATCTATCTCTTCTTTCATTGATTCATGCCAATCTAAATCATTACATGCATCTTCAACACTTAAGGGTTCAATCTATGATAGTAAACATAACTCTTCATTTGCTATGGAACTCTTTTCTTTTGATCTTGTCATGAATTTTCTACTCTAATCTCCAATGATGTCTTCCTTTGAATGATATCTAGATGTGAATTTAGGAACATTAGGTGTGACTTTCTCATCTACCTTTTGTGTTTCTTCTTCACTTGTTTCAAGGTCATTGAATAGAACATCTATGCTGTCAAAGATTTCTTCAACAACTGCTTCACTACTAGTAGGTATAGGTTCTTCTTCAATCCTAGGTGCATAATCATGGTATCTTTCTTGAATCATAAAATTCTCATCAATCTTAATATGAGCATTTTCAATGATCTTCTTCAATCTCAGATTAAAACATCTATAAGCTTTTCTATTAGTAGAGTAACCAACAAAAATACCTTCATCAATTCTTGCATCAAACTTTCCAATTGCTTCATCTCTCTTGGTGTAGCACTTTCTTTGAAAGATTCTAAATTATTTTACTATAGGTACATTCCCAAACCATAGTTCATAAGGTGTTTTTTCTACTCCTGGTCTTAATTGAATTCTATTGATAGTATAGACTGTAGTATTGACCACATCTCTCCAATAGGTGTGTGTGACCTTTCCTTCAATCATGATGGTGCGCGTTGTGTCAAGAATGATCCTATTCCTTCTCTCTACAATTCCATTCTGCTAAGGGGTTCTAGGGGCACTTATTTGTCTCTTTATCCCATGTTCTTCACAGTACTCATAAAATCTGTCAGAGTTGAATTCTCCTCCTCTATCTGATCTCAGACATTTAATGTTCAATCTAGACTCATTTTCAACCTTAGCTTTGAATATTTTGAACTTGTCAAATGCTTTTGATTTGTCCTTTAAGAATGAAACCCACATCATTCTAGAATAATCATCAACAAAAATAATAAAATACCTTTCACCACAGTATGATCTTGTTTGAGTTGGTCCACATAGGTCTATATGTATCAGAACCAACTTGTTCTCTCTCGAATTATGCTTTCTTCTAAATGAATTACTTACATGCTTCCCCATCACACATTCCCTACATATTGCATCAATTGGTTTTGCAATGCTAGGAAGATCTCTTACTGCCTTTACATTACTTATCTTTACTATGTTATCAAAATTGATATGACATAGTCTTTTGTGCCATAACCAACTATCATCTACTTTAGCAACAAAATAAATTACTTCAGGATTAAGCTGAAAAAAATTACCTTTAGTCTTAGAACCTGATGCAATCATTTATCCTTCTTTTTTATTAATGATGCATTTGTTATCTTTGAACTCCAACTGGTAACCTTTGTCAAGCAACTGTTCAACACTTAGTAGGTTATGCTGTAAACCATCAACATATAGAACATCATCAGTGTTGTTCTTTCCATCCAGGGTGATGGCTCCTCTACCAATGATAGGTTTAGGAGTGTTGTCTCCAAATATAACCATGTCTCCTTTGTATCTATACATATGTACAAATATATCTTTGTCTCCTGTCATGTGGTGTGAGCAACCACTATCAATGATCCAATTTGTCATGATGTCAGCTTGTGAAATCAGTGCTAACTCTTGTGCATTCTTTTCATCTTCAAGAGAAATGAATCCAATTTCATCCTTTGCTGATTCTTCATCTAATACTCCATCTCCAGCATAGTAACATTCATTTGTATACTTAGGCTTGTAGTTATTTTTGAACTTCTTAACTCTTGTAGGACACTTGGATGCAAAGTGACCAATCTTATTACATGAAAATCATTTGAATGGTAATTGACCTTCATATTTTCCTTTTCCTTTCTTTTCTCTTTTAGCAATCATAGCAATACAATCATCTAGAATTTTCTCTTAATCATCATCATCAAAATTTACAGAGGTGTTCAAGGATTTCTTACCATGTACTAAAGCTTTGTGTCTTCAATCTTGGTATCTCAAAGGTTGAAAGCTTGCTAATTAAAATCTCTCTTTTAAAGTCTTTTATGGACTACATAGTTTCATCTAGGATGCATATCTTATTGTCATATTCTGGTGTCAAGGTAGTGATCAATTTATCCATTATGTCTTCTTCCAAGATTTCTCCACCATTGTTTCTGATTCCTGCAACTGATTCATTAATCCTTTGACTGTAAGCTCTAACATTCTCATCAGGTAGCATCCCTAATGTATTGTATCTTTTCTTCCATGTCTTTTTGTGTGCATTCTTGGCTTGAATATCTCCTTCAAACATGTCTTCTAGGTACTTCCATATCTTACAGGCTTTGTCCATTTTCTTGATCTTTGGAAACTCACTATCAAATAGGGCACTGACAAGGGCTTCTTTGGAAATAGAATTTGAAGTGAACATCTCCTTTTTCTTCAAGGTTTCATCTTCTTTTGCAAGATCTTCTAGTGAAGGAATCTCAACTTCTTTGGTAGCTACTTCAAAAATCTCAAAGGCAATGCACTAAAAATGTGTCATCATTTTGTTCTTCCAGTCTAGATAGTTCTCTCTATCAAACTTAGGACTTTCTTTTCTAAAGAATGCCATCTGATCAACCTCAAGCTATTAAACTTTCTCTCTGAGGCACTTGGCTCTAATACCAATTGTTAGGAATAGTCCCAAGAGATAACTAAGAGGGGGGGGGGGGTGAATCAGTTATCTAACAGATTCAATTCTTTATCCAATTAAGTATATAAGAACATTAAGCATAAACACAATGAAAGAAAACTTAACAAAACACCACAATTTTGGTTACTGGTAAACCCAAATGGGTAAAAACCTCGGTGGGAATTGACACCCACTAAGAACTGCACTAGTGTATTATGATCCCTATTAGAAGATCTTACAATCTTGTTAGGAGTTGATCTTTACAATGCAATAAGTACAATGACCTAATCAAGGGTTGAAACCTATTAGGAGTCTTTTACAATTAACCCTATTAGGGGTGAGGACGCACTGTGCGAGAGCACACTGCTCAAAGGGGTGAAGGCTGCAACCTTCTGTTTAATAGATGCAAACTATATCTAGATCTTGGTGAACTGTACATAGACCCACTATCTTGATAAGTTCCAATGAATAACATATACTCTCTACTATGTCACATAGACCTTTTGTTGATGGCTCAACACTTCGCACTCTCTACTCTGCTCTTATCTTTCAACTCTTAGCCATACTTTGCAATCACAAATGACTACCTATAAATATCTTTCTCTAAATGATATAATCAAGCTATCTTGTTAGAACCATCTTGAAATCATATTAGAGAAATAATAAAACTCTCCAATAACATCTTTGTTGGCTCTACTAAGCATGCAACATGAACTGGGACCTGTCCAACTTAATATGAGTGAGCACGTTACTTCACATTGTCAGCTCCTCCAAATTAATTGATAATTTCTCCTCATGCTGAATTACATTATGTGATCTTAACCAAACATTATTAACTCACTTCTTAATATAAATCCAAGCATGCATACCAAGATGATAGGTGTAACTACCGCAATCATATAAACACTATCAACTCTTCAAGGTAGACTCAGGAAACTTTGACTATCAACTAGAGACTTCATAACTCAACCTGTATTGCATATCTAACTCTGCATCCATGAATATAACATCATACATATATCTACAACATAAATATAAATGTGCAAGGCTCTACTACAACTGTACTACAAATCATATACATAACTATTCCTAAGACTTGTTAGAAACACTTACTGATATACACAACTGTACTACTATCTTTACTTAGTATCAACCTCTGTAGCTATGATATCATGTTGATAACATATCCATGCAACATATGCTCAAGGCTCTCTCCATCACCCTTCTACACATGCTACTTACCATATGTTGTCATCAATGACAAACATACAGTCAGCAATCTAGCTTACTGGAAAATCTCCAACAGTAAATATGCTTGAGCCATTTCATTTGGAAGTGTTGTATGTAATAGGTTGAAGGCTAACCTAGTGAATATTTTTGTTAGCACATATAAATAAGATATGTGCCTTTGTAATTAAGCATGGTATGAGATATAGAGTTCATAGTAGTAGAGAAGAAGTATGCAAAGAGAAGTTAGAACATTGTAGAGCTTTACAAGAGGCTACAACATCAACGTGCAAAAGGAATTGATCTGACAAGAAGTGTCACAACAATAGTTCACCTTGCAGATATAGTGTGTATCTAAGATCCAGAAGGTTGTAGCCTTCACTACTTGAGCAATGAGCTCTAGGATAGTGTGTCCCCACCCCTAATAGGGTTATTATAAAAGAATCCTAATAGCGTCTGACCCTTGACAAGGTCATTGTACTAAAAGCATTGTAAAGATCAACTCCTAACAGGGTTGTAAGATCTTCTAACAGGGATCATAATACACTAGTGCAGTTCTTAGTGGGTGTCAATTCCCACCGGGGTTTTTACCTATATTTGGGTTTCCTCATAATCATATTTGGTGTTATATGTTATTGTTGTTTATCTTACTTGCATTGATATTCAATTCAGTACTTAAGAAATTAAGTTAAGTTTTAAGATATTAGAAAAAGTAATAATATATAGAACACTGATTCATCCCCCCCTCTCATTGTTCCCATTCCTAAAAATAATGATAATATCAATAAAGCCAACCAAGAGCCTAAGGAAACACTTGAAGAAAGAGCTAATCAAGTGGCTCAAGACAATGAATTTATTTAAGTCATGGATAAACTAAAAGATAGGGATAGGGAGAAGTTTTTCCTAAATCTAGCCCAAGCAGGGGTAAATCTTCCACATGATTATGATGTGGACCAACTTAGGAAAAATAAAGAAGATGAAAATTTGATGAGTGCTATGAATCAACAATTGAAAATGTTCCAAGCACAGATTGACCTAATGAAAAATGCCACTGAACCTAAGCCATTCTCTATCGAGGCCTTGTGCCCATTCCCTTTTGACAAAATCTTAGTTATGTCACCTTTTTTGATCAATGTAGTCTTTCCTAAGTATGACAAATACACGGGTAAATCAGACCCATAGGATCACCTTAAGTTTTGTGCTCTAAGCATTGAATTTATGCATGATACCACATACCTAATGAGACTTTTTCCAACAATTTTAGGAGGACAAGCTATGGAATGGTTCTCCAAAATTCCACAAGCGATAAAGACTTTCGAGGAATTAGCCTCCAAATTTGTAACCAATTATTCTTACAACATCGAACATGAGATTACCATGCTCAAACTATGTGATACAAAACAAAGGGATGGTGAATCTTTCCTAGGGTTCCTTCAAAGGTGGAGGACAATTTTTGCAAGATATCCATGAAGTATCCCTGAAAAGGAGAAAATGGATATATTTATGAACAACTTAAAAAAAGAGATGAACTATAGACTCCAACTTCAATGTCCCCCTACATTCAAAAAACTTATTGAGAATGGGATTAAAATTGAAGATGTGTTGGTTAAGAGAGGAGAGATCAAATTTTTCAAAGACAATAAACCCTATACCACAACTAATAATAATCATTATGTATCTAACTATAATAATAATAAAGGATCCAACAATCACAATGATAAACCTAAAGTATGGTTGAAGAAGAATAATAAAAAAAGCTTCACTAGTAGATTTAGGTTCAATTTGAGAAATCAAACATAAATGTACCTTATTCCGAGTCAGAACTCCTCTGTCCAAACTTCCAATAACTTGTTCAACAAGATGATGTCTTGATAAATACCTGTTCGATGTCATAATCTTAGATCTTGCTTCAATTGTAGATTCTTCTCTAGATTCCTCTCTGGTTTCTTCAGCATGACTTTCATTCAACAATTCACTATCAGTTTCATAGAATAATTTAGTAGTTTTAGTGTTAGGCTTAGGATGAGCTTCTTCATCAGATTCATAATCAAGCATTCTTTCCTAAATTTTGAACTTTTCATCAACTTTAACATTTGCACTCTCAACAATAGTTTTAGCTCTCTTATTGTAACATCTATATGCTTTTCTCTTCAAAGAATATCCAAGAAAAATACCTTCATCACTTCTAGGATCAAACATTCCAATATAATCATCTCTCTTTATATAACATTTTCTTCCAAAAGTTCTAAAATACTTAACTGAGGGTGCATGTCCAAACCATAATTAATAAGGTGTCTTGTCTATGTTTGCTCTGATTTGTACTCTGTTCATTGTATATACTGATGTATTCACTGCTTCTCTCCATAATGTCTTCGATAAATCATTCTCAAATAACATAGCTCTTATTGCTTCAGTCACTGATCTATTTCTTCTTTCTCCAATACCATTTTGTTCAGGTGTTCTAGGGGCTGAAAACTATCTCTTAATACCATTCACTTCACAAAAAGTGTTAAATTCTCTAGAAGTAAATTCACCACCTCTATCAGATCTCAAACATTTAATCTTCATTCCAGATTCATTCTCAACTTTGTTCTTAATGATCTTAAACTTATCAAATGCTTCAGATTTTTCTTTCAAAAATGCAATCCACATCATTCTTGTAAAATAATCAACAAGAATCATAAAATACCTTTCTCCATAGAATCCTCTAGTCCTAGTAGGACCGCTCAAGTCTGTATGAACAATCTCCAACTTCTCTGCTGATGTGAACTTCTTACTAGGAAATGAACTTCTCTTCTACTTAGCCATGACACATTCTTTGCAAATCATGTTAGTAGGCTTCATAATTTTAGGCAAATCCCTTACTGCAAGTGTAGTACTCACTTTCACAATATTATCAAAGTTTATATGACAAAACCTTCTATGCCATAACCAACTGTCATCAATCTTAGTAATCAAACATGTCATCTTAGTAGGATTCAAATGAAATACATTACCTCTGGTTCTAGATCCAGTTCCAATCAAATTTCCATCTTTATCCTTTATCGCACAAGTTTTCTCACTAAACCAAACTTGATATCCCTTATCAACTAACTGTCCAACACTCAAAAGATTATGTTTCAATCCATCAAAAAAGTAAACATCATCAGTATTAGTCTTTCCATCAAGAGTAATAGATCCTATACCTTTAATCAAACAAGGTGCATTGTTACCAACTCTAACAACTCCTCCATCATAATTGTTAAACTTTATGAACTTTTTCATATCACCGGTCATATGATGTGAACAACCACTGTCTATAATCCAATCAACTTTCTTTTCAACTTGGGAAACTAAGGCTTTTTCTTCCTTAACATTAGTTTCAAAATTTTCTTCTTTAATTGCTACAAATCCTATTTCATCATTATTCTCATTATCACTTTCACTTAAAGTTCTTTCAATACTAGCTTCAAGGTCTTCATCATTAGCATAATAACATTCCTTAGATCTTCTAGTCTTGAAATTATTTCTATACTTCTTAACTCTCTTAGGACATTTAGATGCAAAGTGACCATATTCTTGACAAGTCCAACATTTAAAATTTTTCTTACCATCTGGTTCTCTTTTCACAAGAAAGGTAGTACCTTCTTCAATCTTCTTTTCTTCTTCATTTCTAGATCTGCTACTGCCAGCATAATCTCCACTCACACTGATGCTTCTTGACAATGTAGGCTGAATACTAAGAGCATTGAATGTTATCTCCATTAGATAGGTAAGTCTCCTGATAACCTCAGGTTCATCTCTACTGCTTCCAATCTTCCAAGAAGAGTCTCTATTGTAAAGTTCGTAGTACAAGGTATAACTTGTTCAATCATCTATGTTGTCTACTTAAATACAAGAGTCAGTGTCCTCATAATTTTCCATATCACTTCATTCTCTGTCCTTGTTCCTCCACAAGATTTTATCCCTACAACAATTTTTGACATTCTATGAATATAGCTTCTAACAGATTCATCTTCCAACATTCTTATATCTTCAAATGCACATATCCAATTATGTAATCTAACTCTTTTTTCATGTTCATCACCTTCAAAAGTAGTGTGTAAAGATTTCCAAATTTCATGAGACATTTTCAAACATTTTACCTGACTATATTCATTCTCTGGAAGTGCTGTCAAAAGTGCTTCTCTTGCAAGTATGTTATAGATGAATAGATCTCTCTCATCATTAGAGCATGTCTCAAGATCATCTTCTTTAATGATAGTCTTATCATTCTTTGTAGTCAACCAATAACCTAGTCCTAAACATAGTAGATGTGTCTTCATCTTTTCTTTCCAGCTATCAAAATTTACTCCATCAAACTTACGACTTTCTTTCCTAAAATTCACCATGAATCTCCTTAAGCTGTTTAACTTCTCTTTCAAGGACTTGCTGCTCTGATACCAATTGTTAGAAAGTAAAGTCCACCAAGATAACTAAGGGGGGGGGCATGAATCAGTTATCAGATAATTATAACTTTTATCATCTTCAACAACATTAAACCATGTAAGTAATATAATTACCAACCATAGAAGGATATTCATACGCAATTACACAATAACACAAGATATGTTGACTAGGGAACCTCTTGATCAAAGAGTAAACCCTGGTGGGAATGATGCCCACAAAAGATGCACCAATATGAATATTCCTTATGAAAGGATGGAATCTGTTAGGAGTCTTATGAAATACATTTAGTACATATAAATCCCTGTTAGGAGATTTTGAATCCCCGTTAAAAGATTCTAACCCTGTTAAGAGTTATGGAAGACAAAAGGACCCACTGCCCAAACAGCTTCAGGGTAAGATCACTGAACTCATTGTCCAAATAATATTTTCATCATTCAATAAAATAATATGTTACCTCTTCTCTGACTATGCCAAACCGCACTTACTACTACATCAGATCTCAATTTCAGATCTTTGTACTTCACATGTCTTCCTTCACAATTTCGCTCTCATACTTAGCTCTTTTCTTCACTTCATGCATACCGCATCACACATCATTATTACAAAAAGGAAAAAAATTCCTTCCTTTATACCACACTCAAATAATAACAATTGAGTCGGCACACAATTACAAAATAAAATATTCCACACGCTACACCAAAATTACATAAAACTGTCAGCTTCCAAATACAATAAATCTTCACTCATGTGACTTTGAAGTTTGTGCTATCATCCACATCACTATTAATGTGTCTCTAACTTCCCTTTAACTACGCAAAGCCAGATTCCATCCCGATTAGGAGATATCATTCGATTGCCAAAAACTGCTACTCATGAACACTGCCTGAATACTGCTTCCACCAAAATGATCATAACTTTCATGAATAAAAGAATTACTATCTGCGATCTTAGCCATAGACATATAACATATCAAAGAGTATATCCTCAATGTCACATAGCTCCAACTACAATATACCATGTGTGCTAATCAAAACACTATCTGCTTCTCTGCAAGTCTTCTGTAAAATACTGTGTTGACATCAATGATAATCATAGTCATGAATGCAACAATAACTACTATAAAATGGGTGCCAGACACTTTAGCATTCATTCCTAACAAATAAACCCTATACCACAACTAATAATAATCATTATGTATCTAACTATAATAATAATAAAGGATCCAACAATCACAATGATAAACCTAAAGTATGGTTGAAGAAGAATAATAAAAATCTTGTGAATGATGGAGTTGTGGAAGCACACAACTTAAAGGCTACCCCCTTTAATTTATCCAGTGGAGAAAATTTGACATATAATGTGAATCAAACAAGAAAAGCTCCTTTCAATAATAGCAATTTCAACACTAATAACAAAAATGCTAACAATAATCATTGGAAATTCACCTTTTTAGGTGAACCATTGGAAAATGCATTAAGGACTTTGGGGGCCAACAAAATCATTACTTTACCTGAACTAAGACCATACGAACCCCAAGTTAAGCCAAATTAGTGGAATGATTCTCATGATTGTGAATACCATCGTAATAAGGGCCATAAAACTAATGAATGCATGAAATTGAAACACCTTGTGCAAGACCTAATTGATGATGGAATGATAAAGGTTGAAGGCCCCCAAAATAATGAAGATCATACGGCTTTCAAAAATCCTTTCCTAAACCATGAAAAGGGTGAGTCATCAAACACTAATCAAAATAATAAAAGAGGTAATGAGAAGGTCAAATTTTCCCATACCTATGATAACATCATTAATACTTTAGATAGTGATGAAAATACCATAAATTTTATTGTGGTAAAAGAGAAGCCAAGAGAAGCAACCTCTAATGTTATAACTAGGGGGCAAGCATAAAAAATTACTCTATCTGGAAATGCCACAAGAATTGTTCTACCAAATCAAACTTCATCTTCATCATCAAAAAAATATAATTTGGTCAACCAACTGCAAATAACTCCTGCTCAGATCTCTATTTTAGAATTGCTCAAGCTCTCACCAACTCACAAGGAGATTCTAGAAAAATTCTTGGTAGAGACTAATGTGCCTCTAAATTTATATGTAGAAAAATTTCAAAATATGGTAGGAAATCTTATTGCACCTCATTGTCTATCTTTTTTAGAGCAAGATGACATGTCATTAAACCACCCACAAAACTTGCCTTTGCATATAGAGGCTCTAATTAATAAGCATAGAGTAAAAAGAGTTCTCATCGATGGAGGAGACGACTTGAATATTTGTACCTTAAACTTGGTAAAGGCCTTAGGATTTTCTAAGGAGGCTATTGACCCAAAGAAAAAGATAACTATAAAAGCCTATGATGATGAAGAGAGAGCTTCTAAGGGTGTCATAGTACTTCCTATTAGAGTTGGCCCAATACAAAAAGAGACCATTTTCCAAGTCCTAGACCTAAAGTTGACTTACAATATTTTGTTATGGAGATCATGGATTCATTAAATGCAGGTTGTGCCTTCAACTTACCACCAATGTCTCAAATTCCCCTATCTAGGACAAGAAATCATGGTGAGCGGGGAATCAAACCCCTTTCAATATTGTAATAACATGAAGCCTATCAATGATTCCTTAGTCCCGCATAATGTAGAAGGGTCTATTCATCAAAGAATAGAGAAATGTCAAAGTTCAAAGGATCTTCCATCTTTGAAGGGAAAAGAAAAGGAAGAAAAATAAATTGTTGTTGAAAATAATTGAAGTCCTACTAACCTAGCTACATCGACAAAAGGAAAAGAGAAGGTTAGTGAGTAGAGTACTCCTGAGAAGCAAAAAGAAGACTAAGCTAGATCCATTCAAATTTACACCAAAGATGCTCATTACCAAAAAATGGATCATACGATGAAAAATTTTGAAAAGCAATGTCAAATCAAGCAAAAGGGCATAGGTGAATACTCCTTATCCATGATGGATTTACCCTTATCTCCCAAATCATATGGAAAGCCATCCAATCTACCTCATAAATACAATGATCAGTGTGTGAGGGAAAATACATCTTCATTCATGGAGGAAGAAGACAATGAAATCCTAAATTGGCTATATAAGGATGAGGAATCAAGTGCACATGAAAAGCACATCCAAAATGTAAGTATTCCCACATATCAATATGGGAAAGGATTTCAAATAATGCAGAAAATGGGATACAAAGGACAAGGACCTTTAGGGATAAGAGATGAAGGACTCATTGAACCCATTGACATGAAATGGAGAGATAGAAAAGAAAATACATGATTAGGGTACCTAGAACAAGGGTACACTCAAAAGAACTATCACTAGTACTTTTGACCTTATTTTTCTACCAAAATTTTTGACCAACAAATAAAAAGATTTTGGTTGGTCAGATTATAGAAGGAAAACTTTGATTTTTTTAATCCATGCCTATGTTTGTCCACTAGTACATTTTGCACCATTTTTCGATGCAATATTGGTCAAAGTTTCTACCCAACATGGTCGAATAGTCGACCAACTAGCTCATCGCTATTATTTGCATCAAAATATTGACCCATACTTGAAACTGTTAAATGATCGACTCCCATATTGGTAAAAAAAGAGGGCAATCTAGGCCGAAAATAACATTGGCATGTGTTCGTGTATTGGTCGTTCTTTTGACCAATATAAATTAATATTGGTCAAAAACTTTGGTCACTCTGACTAGGATGCCAAACTTGTGACGGTCATATTTTGACCACAGTTGGTCAAAATATTTAGCGGCTCTGACCAAGATGCCAAACCGCGATGCCACATTTCAACATAGAATGGTCAATTTTATACCAGAGTTTCGACGTAGGTGGGTCAAAATTTTGATGAAACACGCAGTGTTTAAAAAAATTAAAGATAAATATCTAGACTAATCACCAACGACATCCTGATCTGTGATTAGTCTAGATATTTATCTTCAGGTGTCCACACTCATTCTATTTCTTGTTGCCAGCAGGTCCCTGCTCATTTTTTTTTCAGACTACTTTGGGCTCTAGCATTCCATCTACTTTGCTCTTCTCTACTTGAAATTATGGGTTTTTCATTTTGTTTGAACTATTTGAGAGATAGGCTTTGACTGGTGATCCATTAATTGGTAGAGCTTCCTCTTAGATGCCCATAACTCTTCAAATGTATTGGTGTGAATCTCCCAAAGAGTATTATTCTCTATGGGCCTCCTGGTTCTGGGAAAACTTTAATTGCTAAGGCAGTGGCAAATGAAATCGATGCCTTCTTTTTCTATATCAATGGACCTGAGATCATGTCAAAGTTGGCTGGAGAAAGTGAAAGCAATCTCCGAAAGGCTTTTGAGGAGGCTGAGAAGAATGCCCCGTCCATTACATTTATTGATGAGATATTATAGAGATTTGTCAACAGGCTTACAAGTATTCTATTAGAGAAAATATTGAGAAGGTGAGTTTCAATTGTGGTGGCTTTTGCAAACTAGATTTGGTTATGAATTTCTTAATGGTTTTTTTTGAACTGGTTTGTTAGAATTTTACATTTTTTGATTCAATTTTACTCAACTTGTATCATATTTTTTTAATTTGTCATGTTCTCTTTCCTCTGCACTTTTACAGGATAATATTGAATGTGAAAGATAAATAAGTGAGAACCTCGAGGCAATGGATGAGGATGATAGTGATGAGGTAGCTGAAATAAAGGCTGCTCATTTTGAGGAGTCAATGAAATATGCTCGAAGAAGTGTCAGTGATGTTGATATTCAAAAGTATCAAGCCTTTGCACAAACACTACAACAATCTCAAGGCTTTGGTTATGAATTTCAATTTCCTGGTGCTTCTGCTGGTGATTCGGATGTATTTTGTACAATAGATAATAAAGATGATGATGACTTATACAGTTAGGAAACTTAGTACACAATTGTCATCTTAATGAACTGATAAATGTGTCTGTTCTAGCTGAGGCCTTACTAACTTGTAAGTCTTTAGAGAAATATTAATTTTGGAAAGGAAATTTAGCTATGGAAACTTTTTCTCAAGTGGTAGATAATGCTACGAAAACCTTTCTTTTAAAAAAAAAATCCTGCTGGAAAATATTCTATACTAAATCAATTCTACAACAAAGAAAGTCTAGTTCGACTAATTCTAATTGGTGATCTGTGAATTGGTAGAGCTTCCTCTTAGATGCCCACAACTCTTCAAATCTATTGGTGTGAAGCCCCCAAAGGGTATTTTTCTCTATGGGCCTCCTGGTTCTGCGAAAACTTTAATTACTAGGGCAGTGGCAAATGAAACCGGTGCCTTCTTTTTCTGTATCAATGGACTTGAGATCATGTCAAAGTTGGTTGGAGAAAGTGAAAGCAATCTCTGAAAGGCTTTTGAGGAGTCTGAGAAGAATGCCCCATCCATTATATTTATTGATGAGATATTATAGAGATTTGTCAGTGGGCTCTAGCAATCCATCTTCTCTGCTCTGCATGAAACTGTGGGTTTTTTCATTTTGTTTGAACTATTTGAGAGATAGGCTCTGACTGGTGATGCATAATTGGTTTTCATGTTTGCAGCATGGAAGCAGTGTTGGGGATACTGGTGGTGCTGTGGATAGAGTCCTTAACCAGTTGTTGATGGAGATGGATGGTATGACAACCAAGAAAAAAGTTTTCATTATACCTAATGGCATTGGCTTGTTATACCCAAGGATTCAATGGAGCCAATATTATAGAGATTTGTCAGCGGGCTTGCAAGTATGCTATTAGAGAAAATATTGAGAAAGTGAGTTTCAATTGCGGCAGCTTTTGCAAACTAGATTTGGTTATGAATTTTTTAAATGGTTTTTTTTGAACTGGTTTGTTAGAATTTTACATTTTTTGATTCAATTTTCCTCAACTTGTATCTTATTATTTCAATTTGTCATGTTCTCTTTCCTCTACACTTTTACAGGATATTGAATGTGAAAGAAAAAGAAGTGAGAACCCCAAGGCAATGGATGAGGATGGTAGTGATGAGGTAGCTGAAATAAAGGTTGCTCATTTTGAGGAGTCAATGAAATATGCCCAAAAAGTGTCAAGTCCCTAGTGTAGGCTTTATTTATAGATTTTTTATCTCAATATTAAAAGAATTAATTTAGTTAAATAAAGCTTTATGTCCCAAACACAATGACAACTAGGGTGTGAATTTAATCTTTCTGACAACTAAAGAGTCAAAAAAGATAATAGATGGTTCAATATAACCTACAACTTTGTCCATGTAAGAGTTGAACTCTAAAATTTATGGTATGAAGACCTGCAACTTGCAGCTAAGAATATGATACTGAACCATTTTTGTAGCGATTACTTAAAAAAAATTATACTTGATCGATGACTCAATATTTGTAACCTCTCAGAAACTTTCCCTTTCCACTTCAATATCTTTCCTTGATAATTCTTGATCTCCTCAGAACCACTAGAAAAAAAACAATGACAACAAAACTTGCTACTTTAGAAAATTTCATCAATACTTAACTTAAACATTATAGTCATGAAGGGTGTAACAAAATCTGATATGCTAATAGACAAACTCATTTTGCACAAAATGGCATTAAGCATGGATTTTGGTTTACATGTGGTACATCAATTCCTTCATCGAAGACATTATCTATTACATTTATAATTGTTTATTTTGGTTCCATAGCACTAGCATATACACAAAAAGAATTTGTATTAAAAAAAAAAATGGACACTACATATATATAAAATAACTTGTTAAAAAAAGAGAGACCACTAAGGACAATTACATAGGTCTCCAGAAACAACATTACCCAACTCTTTCTCTCAAGCCAAAGACTTAGTGTGTTCAATTGCCTAGACTAGTAGTCAATTCTATTTGAGTATATCTGTCAGGCCCTCCTGCAATTTGAATGAATTAAGAATAGAATATAGGAACTGATTTAACACTTCACCTACTGAAAAACACAAACTAATGAAATAATCCACATTAGGCCAAGAGAGGTTGACTCATTCAATATGAGAATACTTACGCAAAATGAAGCCGAATCATGCCAGACAATGACAATGAGAAGTTGACTATTGGCCCTTCTAGTTTTTTATTTGATAGTTTCCTGACAATGACACATTCAAAATGCACTTATGAGAAAAGACCTAGAATGAATGAAATTGATTAAATAATGAAGGTGTTGGAGATTTTCTAGTAGGCTAGTACTGACTGTATGTTTGTCATTGATGACAACATATGGAATATAGTATGTGTGGAAGTCTTATGCAGTAAGCCTTTTGTATATGTTTCATGGACATGATATCATGGGCACAAAGGTTGAATGTGAGTACAAATAGTTATACAACACCTTGTGTCAGCAGTGTTCCCGATAGAGTTACAGGTAGTGTTATGTGTATGGTTGTCCGTACAGTTGTCTTATGGGCATGCGCCCTAGGATATATGTTGAAGACATGTTAGTGATGTTTTTGTTATGAACACATAGTCTAATGATGAATGCAAGTGAAGTTATGCAGTCACTATTCACCAGTAGTAGTTTCCTATGTTTGTTTAGAAGAGCCGAAAGAGATTTTATTGGTTCATGAGTTGTGCCTATCTTTATGGTATGCACCCTTGGATTTAAGCTTAGATTTGAGCTGTTAATGTTTGGTTAAGAGTGCATAAGTTAATTCAGATTACAGAGAAAGTTCTAGTTGTTTTTGTAGAGCCGATAGTGTGTGGTGTGCGTCTACAATTATTTTATTAGACAGGTCCCAAAATGAGTTGCGTGCATAACAAAGCTGACAAATGTTTGTTGGAGTTTATTATGGTTTCTCTATTATGATTTCAAGGTGGTTCTAATAGACCAACTTGATTATATCATTTGGAGGAAAGATATTTATAGGAAGTCATTTGTGATTGCTTGAGTGTGGTTCATGGTTGATTAAGAAGAGAAGAGAAGAGTGTGCAAAGTGTTGAACCATTAGAATAAGGTCAATGTGACCAAGAATAATATGTGTGCTATTCATTGGAACTGATCCAGACAATAGGTCAAAGTGCAGTTCACCAAAATCTAGATATAGTGTGTATCTATTATTCAGAAGGTTGTAGCCTTCACCCCTTTGAGCAGTGAGCTCTTTGATAGTGCATCCTCTCCCCTAACAGGGACTATTGTAAAAGACTCCTAACAGGGTCTGACCCTTAACTAGGTCTACTATACTTTATATATTGTAAAGCTACTCCTAATAGGGTAAAGGATCTTCTAACAAGGATCATTATACACTAGTATAGAATATTAGTGGGTATCAAGTCCCACCAAGGTTTTTACCTATTTGGGTTTCCCCGTAACCAAAATATTGGTGTTGTGTTTATGCTTTATGTTTAAGTATACTTAATTGGATAAAGAATTGAAACTTGTAGATAACTGATTCACCCCCCCCTCTTAGTTATCTCTTGGGACTATTCCTAACAATTGGTATTAGAGCCAAGTGCCTTAGAGAGAATTTTAATAGCTTGAGGTTGATTAGATGGCATCCTTAAGGAAAGAGAGTCCTAAGTTTGATGGAGAAAATTATCTTGATTGGAAGAACAAAATGATGACTCATTTGTAGTGTATTGCTTATGAAGTTTTCAATGTAACTATCAAAGTAGCCAAGATTCCTACTTTAGAAGACCTTGAATAGGATGATGCTACTAACACTCAAAAGGAATTGTTTCATCATAATGCTATAGCTAAAGAATCCCTTACCAGCGCACTATCTGATAGTGAGTTTTCAGAGATAAAGAAGGTAGACACCGCCCACAAGATATGGAAGTACCTTGCAGACATATTTGAAGGAGACAAGCAAGCAAAGGATGCATGTAGAAAGACATGGAAGAAAAGATTCAATGCATTAGAGATGCTACCTGAAGAAAACATCAGAGCTTATAATCAAAGGGTCAATGAAGCAGTTGTTGGAATTAGGAACAATGGTGGAGAGATCTTAGAAGAAGATATTATGGACAAGTTGATGACTACTCTTACTCCAGAATATGAAAGAAAGATCAATATGCTTGATGAAACCATGTAGCTTACATCTAATTTCAAGAGAGAGACCTTGATCAGCAAAATCTCAGCTTTTGAGATTTCAAGATTGAAGATAGAACCTAAAAGTGAGACAGCCTTGAAAGCAACAGTTCATGGTAAGAAATCTACAAACACTTCTGGTAATTTTGATTATGATGATGAAGAAAGAACTTTAGATGATTTTATTGCTATGGTTGCTAAAAGAGAAAAGAAAGGAAAAGGAAAATATGAAGGTCAATTACCTTTCAAGTGCTTTTCTTGTAATAAGATAGGTCACTTTGCATCTAAGTGTCCTACTAGAGTTAGAAAGTTCAAAAAGGATTACAAGCCTAAGTACTCTAAGGAATGTTACTTTGCTGGAGATGGAGTTTTAGATGATGAATTAGGTGAAGAAGAAATTGGATTCATTTCTATTGTAGACAAAATGAATAGTAAGTCAGTGCCTAAAGATGAGAAAGTAAATCAAGAGCTAGCAATGATTTCCCAAGTAGACATAAGGACAGATTGGATTATAGACAGTGGTTTTTCACATCACATGATAGGTGATAAAGGTAGATTTGTTCATCTAGAGAAATAAAATGGTGGTATGGTCAGATTTGGAGACAACACTCATAAACCAATAGTTGGTAGAGGAGCCATCACTCTGGATGGAAAGAACAGTACTGATGATGTTCTTTATGTTGATGGTTTGAAACATAACCTTCACAGTGTTGGACAGTTACTTGGTAAAGGCTATCAGTTGGAGTTCAAAGATGACAAATGCATCATTAACAACAAAGATGGTGTTATGATTACATCAGGCACAAAGACAAGAGGTAATATTTTTCAAGTCAATTTAGAAGAAAGTTGTTTTGTTGTTAAAGTTGATGATAGTTGGTTATGGCACAAAAGACTATGTCATATCAATTTTGATAACATAGTGAAGATAAGAAATGTTAAGGCAATAAGAGATCTACCTAGTATAGCAAAGCTAGTTGATACTATATACAAGGAATGTGTGATGGGAAAGCATGTGAGGAATTCATTCAGGAGAAAACACAATTTAGTAGAAAACAAGTTGAATCTGATCCATACAGACCTATGTGGACCAACTCAAACAAGATCATACTATGGTGAAAGGTATTTCATTTTATTTGTTGATGATTATACTAGGATGATGTAGGTTGCGTTCTTAAAAGATAAGTCAGAAGCTTTTGATAAGTTTAAAATATTCAAAGCTAAAGTTGAGAATGAATCTAGATTAAAGATAAAATGTTTAAGATCGGATAGAGGAGGAGAATTCACCTCTAATAGATTTTATGAGTTCTATGAAGAACATGGTATAAAGAGATAGTTAAGTGCACCTAGAACACCTCAGCTGAATGGAATTGCAAAGAGAAGGAATAGGATCATTCTTGATACAATGCACACCATTATGATAGAAGGAAAAGTTGCACACACCTATTGGAGAGATGTGATCAATACAATAGTCTACACAATCAATAGAATTCAGCTAAGGCTAGGCGCTAAAAAAACACCTTATGAGTTATGGTTTGGTAATGTTCCCATAGTAAAATACTTCAGAATCTTTGGAAGCAAGTGCTACATCAAGAGGGATGAAGCAATAGGCAAGTTTGATGCAAGAAGTGATGAAGGTATTTTCCTTGGTTACTCTACTAAAATTAAAGCTTATAGATGTTTCAATTTAAGATTGAAAAAGATCATTGAAAGTGCTCATGTGAAGATTGATGAAAATTTTATGATTCAAGAAAGATATCATGATTACTCACCCATGATTGAGGAAGAACCTAGACCCTCTACTAGAGAGACAATAATTGAAGAAATGTTTGATAGCATTAATGTGTTATTCAATGACCCTGAGACAAGTGAGGAAGAAAATCCTAAGGCTGATGAGTTAGCAATAGCTAAAGCTCCAAAGTTTACATCTAGAAACCATTCCAAGAAAGACATCATTGGAGATCAGAGCGGAAAAGTCTTGACAAGATCATAAGTAAAGAACTCAGCTAGTAGTGATGCGGTATGTTTATTATCTCAGATTGAACCTTTAAGTCTTGAAGATGCTTATAATGATTCAGATTGGCATGATGCTATGAAAGAAGAACTTGATCAGATTATTAAGAATGACACTTGGGAATTGGTTCCAAGACCTAGTGATAAGAATGTGATTGGTACAAAGTGGATATTCAAAAATAAGATGAATGAAGATGGTACAGTAGTAAGGAACAAAGAAAGATTAGTATGTAAAGGTTATGTGCAAAGAGAAGGCATTGATTATTCAGACACATTTGTACCTATGAGTATATTAGAAGCTATTAAGTTGTTTCTAGCTTATGCTATAGTCAAAAACTTCAAAGTGTATCAGATGGATGTCAAGTCAGCATTCTTGAATGGATATATGAAAGAAGAAGTATAAATTGAGCAGCCTGAAGGATTCACCTTATCAGATAGACCTGATATGGTATGTAGATTGAAGAAGGCACTCTATGGACTTAAGCAAGCCCCTAGAGCATGGTATGCGAGACTAGATGGATACTTAACAAAGATTGGATTCAAGAAAGGAGCAGCAGATTGTAATCTATTCATTAGAGAGACATCTGAAGGTTTATTACTTGTAGCTATATTTGTTGATGACATTATCTTTGGAGGTAATGACAAACTCAATGCTGAATTTGCCAAAGAAATGCATAATGAGTTTGAGATGAGTATGATTGGTCCTATCAAGTACTTTTTGGGATTAAATGTGCAGCAGATAGAAAAAGGGATTTTCATTAATCAATCAAAGTATGTGAAAGAGATACTGAAGAAATTCAAGATGGATGATTGCAAGCTAGTAGGAACTCGTATGCTTACTAGATGCAAGCTTAATAAGGAAGATGACTCACCAATAGTTGATATAACATTATACAAGTCAATGATTGGTAAATTAATTTATCTTACTCAGACTAGACCTGATATTTCAAATATAGTTGGCATAGTTGGAAGATTTGTAGTAGAGCCTAAATAAAGTCACCTCATGGTAGTAAAAAGGACATTCAGATATTTACAAGGCACTATAGACTATGGTTTATGGTATCCCAATTCAGAAAATGTTGAGCTTCATGTATACACTGATGCAGATTGGGCAAGATGTGTTGATGATAGAAAAAGTACTTTAGGTGGAGTAATGTTTCTTGGTGATAGACTTGTCACTTGGACAAGCAAGAAACAAAACTGTATTTCTCAGTCAATAGTAGAAGCAGAGTATGTTGCAACAACCTTGAATTATTCTACAATTGTTTGGATCAAGTAGATGATAAAAGATTTTGGAATTTAGATTGATTATACAATTGTTATTCATTATGATAACACTAGCACTATCAATATGTTGAAGAACCCTATGATGCATGCAAAGACAAAGCACACTGAGATCAAGTAACACTTCCTAAGAGAGAAAGTGGCAGAGAAAGAAGTCAAGTTGGACTATGTGAGTACTAAAGAATAGTTGGTAGATATATTCACAAAGCCCTTGCCTAAGGATACCTTTGAGTATCTCAGGGGGAAGTTGGGAGTAATTCCCATCCCTGATTCTTCTTGGAAGGAAGTAGGAATGGCATCAGTCCTTTTTGACTGATGGAAGGTTGACTACTCTACTTCTGGAGTAGTACCGGTGCTTAAAATGAATGGTGCCATTTTCCATTGATGTCAAAAGGGGAGTAGTATATAGAGTCATGAAAAATAGGAGTAATGTACTTAGGGGGAGCAGTATTCAGTTGTGACAACAGTTCAATTGAGGAAATGGAGAATATTAGAAAATATTGCAGTAGATGGAGGATTCATCTTTGGGGGAGTTTTGAAGAGGAAATGGAGAATTTTATGAAAGAATTATTCATTTGGGTTGATGGTAGTTTTTCATTCCACATGTTGCCATCAATGCCAAAGGGGGAGATTGTTGGAGATTTTTCAGCAGGCCAGTACTGACTGTATGTTTGTCATTGATGAAAACATATAGAAAGTAGTATACATGGAAGTCTTATGTAGTAAGCCTTCTGTATATGTTTCATGGACATGATATCATGGGCACAGAGGTTGAATGTGAGTACAGATAGTTATACAACACCTTGTGTCAGCAGTGTTCCTGACAGAGTTCTGTGTATGGTTGTCCATATAGTTGTCTTATGGGCATGTGCCCTAGGATATATTTTGAAGACATGTTAGTGATGTTTTAGTTATGAAAGCATAGTCTAATGATGAACGCAAGTGAAGTTATGCAGTCACTATTCACTAGTAGCAGTTTCCTGTGTTTGTTCAGAAGAGCTGACAAAGATTTTATTGGTTCGTGAGTTGAGCCTATCTTTATGGTATGTAACCTTGGAGTTAAGCTTAGAGTTGAGCTGTTGATGTTCGATTAAGAGCACATAAGTTAATTCATCTTACAAAGAAAGTTCCAGTTGTTTTGGTAGAGCTGACAGTGTGTGGCATGCGTCTACAATTATTTTATTAGACAGGTCCCAGAATGAGTTGCATGCATAATAGAGCCGATGAATGTTGGAGTTTATTATGGTTTCTCTATTATGATTTCAAGGTGGTTCTAATAGGCCGACTTGATTATATCATTTGGAGGAAAGATATTTATAGGCAGTCATTTGTGATTGCTTGAGTGTGGTTCATGGTTGATTAAGAAGAGCAGAGTAGAGTGTGTGAAGTGTTGAACCATCAAAAGAAGGTTAATGTGACCAAGAAGAATGTGTGCTATTCATTGGAACTAATCTAGATAGCAGGTCAAAGCACAGTTCACCAAAATCTAGATATAGTTTGTATTTGTTATTCAGAAGGTTGTATCCTTCGCCCCTTTGAGCAGTGAGCTCTCGGATAGTGCATCCTCTCCCTTAACAGGGACTATTGTAAAAGACTCCTCATAGGGTCTGACTCTTAACCAGGTCTATTGTACTTCATATATTGTAAAGGTACTCCTAACAGAGTAAAGGATCTTCTAACAAGGATCATTATACACTAGTATAGAATATTAGAGGGTATCAAGTCCCACTGGGGTTTTTACCTATTTGGGTTTCCTCGTAACCAAAATATTGGTGTTGTGTTCATGTGTTCTTTCATTGTGTTTATGCTTTATGTTTAAATATACTTAATTAGATAAAGAATTGAAACTTGTAGATAACTGATTCACCCCGCCCCTCTCAGTTATCTCTTGGGACTAGTCCTAACAGAAGGTATGTTAGTTTGAGCTTCACTTGGTTTCGAGAATAATTTAATATTCTCTACTTAACAAGGCCAACCACGTGAAGGTGGAAGCTCATTTGGCCTAAGCCCCCCCTCCCCCTAACATCAATCTAAATTCCCCATTAACACAACAATATTCATTAACATGACATATAATTCAATATTAATACACAACATTCATAGATAATTACTTAAAACAATGTTCATGGAGTTATTATGATAGTTTTACTAATATTTTTGTCACAATTTGATGTTCAGGATAGGGGAAAAGCACCTGCAACAACAGAGGCAATAGCTATAGATACAGATGATGATATCCCAAAAATCCCTAATATAATAAATATGGTGAAGAAAAAACTAAAAAGAGTCAATGCAGAAATTATTACTATTTTGCATGATGCTACTACCGACCTCATCGTGATGTCCATGACTAGGTAGTTGAGAAAGCAAAAAATCTTGTAGCAAGAACAAATACATATTTTAGTTCATGACATAAAAGAGTATAAAATATAAACCTTTATTGAAATTTTGTTATAACTAAAGATTCATTACTGCTTACTTAAAAATGATGTGCTCGCACCATCAATTCATCTATCCTCTTCAACATCTCCTCGGTTGGATTTGCATCTTCCAAAATAGTAATAATTTCTATATTACTCTTTTTCTTCACTGTATTTATTATATTAGGGATTTGGGATATCCTCATCTATATCTACAACTATTGCCTTTGTTGTTGCAGGTGCTTTTCCCCTATCTGATATTTATCTTCAAGTGTCCACACTTGTTCTATTGCTTGTTGCCAGTGGGTCACAATCAGTGATTGGGAGAGCCCTGTTTTAGCACCAGTCATGTAGTACAAGCACTAGAATTGAGTTTTTTGACACGACTGGGAAATTTTTGTATATCACCATGCGATAGAGTTTTTTGCCCAAACTGTATTGCATGTTGATATACAAAAATTTCCCAACCCATGCCAAAAAACTCAATTCTAGTGCTTGTACTGAGACCTTAAATTATTGATCTTCTCTTTGTTTCAAGAATATTTTAACATTCTCTACTTAACAGGGCCATCCACGTGAAGGTGGAAGCTCATCTAGCCCCTCGTAGGAGCCTCTTATGACCCTTTACGACATTTTAAGACCTCTAAGATGTGTTCTTAGGGATCATAAATGGTCGTAAAGGGTCATAAGGGGTCATGGGACACAACAGCTAAGAAACATAATTGTAGGTATCATGGTCACATTTTTTTGAAGACAATGTAATTGAGTGGTATACCCAGACAATGGACAGAAACTTCTATACCTCTGGTTCCAAGTTGTTCTTCATTTTGCAGTGTCAACTTGGAATCACAGGTGTAGAAGTTGCACTCCATCTATGTATACAACTCAATTATGTTGTCTCCAAAAAAAATGTGACCATGATGCCTACAATTATGTTTGTCAGCTATTGTGAAATCCTCGTCACCCTTAGTTGCCATCCTAATTAAGCCCTTCTTCCCTCTCCAGTTCTTCAAGCCTCTACAAGATATCTGGATCAATAAAGTTTGCAACATTATGTCCATCCATGATCTTAGGAATATCATCTTCTTTCCACTCTTCATTTGCCAAAATATACCGCTTCTTCAAGCTTGTAGAGTAGCCTCTAGTGGTTTCAAATCAATCTCATTAAAAACTATAATAAGAGGCTTAGTAAGTCTAATTTAATTTGTCTGTGGACTGAGACCTTAAATTATTGAGCTTCTCTTTATTTTGAGAATAGTTTAATTAATATTCTCTACTTAATAGGGCCAACCACATGAAGGTGGAAGCTCATCTGGCCCCTCCTAGGAGCCTCTTATGACCCTTTACGACATTTTAAGACCTCTAAGATGTATTCTTAGAGGTCGTAAATGGTTGCAAAGGGTCATAAGGGGTCTTGGGACACAAAAACTAAGAAACATAATTGTAGGCATCATAGTCACATTTGTTTGGAGATAACGTAATTAAGTGGTATACCTAGATGATGGAAAGCAACTTCCACTCCTCCAATTCCATGTTGACACTGCAGGATCCCAAGACCATAGATAAGGAATAAATTTAGAGAGCAGAGGAGGGCCATAATGAAAAAAATAATATAGGAAAAACCTCAAGTTAAATGAGGCAACTGCAAACATTTTAATATAATTTTATTATTAAATAATGAAATTTTCATAGAGGGGGCTTAGAACACTAGTATATGCAAATTTCATTATTTAATAATAAAAATGTATTAAAATGTTTGCAGTTGCCTCATTTAACTTGAGGTTTTTTGTGTATTATTTTGGTAGTTATGGCCCTCCTCCGCTCTCTAAATTTATTCCTTATCTATGGTCTTTGGATCCTACAGTGTCAACTCAAAATCAGAGGAGTGGAAGTTTCTTTCCATCATCTAGGTATACAACTCAATTACGTTGTCTCCAAAAAATTGTGACCATGATGCCTACAATTATGTTTCTCAGCTATTGTGAGATCTTTTGCAGTTTGGCCTTTGGTGCCTTTGATGTGTCCTATAATGTATGAAAAGTTTGTGAATAGTTGTGATTTGGAATCACCTCTATTTGTGTATGTGTGTGGGGAAAATGTAAGATTCACTCCTAAATCCAAATTCCCAAAGGAGAGATCCAATTTGATCAACCAAGAGGTTAATACACAATCGAATCAATCTATGAATCTGAATATGAAAGAGAGAGAGAAACCCTATATTTCCCTATGGTTGGATTAAGCTTGAAATCTGAAATAATTGAAGTGCAAATACTAACCTTGAATTAGGGAAAATTTGGAAAATGCTAAATTCTAGCTTCTGTATGAACTTTTTGAAGATTTCGTCACCTATACTGGACTGGAAATGTTGAGGTGGAAAAAACCTAGAAATATTTTCTCCAAATTCACATAGGTTGACTTTGACCTTTTAAAAGGTCAAAGACCACATTATTTATTTGAAGTCCAATTCTGATTCTGTTTGTAGATCCTGAAAGATTGCCGAAAAGGGTACCAAATTCGCTCTCAGATATGAGATTTCACACCTGTACCTACAAGAAAAATGGTTTTTTTTGTTTTTTTGGGGGGTTTTCCTTGGTCAAACCCTGGTTTGGAATCAACCTTAATATTGAAATTGAAATAGGAGAATGCTAGCAAGTAGTAGAAATGAATCTAACAATGAAGCTATGCAATTCAATAGATATGCTAATGTATTTGGAATGTAATCAAATATATTGATATGAAAGCTTGAACATAACATTATCAAACCTCCATGATTGTATGCTTGAAATCCACCTTGAGGAAATAATGATATGGAACTTGAAGATGAACAAAGGATCTTGAAGGAAGATCACACCACCATGGTGGCTAGATCTAGGGTTTGAATGATAGATCTTGAATGCTTGAGCCAAATCCCTTCAGTAGCTTGAATGCTTGAATCCTTGATCTTCAATGGAGAACTTGGATGGAGAAGAAGACTTGAATGCTTGCTTGATCACCTTGAGAGCTTGAGAGCTTGAGCATGAAAACTTGATGAGAATGAGATGTGAAAATGAGAGAGGAAGGCCTCCTTTTATAGTGATCTAGGGCACACTCCTCTAGATGGGCCACCTTGAATAATTAAATCCCAATTAGGTCCTCACCTTTAGAAAATATACCTTGATTAAATAACATTAAAGGATTTATCATTTTGGAGCCCGAAACAGCCGACCCGGAAGCGGGAAATAATTATCCTGAAAGATAAATTACTGGCAAATGAAACTTTGAAATTATGGTAGGAAGAGGTCAAGGTCAAGGTTTACCCTAACCTAGTCAAGGTTGAGGTCGACCCTGACCTAGTCAGGGTTGAGGTCAACTTTGACCTCAAACCCTAAGTTTGTTAGGTTCTGCAATAGGAGTTCTAGGGGTGCTAGAAATGTAGAATTTGATGTCTGAACAGGACCCAGTGTCAGGAATAGACAAAAAATCATTGGAATGATGTGATGAAGGACTAGGAGGTCTCATTTCTAAATCCTACCTAGAAAATAGAGCCATGGAAGAGGGAAAATCAGGAAAAGTCCTTAAGACCCTAACCCCAATTTCACCTAGAATGAAGAAATCAAGTGCAGAGAAGAAGTGGAAGACAAGGGAGAATGAAAAGATGCTAATCATGACCCTAAACCACTTAATCAGAGGGATAAACACTCTTAACATGGAAGTGCTTCCATTTTAAGATGATACATTAAGCCTCCACTTTAGCAAGAGTATGGATTTAATGCAAACTCTTGATAAAGGAGAAGAGAGAAGAGATCCCAGTGGATTCAAAATGAGATAAAATAACACTTAGCTAAAGACACAAGCCCCCAGACCAAGGATTCTAACTCAATATACATACATGAGAGTATACAAAAAAAACAAGGGTTAGTACTAAACAACTCAAATCAATTAGCATAAGAAACCTTGCTAAGAAATATTTCTCATACCAATATCATATTTGGAAAGCTATCATAAAAGCATAAATGATTACATAAGAAAGACAAGAGCAACACTATAGACAACATAGCTTCATGATCCAGTCCTACTAGCATGAAAGCAAAAAGAAAGAAAAGAGAAAGTGATTACCTTGCCCGGTAAGATGCCTACCTTACCATGAATCACCCTAGAGGGAGAGCCCAATAGGTTCACCCATAAACTGTGCTTGCAATTGTAATGCATCTTTTGATGGCTTTTGGAATATCCATAGATCCACCTTCTTGTATCACTATGAATATGAAATGCATGTCTTCTTAGGATTTAGAAACTTATGTGCGTTACCTTTGAAAGATTTAGCATATAGGTGTGTGTCTTTTTAGGATTTAGCAACTTATGTGCATTACCTTCCAAGATTTAGCATATTTGAAATTGGAAATGCATGTCCCTTCAAGATTTAGCAACTTATGTGCGTTAACTTTAGAGGATTTAGCATATTGAAAATTTTGGAAAATGTGTGTCTCCTTAGGATTTAGCATATGAATGCATGTCTTTTCAGGATTTAGCAACTTATGTGTGTTACCTTCCAAGATTTAGCATATAAAAATTAAAAACTATAGTAAAAGGGAGGCTCTATATATACCCCCCTCCTTAATATGGAAAAAACATACTATTTTGTCATGTTAAGGAAAGAAGAAGAACAAGGATAGCATCAAGACAATATCCATAGACAAAAACCAATCCAAGCCAAGAAGGTCACAACTCCTATGAGGCCATGGAAGAGGTGAATATAAAAGATATCATGCAAGAAGTGAAAAGAAAGTAACCCTTAATGAGGGATAGCAAGCTATTCAGTTTCCAAGGTGAGAGATGTATCAACCATGGAAACCCGATGTCAAACAACAAATAAGGTTTGCATAAAGGACATAGGTCCACAAATGCAAACCATAATTTTCATGTATGATTGTATATCACATAATAGATATTGCTTAACCAAGGAAAGAGGTGAATCCCTAGAAAAGAAGAGAATACCATATGAAATAACAATGCATAGGTGTGAATAAGATAGAAAATCATACCAAGCCCCCAAGGCTAAAGTACTTCTACCAAACTCACAATCTGTATTTGTGACTCCATATATGAATGTTTGAAAATAGAAAAGAAGGATAAGGCATCTTTTCCCCCCAAGTGTAGGAACAAAGATGGAAGAGGATACCTACTTCACAAAGCAAGGAGATATCCTGTTTACAACAATGTATAGTATATCCTTAGCAAGAGATATTGACCCCTACATCCAAGAGTATAAATAATCATAAAAAGGATATGTCACTTATGGAAAAGGATCCTCAAGGAAAAAGATCTTATTGCCAAGACCTCCACCAAAGAAGAGTGCATGTAAATAAGATAGCTTCTTTCAAAAGGCGGGAAAAAAGATTCAATCATCAAGCCCCCAGTGAAGAAGAGAAAGAGGAATCTTTGGAATGAAGGAAACAACTCTCACACTAAAGCAAGGGTGAGAGTTTATAAAGAACATAATTTGCAACATAGAGAAGAAGTGATGACCTAGGACAACAACTTCTCATGTAAGAAGGTTATCCATAGTCAAAATATCTATCAATATGATGAAATAATATTGCACTATAAACAAATACCACTAAGCTAAGGAAAGAAGTTCCCCTAGAAAAAGAGAAAGAAGGAAGAACCTTGCCCCCCCAAGGGATAAAAGACAAGGGATATTTTTGCAAAACACGTGTCCTAGAAAAGATTTCCTAAGAAGAAAATATAATTCCTAGGAATGGATAAAAACATCATGCAAGACTATGGAAGAAGGAAACATAAAGAATACCAATTAAATCTTAATAAAAAGACCTAATGGATCCTAAAATACTAGATAAAATTATGCCTCTTGCCCCCCAGTCATGAGACAAGAGGATAGGAACATTTAGTCTAGCTCTAATGGAGGGGAATCCCCTATATCAAAATTATGAAGAAGTTGTAAGACGACATGAGAAAAAGGTATAATATTGCGTGTAGCCCTATCCATAACATATAATTTGAAGTTGTTACAATCAGCAAGCAAATGATTATTATGATAGTGGAAAGGACATTTAAATTTGTACAAAGCATCAATAGGTTTAGGTCTAAATCTTTCCTTCTTAGAATTCATTAGCTCCACATATACTATTTTAGAAATTTCTTGACGATTGTTAGGATTATCCATTAGAGGTGTAGAGAGATGAACATTAAGGGGCAGATGAAGATCCACACCACTTAACTTGACTTGAGATTTAGAAGTTCCAACACCACACATATCCAGTTTAGGAGGTATATTAATGGGAAATTTAATACCATGTTCATTAACTCGTAACCCTAAACCTTTATAGCCTTGTTTAGTCACCATATTATATCTAGTAGTGTACATATCATGCAAAGCTTCTATAGGAGGTGATTGTTTATCATGTTCATGAGTAAAGGTCGTATAAGGTGGGATAATAGGTTTGGAAGAAGTTTCTTTATCCTATCCTTGAATATCATCCTGAACAAGAGGAGGAGGTAAATCAAATAAATCTTGCACTATAGCTTGAATCCCATCATAAGTACGAGAAGAGCAAGGATTAATAGATGGAGAATCAGGTATCGGAATAGGAAGATTAGGATGAAGAGTAGGAGGAGTAGGATGAAGATTAGGAAGATTAGGAGATGGTGTATCATCTACCAAATTCTTCACATAATCCAAAAGATGAATAAGGCTACCACATAAATCCCTCAAATTTTTTTTAAATGTAGGTAGACTAGTATCAGTCAACTTCACAAAAGCATAAGCAAGAACAAAGTGAAGGGTCATCAATGTTATGAAATGAATAACACCCTCATAAACATCATATGCATTATAAATAGATGCTAGAAGAAGAGTAATAACAAACATGATTATGCACCAAAACATCTTAACAATCTTCATGATAACAATGCAAGAAATATGTTTTTGTATTTTATGCAATATATAGATTTTTTGAATTTTTGAAGTATAGATGCAAGAGAAAAATGTAAATCTAACACCAAAAAGAAAGAGAGTAAGCTAGTCGGTCGGGTTCACCAAAATGAATAGTTGTGATTTGGAATCACCTCTATTTGTGTGTGTGTGGGGAAAATGTAAGATTCACTCCTAAATCCAGATTCCCAAAGGAGAGATCCAATTTGATCAACCAAGAGGTTAATACACAATCGAATCAATCTATGAAGAATATGAAAGAGAGAGAGAAACCCTATACTTCCCTATGGTTGGATTAAGCTTGAAATCTGAAATAATTAAAGTGCAAATACTAACCTTGAATTAGGGAAAATCTGGAAAATGCTGAATTATGGCTTCTGTATGAACTTTTTGAAGATTTCGTTACTTGTTTTGGACTGGAAATGTCGAGGTGGACAAAACCCATAAATCTTTTCTCCAAATTCACACATGTCGACTTTGACCTTTTAAAAGGTCAAAGACCACATTATTTATTTGAAGTCCGATTCCGATTTTGTTTGCATATCCTAAAACATTGTCGAAAAGGGTATCCAAATTCGCTCTCAAATTTGAGATTTCACACCTGTACCTACAAGAAAAATGGTTTTTTTATTTTTTTAGGGGGTTTGCCTTGGTCAAACCCTAGTTTGGAATCAACCTTAATATTGAAATTGAAATAGGAGAATGCTAGCAAGTAGTAGAAATGAATCTAACAATGAAGCTATGCAATTCAATAGATATGCTAATGTATTTGGAATGTAATCAAATATATTGATATGAAAGCTTGAACATAACATTATCAAACCTCCATGATTGTATGCTTGAAATCCACCTTGAGGAAACAATGATATGGATCTTGAAGATGAACAAAGGATCTTGAAGGAAGATCACACCACCATGGTGGCTAGATCTAGGGTTTGAATGATAGATCTTGAATGCTAGAGCCAAATCCCTTCAATAGCTTGAATGCTTGAATCCTTGATCTTCAATGGAGAACTTGGATGGAGAAGAAGACTTGAATGCTTGAATGAATGCTTTCTTGATCACCTTGAGAGCTTGAGAGCTTGAACATGAAAACTTGATGAGAATGAGATGTGAAAATGAGAGAGGAAGGCCTCCTTTTATAGTGATCTAGGGTACACTCCTCTAGATGGGCCACCTTGAATAATTAAATCCCAATTAGGTCCTCACCTTTAGAAAATATACCTTGATTAAATACCATTAAAGGATTTATCATTTCGGAGCCCGAAACAACCGACCCAAAAGTGGGAAATAATTATCCCAAAAGATAAATTACCAGAAAATGAAACTTTAAAATTCTAGCAGGAAGAGGTCAAGGTTGAGGTTGACCCTGACCTAGTCAGGGTCAAGGTCAACTTTGATCTCAAACCCTAACTTTGTCAGGTTCTACAATAGGAGTTCCAGGGGTGCTAGAAATGCAGAATTTGATGTCTGAATAGGACCTAGTGTCAGGAATAGATAGAAAATTCTCAGAATGATGTGATGAAGGACTAGGAGGTCTCATTTCTAAATCCTACCTAGAAAATAGAGCCATGGAAGAGGGAAAATTAGGAAAAGTCCTTAAGACCCTAACCCCAATTTCACCTAGAATGAAGAAATCAAGTGCAGAGAAGAAGTGGAAGACAAGGGAGAATGCAAAGATGCCAATCATGACCCTAAACCACTTACTCAAAGGGATAAATATTCTTAACATGGAAGTGCTTCCATTTTAAGATGATACAGTTTGAAATATGTTACATCATATAGATATAAAGATCACTAATTAGTGAATTATTACATTCTACTAGTAGTTAATACTATTGCATACCTTCTTCTCTCATTTGCTGGTGTAATTCCTCTTTGAGTATCCCCTTTCTCCTTTGCATCCAAAATGAACTCATTCCAATCCCTCACTAGAATAAAGGGAGGATGCTCGTACTTCAAACTTCAAACTTCAACGAGACTTCATACCATGTAATGTTCATAGATTATGTTCAATGCATTATTTATGCTTGTATTGGTGGGAAAAATCTTGAAAATTTGCAAAGAGATTGCATTCAACCATGTTGTTTACATGACACATGTAGTTTACCTCCAGCCTAAATCAGTGTTGCATACAAATCTATGAATGGTGTGTGGTACGAAGCCTCTCTCAAGCTTGAAAATGATAGTCAATCCATAGTCAATGTCTTCTGATACCTTGTATTCAGTAGATATTGGCAAGCCCATCTCATCTTCCCCCATCTCATCATCCTTGTCACCCTTAGCTGCCATCCAAAGCCCTTCTTCCCTCTCTAGTTCTTCAAGCCTCTACAAGATATCTGGATCAATAAAGTCTGCAACATTGGGTTCATCCATGATCTTAGGAATATCATCTTCTTTCCACTCTTCTTGCCTCTCTTTCCCATCTCGCAGCTTGGGCATTGAAACATGAATCCTATTTTCCACAACTACTGATGGATCCTTAGGTGTAGTTGAAATTACCAAATGGCCTTCAAAGGTCAAGGAACAAATGGAATAACCAAGAAAGAAATGTAATTAACATTTTTTGCTAATCATTTCTTTTTTGGTTTCTTTCTCATTTTTCTAAGGTAATGGCTAGTAAGCGAAGGTACATGAGTTATGTACATCTCACTAGTTATAGATGGGAAACTATGGAGCACTCTTATCTATGAACTCCTATTAATCTACAAACTCTCATGTTAAACAACTAAAAAATAAACTCAACATAGTTCTGTTAATCAGCATGTCCTTTGGTTTACTAGTTTACTTATAATTAGTATGTCCTTTGGTTTACTAGTTTAATATGGTTTAAGAATGGTTTGTTTCATATTTTAATGTACCATTAAATGAAGCTTGGCTATATTAAGTACAATCTTAAGACTCGTGACTCTTCAAATTCTCTTGTTTCCTTCAGACCTCCAAACATGTGTACTATGAGATTTCCTCCAACAAATGGACTTGTGATGATTTTCAAAATAGTACATGTGTTGGAGGACTACTCAAAGTACTGCTTAGGCAAATCTAAATTTTCATCACCTATGCATATAAGAGTTATCATAGAAGGTATATGCACAAGTGAAAAACATGCATATTTGACCAAGCAATACTGGGAGCTAGACCCAGCAGCAAATAGATTTATGGTGATTTTAACAATAGTACATGTGTTGTTGGGTAAGCTCCCAATAGTGCTAAGGAAAATATGCATGTTCATCACCTGTGTATATGAAGTGGCTCTAATGGATGATACAATAACTAAATTTTGCATACTCCTTATTTTGTTCTGGGTTGATATTGTTAGACATGGTCTTTCTTGAATGGAATGACTTGTTACTTGATATTGTCAGACATGAGAGTTTGTAGATTAATAGGAGTTCACATTTTTATGGGAACATATCATTCAATTAAGCATTAATGCCCATCTATATCTAGTGAGATGAACATAACTCATGTACCTCATGCTAGTGTGCTTGGATTAGACTAGACATTATCCAACTGCATGTGAGGGTTGTCACTATTATTAATTGGTGTAAAAGGAGGACTGCCTGTGTGTTATAGCACTTTATATAAATACTCACTATTTGGATAATGTTTGGTCTAATGAAAAATAGTGAATACAAGGTATCCAAGCACACTAGCATGAGGTACATGAGTTATGTGCATCTCACTAGTTATAGATGGGCAAATATGGCACACTAGTATCTGTGAACTCCTATTAATCTACAAAATCTCATGTTAAACAACTACAAAATAAAGTCAACATAGTTCTGTCAACACAACCAAAGTTAAAATTAAATTATCTAAAACAAATGGTGCCTTAGAGGGATAGAAGAACACTTTGCTAAAGAATTTTGACTATTGTTTGTGAAAATGCCTCCAAGGAATGCAAGTATTGCTAGGGAGATCCAGGAGTTGAAGGGGAAGAACACAAGGTTGCAAGAATCTTACAATGCACTTTTGGCTAGGCTTGAAGCACTGGAATCCAATCAAAGAAGAGTAGTAGATGAAGGCGTTGATAGTGAAGAAGAGGAAGAAACCCACAAGGAAGGGGATAGAGAGGAAGAAGAGGAATAAATAGATCCTGAAGATCCTATACTATCTAACTCCTATTACATCAACTCATGCCTTTATAGATTTAGGATTATTACATGATATTCCATCAAATTCACAAAATGGACCATAAGCCCCATTACATTGATATATTCATGTTTTGATCTTTTAGATCCTATAATCTTTATGATCATTATTCAAGAGCCATTCAAGTGACCCCTTTTCATGACTTTATTAGGGTTCCCTACACCATACTCCCAAGGATCAAATCAATCCAAGTCCCTTGGATTGGGAGTTTCTTTCATTTCCTCCAATCTCTATCCACTTCTTGTTGAGGACCTACAACAAAAGAATATTCCATGTTCATGTGTTCTATGCCCTTGAAATCAAACATTATGTGCTCATGACAAGCATTAAATCTATCAGCCTTCATGTTTATATTCCCATAGATGTGTGCAAAAATAGCACTTGCATGGTGAACACTATCAAACTCTGGAAAACCTGTCATAAAAGTGTTAGAAACAAAAATAAATAAGGTTTTCTTAACGACTGGTTTCTATACAACTCTTAGAAACTTGTACACTCTCCTCATTAGCAACTCCTTGAACTCTCTCAATGAGTCCTCCATTTAGCAGTTTCTTCTCTACCATAATCCTTTTAATAGGCCACACAAACCTCTTCCTCATCTTCTTATGCCAACTTGTGGCTTCTTGCTGCAACACTATCTTCAAGAGCTTTGGCTCTTCACTCTCTAAGGTCCCTGTCACCTCTGAGACCTCTTTCAAATTATCATTCCAATTCCATCCTCCTTGGCATGCAAACATGTCATCTATGGGTTTCTTCACAACCCTATCTTCTATCTTTTCAATATAAACTTTTAATGGACACTTGACTGTCCCAACTTGGATTCCTTCATCCATGCACTCATCCAGTTCATCAGAAACCTCTACAATTCCCTTCTCTATCTTTGTTATCTCAACTTCTTGAGCATTTTCCTTTTGTGGCCCACACATCCTCATTATCTTCTCAATCCTATCATCTTCATGAGTATCCTCATACTCTGACTTCTCTCTGTTCATCTTCACATGCATCTTTGTTTGGACACACTTTATATGGTGTTCTACTGATTGTTCAATGTTGTCATTAGAATTCTCACCAATCTTCTCTTCTATCCTTTTGTCTTTTGTCTTCCCTTCACTCCCCAAGAGTCCATTCCACTCCAAAATACCAACACTCCTTGTCAAAGTCCATGACACTTCTTCATCTTTCAACAGTTGCAATACAACGCTCCTTCCTCTATCCAAGAATGTGTAAGTTTTCTTTGCTCCATCATGGAGGGTACATTTACTTATCTGCCATGCTCTCCCAAGGATCAAATAAAAATCCACTATGGGAATGATGTCACACCATAGGTTGTCCTCATATGGCCTAATGCTAAAGTGCACTTGTGCTTGCTCTGTCACCTCAACTTGGTCTTCCACATTAATCCCATGTTCCCTATATGGTCTCTCATGTAGTATCCTTGGAAAATTCAACTTCTAAACCATCTCAATGGAAATTTTTTTTGAAAACACACCATTTGAAACTATAACTTTACAAACTTTGTTTTTGCACTTACAATGTGTCTTGAATATGCATGGCTCCACAATTTACCTTGCATCCAAATCTACATTGATGATCACCATCTTTTTTATATCCCTCTGATGTCAGAAAAAATTTGTCCACACTTCATTCTCAATCTAGGATTCATTCAACTTCGAACCACCACCTTGGAATGCTCTTTAAAGGATAATTCAACTTTAAGGGTTCAACAATGGATTCTAGGTCTTCAAAATATTAGATTGTCTTCTCCCACTCTTCTCCCAAAAAGATCCTGAAGAGTAGAGGACAATCAGGATATTCAAGGCTATGAAGAATGAGTAGCATAAGGTGAGGGGAGATATCCCTATGTATGATGGAAGTCTAAAAGAAAAATAGCTTTTGGATAGAATAGAAGCAATAGAGGAGGTTCTTGAATGAGGGGAAGAGGAGGAAGGAAAAATTAGGTTTGGGAAGAAAAGGACAAAGGATTGAATAGGACAATGCTGCACAATCCTAGAAATGCAGACTTTTGGGAATTGAACTATGTTCAAATAGGTACAATCAAGTGTCCTATTGAAGGGCAGCTGGTAAAAAACCATGTTCAGATGTGGACATCCAATAGGCAGAAAGAACCAACTATCAAGGCACCATATTCCTAAAGTACAGGTTCAGACACAGACATCCAATGCCAAGATTGATTCTTGGGACAAGAATCCTTTCAAAGGTGGTGAACATGGTGTAGGGGCACCTAGAACATCCAAAGACTACCAGGAGTCCATAATGACAACCATGCACCTAATGACATCTAAAGACATCAATTGGAATGTATTGGCACCTATAATAGCCTATAAGGTCATTCCATGCAATGCAAATGGCAAATATGTAATAAGTCTTAAAAGGCCTAATAGGCCTTAGGACCAAAATAAGAGCCTAGGATGGTATTTGGTGTTACAAGTTTATAATAGTTTAGATTTGATTTTAATAATGCTTAATAAGTTCATTTGCATCACATTTCAAAGTCTTAAGGCTTCATTATCTTTAAAAGTTTCAAAAACTCCAAATTTGTAATGTTGCAAATTCAAAAATTTGAAATGCAATGGTTATTAGAAAATGGAGGGAATTGGATTTTGTTATGTTTTAGTGCAAACTAATCCATCCAACCAATTGGGATTGGTTGGGGTAGTTTCTGGGAGTCCATCAAATATGCCAAAGTTTCATTGTATGGCAGAAGAGGTCTGGTGTATGGACTGTATTGAGTTTTTGATAAATAAACTTCTTTCAAATGTAATTTCCTTGAGTTCTTAGAGTGATTTTGGATTCATTTTGTAATTGTATTACATTTCAATGCATTTGGAATAGTTCGATATTGATCCTAGACCACATCTATGCATTTGTGAGGTCTTTATTTGTGTATTCCAAACTAAGCCAAACAATTAATAACTAACTGTTACCGGTTACATGGAGGTTGTAAACCGGTTGGAGAGACTTATTAGAACATGGATGTGTATGTTTGAGACACAAGGGAGTAAGGAAAGATAGAAGAATCAATAAATTCCAAAGAAACAATGTAACATACTCGAGTTTTTAATGAAATGCAAATTATTCTCCAACAGACCCTGTCACTGCCTGTGAGGGTACAGTCAGAATCCTTATTGATTTATTTCTTCTTTCATGAATGGTATGAATAAAGATGGATTGGTGTAGTATGGTTATATATTTATACTGAGTTTTTGATAAATAAACTTCCTTCAAATGTAATTTCCTTGAGTTATTAGAGTGATTTTGGATTCATTTTGTCATTGTCTTACATTTCAATGCATTTGGAATAGTTAGATATTGATCCTAAACCACATCTATGCATTTTTGAGGTCTGTATTTATATTTTTACTCAATTAAATATTGACTGGCAGAGTAGTTTCAGCCATTCCTTTGATAGTTTTGTGAGTTTCCAATTGAATATGGTCATTCAATGAATTTTGACCACTGTAACACATGGAATGAATGAGTATTAACATGTACTATAGTTCCCTAATCCAATAATGTAATGAGAAGGAAGAATGTTTGGGTGATCACCATAATTTATAGAGGAAACTTAATGAATTTGCTTCGTATGCTACAGTAGTAGCCATTTGGTCTGAAGGAGGAACAAAGATTATTATTTGGATCATCTTATAATAATCATCTAATGGTGAAACAACTACCTATTGGACCTAGAAGTGATTGAAGATAGGGGATTTAAGAAACCCTTGGATTAAGGGTTTAGAAGTGCTAAATTTGGGGATTTTGGGGTTCTCGGTGGACTGAGCCCTATTCCTTTAAGGTTTGTTCATTTTTAGACATTATTAAAGATTGATGAAGGTTTGGAGTCTTGGGAGTAAGGAGTCTATGGTTTCTTTGTTATTTGGGGTCTTTTTAAGCACTTCTGAAGCCATAGAGTGTGTAGACAGTCACACCTAGTCTAAAAGAGTCCATAGAAAGCTGACTATAGAAAGCTGACTACCCTAGTTTTATGTCAAAAATAGTCTATAGATGACTGTCACATGATTTCTTTCAGATTTCTCCACCAAATGATCTCAGATCGATTGCAATTGAAAGCTATGACTCTAGGTAGACTTCCTATGGAGTTAGATTTGACATTCCAATCCACACAAAGTCGATAGAAAATAAATACTAGTAAAAGAAATGTTAAAAACATAGTTTTCTCAACCTTGTTTCCAATATTTACTCTTCCAACCTTACAATCATAAACCTAATACTAGTACATTTACAATGTAACATGATGTAGTGATTCATAAATTTAGGGTTTTGCAAGCTCATCTCTGCAAGTTCATCTTTGAATCAAATTTATATAAACAATGATAAAAAAATGTGCCAATAAATACTAAATACATGATGCCCTAGCACATTGCTCATGGGCCCTAAGTAGGTAACCAATAAAAAAATGCTAGACAAATGCAGAGTAAGGAAATCCTTACAGGCAGTCCTCCTTTTACACCAAATCACAGTGGCAACCCTCATAGGCAGGCGGTCCTCCTTTTACTCTCACCAAATAAAAGTTCAAATAATCATAGGCTCCAACTCCAAATTAAAAGAAAAAATATTTTGTATCTCATTTCATTTGGAGCGCGCTCTAGCTCCTTCACGCGCTCCAAATGAAATGAGATACAAAATCTTTTTTCTTTTTAAATTTATGCCCATGTTGGTCAAAATTTTGACCTACATTGTATTGGTTGAAATTTTGACTAACACGGGCATGGATTAAAAAAAGAAGGAAGTTTTCCTTCTATAATCCGACCAACCTAAACCTTTTTAATTGATTGTCAAAAATTTTGGTAGAAAAATGAGGTCAAATGTAATAGTTTTCAAATTTTTGACCAATACCATGGAGGTCAACATTTTGACTAACATGGGCATAACTTAAAAAAAAAGGTTTCATTTCTCATTTCATTATTCCCAGCACAACGAATTAGATCAAGGGCAACACGTGAAGGAGGACCGCCTGTAAGGATTTCCTTACCTTAATGTAGGGTTTTTGAATTTTTTTACTTCTTACGGGTATGATAGAATTTTTTGAAGATTATTTTGCAATATTGAAGATTATTTTGCAACCACTCTGATCCCTCTGTACAACATCCAAGTAGATTCACAAGGTTATGATATTGAATTTTTGCCATCAGCTTAACCTCATTTTGAAACTAGTTGACAAAACATCATCGCCAAAGGCCTCAACATCCACCAAGAATAGGGAACCACCAAGGGCCAAAATGATATGCACAAAAATTGATAACTAGAACTATTACACATCTTAATATATTGCAAATAACTTCCTCTTCTCATCTTTTATATTCTTTTGTATTTGAGTTCATTGTTAAAACTACACTCTCTACCAATTTTTAACTTGCAGATATCAATCCATGTCACTAAGGTTCTATTTATTTGAATTTGGTGAGTGAATGTGACCTACATACCATTTTGACACATTATACAGTCATACATCTCATTGATTGATCATTTGTACAACACATCATTAAGGTGGGTAAGTTCAATTTTGCTTATCGGTTTGTAAAGGCAGTAAAATGCATCAGATGAACATATAATGCTTTTAATTAAAGTTTTTGTAGTTTGTACTTAGAAGAAAAATCCCAAAAATGACATATTCGATCTTGTATTGGTTCTAACATGGATTACAATGATACATAGAGCCTCAAATATGAGTGAGTAATATTATAAAATACAAAATGCATCTAAGCATTACAACTGAGTTTCTACCAACAATGACTAACCTACTCAATGTAGGCTAGCAATATATATGTCCTCTTTTAAGCAGCCATTAGGAATGGTAATGATGAGAGAGAAGTTAGGACATCTGTGTGTTGTGGATAGAAGCATTTTTCCATATCTTCTGAAGAAAAGTACTCATAATTTTTTGAATCTTCTCAATGAGGGAACCTTCATTACTTTTGTTTCTTGTTCAAAAGAATGGGCAATCTCAATGAGAGTGGGCTCTGAGCCTCATCCTCCTCCAAAAAATATGCCAAAGGGAACCCCACTTGTATTGTAACCTGCATGCACACTGATACCAGGATATCCTGCAATGGTTAGAATGCTTTTAATCTGAATATCTATGGACACCAGGGCATGTAGTATTAATCCTAGTTTTTGTTGGCATGTAATATATTTTTAGGGCTTTTTTGTATTCTCATGCTTTTAAACCAGATGTATTCTAGGATTGAAGAAATTTCCCTTGTCCATACTCAAAGATTTTTTCCTGATAGAAAAAGAAGATATAATGTTAGAAACATTTTAAACTATAAATTAAACCACATAGAAAACAAAGTGAGAAAGAGTTATTATATGTCCATAGCATGTTGTGTATTGAAGGAGATGATGTCAGCTAATGTGCGAATGGGAGATTGCAGGAGCTCTGAAAGGTAGATGTTCACATCATGTTTAAATTTGTACCTTAGCACAATTTTCTCATTATCAATGCTTAAATTCAAAAAATTATTGAACATGTGATTTTACACTAAAATTGCCCCTTTCTTCCTGCAAAGCATACACCAAGAGATGTCATATAGTTTTCTCTAAAGTAGAATATGTATTATTTTTCTTCTATTGCTTCACAACTTGTTCTGAATTTGTGGGACCACACCCTAGTGTAAATGCAACTTTTCAAAAGGATTAATGGTCAAGGGAGACCTGCTCTCAAAAAATGACACATTTTCTTACCCCTAAAAATGTTAGGATTATCTCATAGTTGCTAGATGCTTCTCAAAGGATACTGCTTCAGAAAATCTAGGTGGTAAATCTGGGTTCCAAACAATACCCAGCCTCTTTCCCTGCAACCCTTATATCTTGAGGAATTGCTTATATCCACCTTTTGGATTAAACTGAGCTTCACTTCTTGTAGCTTTATGATCATAAACATCATACCCAACAATCACATCTAACATGTAAACTACATCTGTTACTGTTCTGCAAATTGGTCTTTTATCAATAGATTCAAGTTATCTTAGAATCTTGTTCAATCTCTAGGAAAATGTGAACTTGTAAAAAGAAGCATTCATTTATCACATTTACATCCTTAACCAAAAGACATTGATAGTCTTGCTATAGATCTTCAGCATGGTGACCACATTATTTATTATTGATTCACTTAAGCACACAAATTTCTGATAGGCTTGCTATAAATACTTTTAGCTGATGATAATAATGCCTTGGGTTACTGGTTAGGTGGACGACATGCTATACACTTCACCAGGTGGCATTCAAGTTTATGGATTGCTTTGGAGGATAATGAACATTAATTGATATTATTAATTCTTTTTATTGGCAGTTGTAGACTAATATATACGATGATATTATGAGAATGTGTACAAAATGAATGCATAAAAATAATTTGGCATTTTTTCATACTAAACTTAAAATTATTTCATTGCATTAATTTTTTTTACATTATTATATATATAGATTTAACAATATAATTGCAATTACAATTTCCTATAAACAAATAACTACTTATATCGATTAATGTTCATTGTCTTTTATTCTTCCTCATAATGAACATTGATAAAAAAATTATTCATTATTTTATCATTTCTCTCCCTAATGAACAAGATGAAGAAAATCTTTAAAATATATGCTGCAACAATCTTGACCTAGGACCTCTCCTTAGCCCTTTCCTAAAAATGGTGAATTTTCATTCTCCAATCATTGATGCAATCACATGGTGAATCATTATTTTGGTGCTCACTCCATTCAAAGATAATAAAACTATAATTGATCATCATGAGTTGCTTTGTTAGTGCTCACTCTAATCATGACCACTAGATTCTGGAATTTCAATTCTTCATCCTACAAATCTGTAATTTTTAGGACCAAACAATGTCGAAATCTATCACCAACAACTTAAACAAAATCTGAAAATCTGCAATTTTTAGGACCAAACAATGTCAAAATCTATCACCACCAACTTAAACAAAATCTGAAATAAATCGACAATTTCATAGTATCAACAAATTTACAGCAACATTTGAAGCATGTCACTCATCTTAGTGAAATTTCTACTTGAATCAATTATACATATGCCAAAAAACATCTCCTTTGTAGTAAAAATTGCAACAACATCAAACTAAATCATATAAATTTCTTTCTTGACCTTCATACTTTTTGTAGACATCTTGCAAGACAATGATTATTTTCCATACATGAAGATTTATGCTTAATAAATTTTTGACCATACCTATTATCTTTTTACAACTCAATCCATAACTTTATCTACAATTCATTTCATGCATCAAATGAGATAAGGCTAGAATAAGACAAAAATATAAGATTAATTCCTAGATGTAGCTATTGAATAAGCTAGGCACATGTTTTTAAAGGAACAATTAAGGAAATCATAGGTCAAAATAAGGAGTGGCATGAATACCTAATGTGTGGAAAAGAAACAAGTTGTGGTGTCTCTACTGGTCACTTCAAGGCATCTTTGTGTCAGATGCTTGATGGGATTCAAGTTTGGCATGGTTTCCTCCATTTCATGCCACTTCAATGCTGAGTATGAGTTTGTTTTCCAGGGTGTAGGACTATGACTGTAGTTTTGGGGTGATTTAATACACACTATAGGTTCAATGTTCCTTTATTATGAGACATGAGTGAATGAAGTCATGACATGAAGACTTCCCAAAACCTTCCAAGACATTTTTGACATTATATGTTGCAATTATTTCCTATCACCTACATTGGGGTCTAAACACATAAGCTGGACATGCAAGAGAATAAGAAATTTAATGTAATGTATTAGCCAGAGTAAGAGAACATGCTGTCAAACTGGTATTGATTGGTTTTCTAAGTCTATTTACACTTGAGACATGACGTCGATTGTTGAAGAGGGTTTTAGCACCTTGTTGGGCATATTGGGTAATGTTTAGATAGCTCTAAAATCCATAACTAGGTGTCCTTATGATCTCAAATTTAACAATAAATATTTCTCTTACAAATCATGGGTGTATCTCTTTTAAGGAGTTGATAGTGTGTATCGAGTTCAAATTTAAAGGTTGTAATTCTTTTTGTTCTCTGCTAAAATTGTTAGACTTGTCTCTCAATCATCCAACAATAACTCCTGTGTTGATTACATTTTCTATTTAAGAGTCCCTGAGTGATTTGAATATTTCATGGTCTAGTGAGCATGATTTGTGTGTGTATTTGTAAATCTTGTATAATCTTATAATATTTTATTATTTTTGATTATATACAAGATACTACTAATGCTTGTATGTTTACATTTTGTATATTTATAGCCTGAATAATTTCTTGTGAAGAAAGTCCACACCTGGAAATATGAACCCAGAACAAAATAACAAGATAATTTCTAGATTATGGTCTCAGTTCCAAAGAAAAGTTGATAAATGTAATTGTCCTTGCAAAAAGTGTAAGGGCTTAAAGAATCAAAGAATTCTAATCACAACAGCCCAGAGTCATTATAGGCAACATGGTCACATTGAAGGGGGGCATGATTTTTGTCAATTGGTGAACGTGGATTTTGAATTGGAGGAACATGGAGGTGTGAATATCCAAGCCAAGGATAACGCTCCCATGGAAGAAGATGATCCTGTGGCAGAGAACACAATTGAAGATTATGGTATTGGCATAGCTGATAATGTGCCAAAGGACATGATTGAAGAAGATGGTATTGGCGTAGCTGATCAAGATGATCATGATGATGGTACTAGTGCATCTGATAATGATGATGAAGATGGTCTTGATATACATATACTTGAGAAGGCATATGAGCCCCTATACCAAGGCTCCCAAATAACTCTTCTCTCCGCTATAGTGTTGTTGGTGAACTTGAAGGTTATGAATGGTTTATCCAATGTAGCAATGTCGCGTATGCTAAGGAATGCCATTTTTGTCATCTTCAATGTTAGCATACCATTACTATTCATTATATTAACAATTCATATTTGTTGTTGTAGGTTGATAGGTGAGTTTTTGTTAGCACCATCAAAAATTCTACCTCGTTCATACTGAGAATTATCTACCATTATGAATCAAATTGGAATAAAGTATAAAAAAATACATGCATGTCCCAATGATCACATTCTATATCATAAACAACATGAATTTGCAATAGAATGCCCTGATTGTCATATTAGTAGATATCGGTAAGATCAAATAACAAAAAAGGTTTCTCACAAGGTTCTTAAGTACATTTCCATTATTCCACATCTTCAATGATTATTCTGGTGCACTAGCTTGGCACAATTTATGGATTACCATGCACACAATAGAAGTCAAGATGACATTATGTGAATACCTATGGATGGTTCTGCATTTAAAGACATAGAAACAACATGGCTACACTTTAAAGAATAACCTTGTAATCTCAAGCTTTCATTGGCAGGGGATGATGTCAATCCATTTGGAGATATGCGATCTATTTACTCAGTGTGGCCTATTTTTGTTATTAACAATAACATTCCTCCTTGGATGTCCATAAAGAGGGAGCACATAATGTTGTCAATGATTATACTAGGTATTTTTTTCATTTAATAGTTATCTAAATTCATTTATAAACACCCCATCAAAATGGTCATAATAATTATGTAATGTTTTTATTCTTTCAACTAGGTAAGTACCAAGTTAAAGATATGAACATGTATATTGAGCCCCTTATTGACGAGTTGTTGAAGTTATGGAAGGGGGTCACTATGTATGACATCTCTATACCAATAGGAAAAAGATAATTTCAATTCCATGCAATGCTTGTATGGACAATACATGATGCCCCTGGGCTAACTCATTTTTGCAGTATGTTATATATTGTTAAGGTCACATATTTTTGGTATGTTATAGTGCTTACACATTATTGTTGTATGCTTAAGTTGCACATGATAATTGTACACAATCCAATTGTACGGTATCTTTTAGGTCTTCAAACAAAGGGTAAATTCACATGTCTAGTTTGTGGTCTGAAGATGAAATCTCATCATTCAAGAAGTTTAGGAAAGTAGGTGTTCGATGACTTTAGGCACTTTCTCCACAATAATCATAAGTATCAAATTATCAAAAAACATCTTTTTAATGGGAAAGAAGAGACAACATCAAGGCCACAAAGAATGACACCTCATCTATGGAAGTTGAAATACAATAGACTAAATCATCGAGGTAATGTCATTCCATCTGATGATTTTTGTTTGAAATTTATATTTTGATATTGTCTTTTATTTACTAATGATGTAATTGATGCTCGTGAAGGTCATTAAAGAATTAATGACCAACTTCCTAGAGGAATAAAAAGTTATCCTAGTCAATTTAGTAGGTTGCTGTACTACAAGGATCTCTCAATCGTGCATTTGTTTAATGCTATGAATATTGGAAAGAATGTAACAGAGACACTATGGAAAATATTGGATGGAAGGCGCGACAAAGAATTTTTTTTCAAAATTTGTAATGACATTCATGAATCCAATCATGCATTGAAAAATTTCACTGAATCAAATAGTAATGGAGACTACATAAATATGAGTGCCCTTCCTTGGTTATTAACTGAGCAACAAAGTGATGCATTAAAAGAAGTCATAAAAAAACAAAATTTCCAATAGGATTTGCTACAAATATAAGTAGTCTCGTATCAAAGAAAAGTGATTTTGGGCTAGGGTTGAAAATACATGATTGGCATACCTTCGTCAAGGTAAGTCATGTTCTCTATTTAAAATATATTTGTAAAATTGCATGTACTTTTTATTGTATTATTTTACTATTAGAAAGTAAAGTCCACCAAGATAACTGAGAGGGGGGGAGGTGAATTAGTTATCAAATAAATACAACTTCTATTACCCTTAATAGATTTCAACCATGTTAGCAATGTAATCAACAACTACAAAAAGATATACATACACAACACAATAACACAAGATATGTTGACCAAGGAACCTCTTGATCAAAGAGTAAACCTCGGTGGGAATGATGCCCACACAAGATGCACTAATATGAAAATTCCTTGTGATAGGATGGACTCTATTAGGAGTCTTATGAAATACATTTAGTACATATGAATCTATGTTAGGAGACTTTGAATCCCAGTTACAATATTCTAACCCTATTAAGAGTTATGGAAGACAGAAGAACCCACTGTCCAAATAGCTTCAATGGCAAGATCACTGAACACACTGTCTAACTAATCTCTATATTAATCAATAGAATAATACCAAAAGATTACTGATCTCAACAACTTATCACTTCTCCTCTGACTGTGCCAAACCACACCAACTTCTTCATCAGATCTCAATACCAGATCTATGTACTTCACATATCCTCTTACAATAAGTATTGCTCAATTCCATAATTCACTTCCACATAATTCTATATTAAAATAAGGAAAATTATTCTTCCTTTATACCACACTCAAATAATTACAAATGAGTTGGCATACAAATTACAAAATAAAATCTTCCACACATTACAAAATATTCCACAATTACATAAAACTGTCAGCTTCTAATTAAGATAATTCTTCACTCGTGTGACCTCTGACCTTGCTATCACATCCACATCACAATCATCATGTCTTCATCATCTGTACAACTTTACATGCTCAAATTCTATCCCGAGTAGGAGATATCATCTGATTTCCATAAACTGCTTCTCAAGAACACTACTTGAATACCGCTTCCACTGATTTACACATAACTATCATGAATAGTTGAATTTTCATATACACTCTTAAGCATGATCTCATGAAACATCATAGATTAAGTCCTTAACTCCTCATAGCTTGATCTTCAATATCCCACATGCGCTAATACAAACACTATTTGCTTCTCTGCTAACCTTCAGTAGATTACTGTGTTGACATCAATGATAATAACAGTCATGGATGTAACAACAACTGCTATAGAATGGTTGTGAATACTCCCCCATTAGATATATTCAGCATTAATTCCTAACAATCTCCCCCTTGGCATTGATGGAAACGTAGATGAAAAAACATCCAAGTTCCATGAATATGAAGACTGCAACACTACTGCTTTGAAATGTTTTCAAGTTCTCTTCATCAATCAAATCTTGCATCATTTTCTTGCTCAATTCTTTTAGTTTTCCATTTTATATTGCGTGTATCCTTCTCCCTCAAATTCTCTTCAATAGATGGTTTTTCATGTATCATTCTCCCCCATTGACATCAATGACAAATGCTACATCACTATGTCAACAAAAACTTCAATGTCAAAAGACACTTTTCAGAAAATGCATTTCACTAGAGTCCTCATGACTCAGCTCAGAAACACATACTCCCCCATAGAAGAAGTACCAACATCCAGTCCAAAAAAAGATAAGGCTCATATACCACTGGACTGATGTAACAATCTGCATCACTTCTCAAAAGTAGGTTGGGGCATAACCCCAGGCATACCTCTCAGATACTCAAATGTATCTTTAGGAAAAGGCTTTGTAAATATATCTACAATCTACTCTTTTGTACTTATATACTCAAGTTTGACTTCCTTCTCTACAACTTTATCTCTCACTACATGATACTTTATTTCTATATGCTTTGTCTTAGAATGTAGTACAAGATTCTTAGACATACTAACTGTACTGGTGTTATCACAGTGTATAACAACATGCTCATAAAATTTTATTCCAATGTCCTTCAATATTTGTTTCATCCATATTATCTGGTTACAATTGTTTGCTACTGCTACATATACTTCTTTTGCTGTGATCTGTGAAATATAGTTTTGCTTCTTGCTTATCCAAGAAACCAATCTTCCTCCAAGGAAAATGCTCCACCACTTGTACTCTTTTTATCATCAACACTGCCTCCCCAATTTGCATTTGTATATGCACATAGGGTAAAGTGATTAGATTTTTCATACCACAATCCATATTCAAGTGTTCCTTTCAAGTACCTCAATATCCTTTTTACTGTTGCATAATGTGATTCTTTAGGGTCAGGTTGAAATATTGAAATGATTCGAACTGCATGTGATATGTCTAGTCTTGTATGAGTTAAATATTGCAATCCTCCAATCATTGATCTGTACTTCTTTTGTTTAACTTCTAGAGTCTCATCTATGCTAGATAACTTGTGTCCAGTTACCATAGGTGTGCCAACCAGCTTACAATTCTCCATTCCAAATTTCTTCAATAAGCCATTCAAGTACTTTGTTTGAGATAAGAAGATGTCATCACTGTTCAGTGTTATTTGCAATCCTAAAAATTATTTCATCTCACCAATCATACTCATTTCAAATTTAGTCTTCATTTCATTTGCAAATTTATCACTGGCTTCTTCTTCTCCAGCAAAGATAATGTCATCAACAAAAATAACTACAACCAACAAACCATTTTCAATTTCTTTCATATACAAGTTACTATCTGCTGTGCCTTTAGTAAATCCTAATTTTATCAAATGCTTATCCAGTCTTGCATACCAAGTTCTAGGAGCTTTTTTAAGTCCATATAAAGCTTTGTTTAGTTTACATACCATTTCTCCTTCATGAGTTAAGGGAAAACCTTCAGGATTCTCAATGTAAACTTCTTCTTGTTAGGTGTCACTGTCTTAGTTCTTGCTTCAACTCTAGGTTCTTCTATGATTTCCTCAATGTAGCTCTCATTCTGAAAATCATTGTCAGTTTCATAGAATAATTCAACATTTTCTTGATCAATTCTAGGATGAGTTCCTTCATTTGATTCATAATCAAGCATTCTTTCCTGAATTTTGAAGTTTTCATCAACTTTAACATTTGCGCTCTCAACAATAGTTTTAGTTCTTTTATTGAAACATCTATAAGCTTTTCTTTTCAATGAATAACTAAGAAATATACCTTTCATTTCTAGGGTCAAACTTTCCACTATCATCATCTCTCTTAATATAACATTTACTTCCAAAAATTTTGAAATACTTAACTGATGGTGCATGTCCAAACTATAGTTCATAAGGTGTCTTATCTATGTCTACTCTAATCTGTACTCTATTCATTGTATATATTGTTGTATTTACTACTTCTCTCGAGAATATCTTCACCAAGTCATTTTAAAATAGCATGGCTCTTGCTACTTTAGTTACTGACCTATTTCTTCTTTCTGTAATACCATTTTGTTCAGGTGTTCTAGGGGCTGAAAACTATCTCTTAATGCTATTCACTTCACAAAAAGTGTTAAATTATTTTGAAGTAAATTCTCCACCTCTATCTGATCTCAAATATTTAATCTTCATTCTAGATTCATTCTCAACTTTTTTCTTAATTACTCTAAACTTATCAAATGCCTCAGATTTTTCTTTCAGAAATGTAATCCACATCATTCTTGTAAAATCATCAACAAGAATCATAAAATACCTTTCACCATAGAATCCTCTAGTCCTTATGGGACCGCTCAAGTCTATATGAACAATTTCCAACTTCTCTGTTGTTGTAAACTTCTTGCTAGGAAATGAGCTTCTCTTTTGTTTTGCCATAACACATTCCTTGCAAATCATGTTAGTAGGTTTCATAATTTTAGGCAAATCTCTTACTGCAAATGTAGTACTCACTTTCACAATGTTATCAAAATTTATATGACAAAATATTGTGTCCCATAGCCAACTGTCATCAATCTTAGTAATCAAACATGTCATCTCAGTAGGATTCAACTGAAATACATTACCTTTGGTTCTTGATCCAGTTCCAATCAAATTAGCATCCTTGTCTTTGATTACACAAGTTTTCTTAGTAAACAAAACTTGACATCCCTTATCAACTAGTTGACCAACACTCAAAAGGTTATGTTTCAATCCATCCACAAAGTAAACATCATCAATGTTAGTCTTTCCATCAAGAGTAATAGATCCTATTCCTTTTATCAAACAAGGTGCATTGTTTCCAACTCTAACAATTCCTCCATCATAATTGTTAAACTTTATGAATTTCTTCATGTCTCCAGTCATATGATGTGAACCACCACTTTCTATAATCTAATCAAATCTCTTTTCTACTTGAGAAATTAAAGCTTTTTCTTCTTTAACTTCTATTTCAGGGTTTTCTTCTTTTATTTGTACAAATCTTATATCATCATTCTCATTATCACTTTCACTTAAAGATTTTTCCATATTAGCTTCAAATTATTCATCATTAGCATAGTAACATTCTTTAGATCTTCTAGGTTTAAAGTTATTTCTGTACTTCTTTACTCTCTTAGGACATTTAGATGAAAAATGACCACATTCTTGATAAGTCCAACATTTAAAATTTTTCTTACCGTCTGGTTCTCTTTTCATAAGCAAGGAAATTCCTTCCTCAATCTTCTTGTCTTCTTCATTCTTAAATATTCTACCACTAGCATAGTCTCTGCTTACACTAATGCTTCTTGACAAAGTAGGATGAATACTAAGTGTGTTGAATGTTGTCTCCATTCTAGGTAGATCTCCTGACCATCTCAAGTTCATCTTTGCTGCTTCTAGTCTTCCAAGAAGAGTTTCTTTGGTGAAGTTCTTTGTACAAGGTATAACTTGCTCAATCATCTGCATTGTTTGCTTAAATATAGGAGTTAATAGCGTTAGAGTTTTCCATATCACTTCATTCTCTATCTTGATTCCTTCAAAGGATTTTATACTTGCAACAATTTCTGACATTCTACCAATATAGCTTCTAACAGATTCATCTTCCATCATTCTTATATCTTCAAATGAACATATCCAATTATGTAATCTAACTTTCTTTGCTTGTTCATCACCTTCAAAAGTAGATTGTAAAGCTAACCAAATTTCATGAGATGTTTCTAGATATTTTACCTGACTATACTCATTTTTTGGAAGAGCTGACAAGAGTGCTTCTTTGGAAAGTATGTTACACATGAATATATCTCTCTCCTCATTAGTATATTATTCAATTTTGTCTTCATCAATGATAGTCTTCTTGTTCTTTTTGATTAACCAAATACATTCAGTACATATGAATCTCTGTTAGGAGACTTTGAATCCTAGTTAAAAGATTCTAACCCTGTTAGGAGTTATGGAAGATAGAAGGACCCACTATCCAAACAACTTCAAGGGAAAGATCACTGAACACACTATCCAATTGATCTTTGTATTAATCAATAGAATAATATTAAAATATTATTGATCTCAACAACTTATCACTTCTCCTCTGACTGTGCCAAACCACACCAACTGCTTCATCAAATCTCAATACCATATTTATGTACTTCACATATCCTCTTACAACAAGTATTTCTCAATTCCACAATTCACTTCCACATAATTCTACATTAAAATAAGGAAAATAATCCTTCCTTTATACCAAACTAAAATAATTACAAATGAGTTAGCATACAAATTAAAAAATAAAATCTTCCACACGTTACGTAATATTCCACAATTACATAAAATTGTCAGCTTCTAATTAAGATCATTCTTCACTTGTGTGACCTCTAACCTTTTTGTCACGTCCACATCACAATCATCATGTCTTCATCATATGTACAACTTTTCAAGCTCAGATTCTATCTTGATTAGGAGATATCATCTGATTTCCACAAACTGCTTCTCAGGAACACTACCTAAATACCGCTTCCACTGATTTACACATAACTATCATGAATAGTTGAATTTCCATATGTTCTCTTAACCATGATCTTAGGAAACATCATAGATTAAGTCCTCAACTCTAGATAGCTTGATCTTCAATATCCAATGTGCGCTAATAAAAACATTGTCTGTTTCTTTGCTAACCTTCAGTAGATCACTGTGTTAACATCAATGACAATCACGGTCATGAATGCAACAACAACTGGTACAGAATGGTTGAAAATACTCCCAATAGGATATATTCAACATTCATTCCTAACATTTACAATATATTGAAAAGATTATTTTTTAATTATGGTAGTACATCCTACCTCTATCCCTCCCACACTAGTTTGACAACAATGTTAAACAAATTATATATGATCTTGGATAATACATGAGATTAGAAGTGGTATTTCTTAGACTTCTTGAACATATATTATATTTATGACTTGCTTTACTTTGTATGTAATTTATTGTATATTTTTTTTCTAAAATCTTGTTTATATGTTCTTGCGAGTTGAATCTCTTTTAGGTGGTTATCATCTAAAGAAATTGATAAAAAAGATATAAAATATTGGAAGAGAAAAATTCTCTGGCTTATGTATGAAATACAAAAGTGTCTACCTCTAACTTTTTTCAATGCTCAAGAACACTACCTCATACATCAAGTTGAGGATATTCAATTGTGTGGACCTGTACAAACTAGGTCAATGTGGATGGTTGAGAGGCACTTAAAATTTATGAAGGGCTTGGTTCAACAAAGAGCATGTCCTAAGGGTTCTATGGTATACCAGACCATGGTGTACATTAGTGAATATCTTCCCAAGTTTGCAACAAATATCCATGTAGATCACATTTGGGATCCCAACTCTATTAACAAATTCGAAGGGAAGTACTTGATGGGGAAAGGTAGATTGAGGAAAGTGAGAGGTAATTATACGATGTTATTTTAGTTTATTAATTCTTATAGATCTTCAATATAAGTTGTTTCTAAGCGGTGACTGGTTAGAATAATATCCTAGTAACTCAAGGATTGGACATCCTTTAATAGTGATTCATTGCTTAAAATCATCACGTATCAACTTAGAACATCATGATAGACATCATTAAATGTATCAATCTGGGAATGTGAACTTGAGATAATGGCTACAAATTTTAGGCTTTAGTTCTCCTTAAGAGTCATCACTACTAAAGTAAAAGCTATTGCTACAGGAGATTTATACTAGAAATTGAAACTATAGATTAATTCTCATCTTGAAGGAAAAACTTAATAGTAAATAGATAATGCTTGAGAAGTAAACCTATGCTGCAAGAAACAGTCAATGGTTCTACTACCAGTGGCTACAGGAGCAACAGTGCTTAGCAACTTCAAAGAAATCTAACTGAATCCTACTTAAGCATGAATAGGGAATTCACCTCCCATGTGGGCCCCCACGGAAGTATGAATGAATTATAACTTAGAGATTGAAATATGAAACTATCATATATTCATTTAACAAAACATAGATACAATATAGGATATCAAAGTATTTCACTCTATTGCTAGATTACAGTATGAATTCCTCAAAACATCTAACTAGCCTAGAATCATAAGTTCCAACTTATTTAAAAGAAACTAAGAAAAAAAAAACACCTACAGACTAGGTCCTTCATTACATAGTATAAAAAATTCAGTTACAGGAATGACAAATCATTTATGCAAGAAGATAAGCCATATTTAGTGCTTCGAGAATATAGGAACACTTGGTAACTAGATTGACTTGGTCTGAATCAGCAACCGCAAAGTTATGGAGGAGTGGAGCTATGATGAAATCTAAAATAGTTACTCACCTTAAAAGACCCACTCATCCTTGAGTCTGCACTCCTTGCTGACTTATTCTTCTCATGCAAAAGGTTAACATAATAGAATCCACAACACGAATCCAAGGTAGAGATTATAATAAGTTTTCCTATTTTAATGTAGCCTTGTCACACAACTGTAGGAGGTCTCCCCATTAAAGCTAGAGAAGAAAAATACCAGATTTTATCATAACATTCATTAATCTATATATATATTTAGTCTTGTCCTTTAGTTTCAAAAGTATCAAATATACATATGGCTAAAGCTTAGAAACATAAAAGGCTATATAATGTTTATGAAAAACCATAAGATATTTAAGTCTGAACTTAGAAAATCATAAACAAAAAATCCCATAAAATTGACTCATCATTCCCCCCAACTTAGCTATTTGCTGGTCCCATAGCAAATAAATTCTTCAACTTGGCTGTCAATCTATAATCAATAGTTGTTCTCTATCCAGTACCTACCTCTACAAGACTCCAATAGAATCCCTTTGTTTCCCTATGTTTCTTCCACCTGTCCTTTTCCCTCTGCATATCAAAATTCTGAGTTTACAAGTAAAGGAGACATCAGTAATGGAGGTTGAAAGGTTAGTGGAATCCAGAAACTTTCTCTCTCTCTTCCCAAGGAAATATACCAAGGTGGGCGCTGGGTTGCCATAGCAAAATTGAGAGGTGAATGTGGTTCTTTGTTTCTCATCTCCCTAGATAAACTATTATAGTGCCACTGAATAGCATTTCTAGCCTCAGGAAATTCAAAATCTATCATCTATTCATATGCATTAAATGCTTCATTTCTCATTGGATAGATGATCTTACTACTTGAGTCAGAGGGGGCAATCCTCAACCAATTATAATAGTAAGTTTGAGGATCTTTGGCTTCAGGCCTTAGAAATAGGGGAATTTTTTACTCCAAATCCCTATACACTTTGGCTTGAGTGTCCCAACTAATTTCATTCTATACCTAGGACATGAGGGCTCTCAGTTGAATATCCCCAACATAAAGCAAGGGATTCCAAACTTGGTCATTAGGGACTGCTAGGTTGTGGAGATAAAATTCACATGATAGATTTTGAATGGCTGTAGGAGAGTTATGGAAGGCTTGAGAAAATTGAGTAGGCTCTTGTAATGAGGAAGACCTATCCTACATGATATAGGTCATCTGATAGTTTAACAACTATTCTTTAAGAAACAAGGCATAGACAGGTGATGGGGATCTACAACCCATCAGGTCAGGAATTAGAGATGTAATTTTGTCAAGTTTCATACTTAGTTGTTCTATCTTTTCCTCCTGAACAAGTGTTTCCTGATAATGATAGTCTACTACCCTATTTAGTTCTTTTCATTGCTGTTTCCACTACTCTCTCTCAAAATTTAATTTCTTAGACAATTGGAAGATAACAGATAACAAAGATGTTGAACTAGATTGATCTATTTTTTAACTAAGGCAATAATTGTCTGCTGCTTGAGGAATAGATGACTTACCATTGTTAGCACTTGTCCTTTCCAAAGGATCTATCCAGATGATCATATCCCTCTCGGTGTTAGAGCATTGCTGAGCCACTGAAGCTAATGTATCTAATCCTTCATTCAAAATTTTCTCTACTACCTTATTTAAAAAGTCTACATCAATATTTGGATTTTCTTCAGAGGGATCCCTTTCTACTGCAGGAGATCCTGTTGTAGGAGAGAACACTATGTCGTCTACTTCCCTGATGTAACTATTAGAGTCATCACTTTTTGAATCATCTTCCTGAGGATTCCTAGAGGTTGATCCTCTCCTTTGAAACACATAAGCTTTCTCTTAAGAGCTGGAGTCATCTCTGATTATAATGACTTCTGCATTTACTGGCTTACTAGGAACCTTCTCTATTTTAACATTAGGAAATCCCTCAAATGTTTCCTACTCCATAATCTCAGTCCATTATTCTTCCTGCTGAGAAGTTTCAGGCTGTAATTCAGCCTCTTGCTAAATGTTTTCATCCTCTTCTTCCTTATGCCCAGAATCTTGTTCTACATTTGGCTAATCAACTGGAATCTCTACAGTTGTTTTTGACCTCCTCCTAGCACTTCTCCTTAATGGAGTTTCCTCCTTCTTTTCTGGAGCTTTCCTTTTTCTGGAAGTGCTTTTGGCTACAGGAGATGCCTTAGTCTACCAAGTAGTACTAGGGTTAATTTTATTTTTCTTGTCCTTTGGGGAAACCATTTCCACTGCAAGAGAAACTTCAGTCTTTTCTACAGGAGTCTCTGATTCCTCTTCATGAGTTGATCTTGAAGTAGAGGAATTAGGAGAATTAGGAGAATTAGGGGTCCTAACCCTAAATTTCTTTTTGGATGAAGAACATTGTCCAATTTCAATAAAAATTTTCCTAACCCCTTTAGTAGTTTTAATCCTCTATCCCACTCTATGCCCAATTGGTTTTGGGGTAGGCTCCTTAAACCCTTGCAGCAAAAATTCCTCCCAAGAAATTTTTGACTGCTCCCTTAAGGATTTTTCCACTATTAATTTGATTAAATAGTGGTGAGAGATAGAATTTCATTTACCCTCTTGAACTAGAATGGCCTTCTTTGACAAGATGCCAAACACAAAACTAGGGACATTGATAGGCCTATTATCATGTCTTAAACAACTCAAGAATTTAAAGTGAATAGCATGCAGGAATGAGTGCCACCCTTCACAGGTGAAATATCTAATGATATAGACTACACATTGTTTAAACAACTTAGGAAGAGATAGTCTAAATGTACCTTATTTCCTATCAACTTCAAGCAGCGGGTCTGCATGTAGAGTGACCTGAGCTCTGGAAGTAGTTGGGTCAAGATTCTCTACAAATTCCTCACCCTCCTGTGGTAACCCCATAACCTCTACCAAAATTGACTAAGAAAATGGCACCTTCAGTCCTTTAACTGTAGCCACTCCATCTTTTAAGGAGTTAAGAAACTAAAGTGCAACCTCGTCATCCTAGCTAGTTAGCTTCTAGATATAATCCATCCACCCCCTTGCCTAAAAATACGGCCTAAAATTTTTGTCTTCTAGTAAAACATTATGCATAGTGGGCTCTCTTCAAATGAGGTCTCCTCCCATCGTCTAGTTTTTGAGATACCCAACACAGAGTTGCAGGAGATAAAAATAGACAACCAAAATTTTGAACAAGAAAGCTTGAAAAGGTAGGTTGTAGGATGATTTCAAATTTGGAAATTTCTAGCAATGCAGCTCAAGAAATGAGCTTATGAGTAACATAAATTCAAATTACCATATTATCATTTCATAATTACTCATAAGTACTCTCCTCAGAACTCGTACTCAACATAACTTGCCACCTTACTTTATACATGCAAAAAATAACAACGTAGTATAATGATTTTCAAAAGTGTCTAATCATGGTAGAAAAATACAAGTATGATAGGAGAAAGGAATAAATATAAAGATTTCATAAATAAAATGACAAAAAAAAACTGATATAACTTCCCCCCCAACTAAAATATTGCAAGTGGGCCCACACTTGCAGTGATGACAAGGCATACAATAAAAATAAGAGGAAAACAAATTAAAGTTGCATACCTTGAAATGTGTGCTAACCTAAACTGTTGCTAAGGTGGTAGTTGTTGCTATCCACAAATGAAAGAAAATATGAGCTGGATGGGTGATAGACTAGAAATGAAGCGGAATTTTATTATGGAGAAGTGACTTTCATTAAGAAAGTGTTTATTATGAAAGTGAAGAGATCTTTTTAGAGTGAGGAAGGCAAATGAGCAAAAAGCTCATTACGAGTTGCTGTAGGAAGCATGTCACCAATAGCAGAAGAGAATTGCTATAGGAACTCATCCTTACTCTGGGGTTTGTGATATAACTTCAATCTATGACCATTGACCAGCAATTTGAAACGCACTGGATCAACTGTGGAGAGCTGAATTGTGCCATTTGAAAAGACTTTAATTATCTCATATGTGTTGGAAATATTCAGGGATTAACCAAGTTACTGAGAGGGGAGGGGTGAATCAGTAACTTCGAATTTTCTTACAATTACAGATGTATTAACATATAGTTCACTTTTTATTTATGCATATAGAAAGCATGAAACTTAAAAGCATTCACAACAATGACACATAGATTTGGTTACCCAGAAACCTTCCAAAAAGAAAGTAAAACTGGGGTGGGGATGAAACCCACAAAGCTTTAGTACTGCAGAATAAAGTTGGCCGGTTAAGGCTTACAATTTGATCACTTCTGATGATCTGCCCTGTTAAGAGCAATAAGGATTGCTAAATCCACCTTGTTAAAGGATTTACAAACATACAATGAAGTATGCACTCGGTAAAGAGATTTTACAATAGACTGTTAAGTCTACCTGGTTAAAGGATTTTAGTACTGATTCACCTATTAGGATGAAATAGTAGATCTCTTGCTTTGCAACTGGATTGCTGATTGAGATTCGCTGAGTGTACTGATCACCTTCTGTGATGAATTTGTATTTGCTATTTCCTATACTGCTGTAGCCCTTTGTAATTCACTTATCTCTGCCTTTCCTTTTTATTCACATACATACTCATATAATTACATCTTGACATTTTTACAACATTGTTTATATACAAGTCTAAACAATTAATTACAATTACAAAGTCAGCTTGACAAATAAACATAAGTGCCACTAAGTCAGCCCAAGTATGGTTACATGGTTCCTGTAAACTAACTCGGTGACTTTCTGATACTCGGTGTCCACTGCATTACTCGGCATCATCATGCACTCATTAGAAGTGAAGGCATGGTTCATACTAACCACTCGGTAGGTTTTGAACTCGGTAAATACTGGTGACTCGGTAGATATAATGTTACTCGGTTTACACTGTCCTGCTCGGTTTGCATTATCTTGATCGGTTTGCACTGTCTTGCTCAGTTTGCACTGTTCTGCTCAGTTTGCACTGTTCTACTCGGTTTGCACTGTTCTACTCGGTTTGCATTGTTCTACTCAGTTTGCACTGTTCTGCTCGGTTTGCACTCAAAATGCAAATAAGTGTTGTCACTAGTGGCAATTCTGCTTAATGCCAACAATCTCCCCCTTTGGCATTAGTGACAAAAACACTTATTGCCCAAAACTTATATACATGAATCATACTGAGATTTATTTTGATTTTTTTTGTCTTTGTCATAGGGCTTTATACATTATCTCCCCCTTTCAATGTGCTAACTTTTTCTTCTATACAAATCTCCTTCTATACATATCTCCTTCTATACATATCTCCCCCTTTTTGACGATAATGCCAAAGGTGTATATACAAGTGATTTACAGAGAGAATCCAAAATTTGATAGAAAGTTAGAATGTACCTTCATGATTAGTGCCAGGGTTTTGTCCCAATTTTCTTGCAGAATCTTGCATGTTTGGATTGCAATTTGGACTTCTGCAGAGAGTTCAATCATGTGATCTGCTATAGAGAACTGATTGTCATGAATCAATGTTTTGGAATGTTCAATGTGCTTATACATTGTATTCATGATGGGAAGGATCATGTTCTGGATGTCTAGCAGTGTGGACCGGATCCTTGTGTCTTCTTTTAGTAGATCTGGCTGCATATTTGATAGGTATGAGACTTTCATGTGATGAGCAGAGCTTGAACTTGGTTCAAGTTGCAGTTTCTGTATGCTAATCTTCATATCCTCATCCATTTTATTCATTTTATCCTTAACATCCTTTGTGAACTCAGCAATATTGCATAGTCTGGCCAAAAGAGAGGTGACATTTGAATAGGTAGATTCAATATTTGACAAATCTGAAGACAATTCCACTTGATTAATGGCTATGTGCTGAGCAATGTGCTCAAGCACTTTATTGTTGAATCTCTTCTCAGCTCTTTCAACTAACTTTTCTATCCCAGATGAGTCCTCATTGTATTTATTTACTGCTTCAGCTAATTGTAGCAAAACATGTTGAGAGGAGTCTACTTTAATACCTAATGCATCAGACAAAATGTCTTTAGCATCCTTAATGATTTGATATTCCTTGTTTCTCTCCTCTTTAAGCTTCTTTTTCTTTGCTTTCCTTTGGAGGATTTCACCTATATTTTGCATTTGGTCCGCTGATAGATTTGCAAAATCTAATGTTGGAATCTCTATTTCTTCATCTAGGTCTATATCCTCTACTATATTCTTACCCAAAAATTTTATACTCGGTAGAGCCTTAGGCTTATTTGTACTTAATGCCTTAGTAGTAGTGACAATAGACATAGTAGGACTGGCTATAGAGACTGGCACACTGTCTACTGGAGAACTTAAAATATTTACACTTGTAGAATCAAAAACTGGAATACTTACTACTGGAAAAATTGATGAAGTGGGAGACTGCAACTCGGTAGAAGAAATGGTGGTCGCTTCTGTTGTTGCTATAGGTGATTGGACAAAAGTTGAAGTTGTCACAACCATGCTTGAAGGTGTCTCCGGGCTAGATGTAGAAACTTTTACTGGAGAGGTAGGAAGTGATGCAATGACTTCTGCTGCTATCCTCACAGTATCATCTACCTCAGTGGCTTCTTCTTGTTCATCACTATCATCTTCAATATCTTTTATTATTACTGTTTCAATACTTGGTTGGTGAAGATGGTATATGTTCTTCCATGTGGCATTTGTAGCCTTCACAACCGATTCAATATTGTTGATCAGAATCAAACAAGTATTGAACTTTAGTGTCATCTTACTTTCATTTTCCTTTAATGCCTTCTTTACTTCATCATTTTTCAAGCTCGGCATTAACTGTCTCAGGGTTTGATCAAATATGTCTATTACAGTTTGCTTTGCATTGCTCCATCTCATTTTTATTGGATTTAATAAGACTGCTGGAACCTATGGGGCTATTTCATCAGGAGAGTATTTCCACTGTCCCATCTTTTCAATAATAGCATCTTCTATTTCCTTCTGTTCTATTTCTGATCTGGTTTCATATTTAAAAGATTTTATGTTACTTACTCCAGATCCTGATCTGTCTCTAAAAAGTTTGATCCTCTCTTGAAAGTTTAGAGGAGGCCTTTTGAATACTATATCTTTGTCTGCCTTGTCTACCTTATCTGAGATGTATTCATTTATCTCATAAAGGACTGGCACATCTTTTCTCCATACAACTTTTCCTTTGGAAGGGAAGAATTTTTGAACATAGAAGAATAAACAGACCAGTAGGGATCCAAACTTACATGGATTGTTTTTGGAATTTTGAATGCTTTCCATGTTCTTGTTAAACTGTTTTAACAATAAATCTGCAAGATCAAATGATAAGTTGTTCTTGACCACTTTGTATGCTAGGTCAATAGCTTCACAGGAGACACTATTCTGTCGACTTGAACTGTATATTTTATGGGCAATTATGTGTGTACAAAACTTTAGTTCAGCATCGGTAATGCTGCTAACTTTCATGCCTCTACCGTCCCACTCGGCTAGGGTTTTCTTTTCCAGTTCCGACTGACCTAGGGTTTTGGTAGTTTTTGCTTTATTCAACATGGGAAGACCGGTGATTTGATGAATCATCTTCTTGGTGATCTCTATGGGTTGCTCAAGCCAAATCTTGCCATCATGTATACGGCTGAGAATGTATCTAACCCATTTCTCCCGAAAGTTTCGAGGTAAATGTGCAATGTGAACTAATCCCTTATCTTCCAGATGTTTGTGCTCGGGTTTTAGAATACCATCCACACACAGTTCTTCACGCACAATATCTAGTTCTAGGTTTCTCATTTCATGAATTGCACAGTTGAAATGATTGCGAATATCGTTAATAAGTAGTACCTTAAGAGGAATCTGAGATTGAGCTCCGTTCGGGTCTAGGGCTACTACAATTGCGGGCACGATCTTGAAGTCTGGTGCTCTCCATTCCCCTTGGACTAACATTTCAAATCCTTTCTTCACTAAAGTGCTGGATGATGCCATGGTAGCTCATAGAAAATTCTTTTCGCAAAAGGTATTAGAGTCGCTGGATTGCTCTTGAAGTTTTCTGCTCTCAAAGTGCTAAAATTCACGGTGAGGAATGAGGTTGATTTCTTGCCTTTTGTTTACAACTCTGTCATTAATGCTCAGTACAAATTAGGGTATGAATTCTGACAGACTGTCACCCACTAAGAATTAATTGCTCGGTGAAGACTTCGCAACTCGGTGAACTCAAGAATTCATATTGCTCCGACCTCGCTCGGTAAAGACTAATACCAACCTTGTTCGGTAAAGACTGGTACTGACCTTCCTATGATCTTACTGCATCTTGTATGCTGATTTAGATCTTTCTTTTAATTCGGTTCTGGAACTGCTTGAAGTTTTTCTATGAGAATACAGTTCCAGTGCTTTCTTGGAAATTTAGTTTGAGTCGGTAGAGCCACCCATTCCATTACTTGGACTGGTTTTCTCGGTAGATTTAGGAATCCACTTTTGTCTCACCTATTTCCTGACCTTAGTTGCTTCATTCTTCTTTCCATCTTCAACTTCACTAGCATTCATGCAGTTTCTGGCTATGTGACTGAGTTTAGTGCATTTGAAGCATCTTACGGTAGTATCTCTTTTCCTTAGATGATGTTTTATGCAGTTCATGCCAATGTGTCCATATTCTCCACAGTAATGACATCTACACCAGGTGTTGTAGTCCCATCCAAACATTGCTTTCATAATTTGTTCTGCTGGATTGAATGTCTTGGATCTGCACTCGGATGCTTTGTGACCTTGTTTTTTGCACTTGTGACAATTACCTCTGAATCTTGGTTTTTCCCTTCATTCATTTGCTTTGTGACCATGTTGATTGCAGTTGTAGCATTTTCCATTGAATTCTGCTTTTTCATTGTTCCAACATTTATTTGAAGTATGTCCTATTTTACCACAATGATTACAAGTAGGTTTCAGATTTCTTTGAGTACCTTGCTTAGAAGATTCACCTTCTCCTTTGTATCCAAGTCCTGCTTTTCCTTTCTGCCTATGCAGATTTCGCTCATACAGCTGATTCAAGTCTTCTTGTCTTTTCAGCATTCCTTCATTGATTTGTTTTTTGGTGTTTAGGTCATCCACCAATCTTAGATTGATTTCCTTTTCAGATCTTATTTCTTCTCTTGTGTTTTCTATTTCTAATCTTAGATTCAGAATTTCCTCATTTGTATGGGAGATCTGATCAATTAGGTTTTCTAGCTGAAGGGTTTTATTTTGGACTTCATTGTTCCTTCCATCTAATTCATCTTTCAACTTGTTTCTTTGTTCTAAGATCTCACAAAATCTTTTTGAGTGTAGCTCTTGTTCTCTTTTTAATTTTCTCACTTCTTCCTACAGAGACCCATTCTTTTCTAGGAGTTCTTTGACAGCATTGTTTGCTTCATCTGAGCTATTTGAGGGAAAAAGATCTTCAACCTTTTCTTCAATGTAATTCTGATCATTCATCTGATTTGCAAGTTTCTTCCTTCTTCTTAGGGATTGGGAAAGATGTTCTTTTGCTTCCTTAAGTTTAGCTATGGCCATTTCCGGATCTAGCTTTTCATTTTCAATCACCTTGTTCAGTTTGAATACCTCCATTGTCCTGGATCTTTGCTCAAGCTAGTTAAGCTTTATCTTGAGAACCAACAAAGCTCTGATACCAATTGTTAGAAATATTCAGGGATTAACCGAGTTACTGAGAGGGGAGGGGTGAATCAGTAACTTCAAATTTTCTTACAATTACAGATGTATTAACATATAGTTCACTTTTTTTTTTATGCATATAGAAAGCATGAAACTTAAAAGCATTCACAACAATGACACATAGATTTGGTTACCAAGAAACCTTCCAAAAAGAAAGTAAAACTGGGGTGGGGATGAAACCCACAAAGCTTTAGTACTGCAGAATAAAGTTGGCTGGTTAAGGCTTACAATTTGATCACTTCTGATGATCTTCCCTATTAGGAGCAATAAGGATTGCTAAATCCACCTTGTTAAAAGATTTACAAACATACAATGAAGTATGCACTCAGTAAAGAGATTTTACAATAGACTGTTAAGTCTACCTGGTTAAAGGATTTTAGTACTGATTCACCTGTTAGGATGAAACAGTAGATCTCTTGCTTTGCAACTGGATTGCTGATTGAGATTCGCTGAGTGTACTGATCACCTTCTGTGATGAATTTGTATTTGCTATTTCCTATACTGCTGTAGCCCTTTGTAATTCACTTATCTCTGCCTTTCCTTTTTATTCACATACATACTCATATAATTACATCTTGACATTTTTACAACATTGTTTATATACAAGTCTAAACAATTAATTACAATTACAAAGTCGGCTTGACAAATAAACATAAGTGCCACTAAGTCGGCCCAAGTATGGTTACACGGTTCCTGCAAACTAACTCGGTGACTTTCTGATACTCGGCGTCCACTGCATTACTCAGCATCGTCATGCACTCGGTAGAAGTGAAGGCACGGTTCATACTAACCACTCGGTAGGTTTTGAACTTGGTAAATACTGGTGACTCGGTAGACATAATGTTACTCGGTTTACACTGTCCTGCTCGATTTGCATTATCTTGATCGGTTTGCACTGTCTTGCTCGGTTTGCACTGTTCTGCTCGGTTTGCACTGTTCTGCTCAGTTTGCACTATTCTGCTCGGTTTGCACTGTTTTGCTCAGTTTGCACTATTTTGCTCAGTTTGCACTATTTTGCTTAGTTTGCACTTTTCTGCTCGGTTTGCACTGTTCTGCTCAGTTTGCAATATTCTGCTCGGTTTGCACTCAGAATGCAAATAAGTGTTGTCACTAGTGGCAATTCTGCTTAATGCCAACAATATGGTCCAAGCCATCTAGTTTGGAATTTCCTTGGGTTATGCTAGTACCGAGAGTCATAGAGGGGTGCCTAGTCTCCAACTAAAAACAATTTGTCCTTGAAAAACTCATCATGCCATTGTTTGCGCTGATGTTGGATCAATTTTGTGTTATGCAGGGTAGATTTTTGCCACTCATCAAGGCCATTCAAACTCATAATCCTATCTTTTTGTGCTGTAGTGAGATCTAGCCCAATATCAAGAGCTATCCTAAGTGTCTTGTGTTTGAATTCAATAGGCATGACTGTAGAGCGACCATAGACAAGCTCAAATGGTGTGAAACTAGTTGTAGACTTCCATGTAGTTCAGTATGCCCAAAGTGCTTCAGGAAGTTGGATAGCCCAATCTTTCTTATGGATGACTACTATTTTAGTGAGAATTGATTCTAACTTCTGATTGGTAACTTCCACCTACCCATTAGCTTGGGGGTGATAGGGTGAAGATTTACCATGCTTGATGTTATATTCCTCCATCAGAGCAGTAATCAAATTGGAAGTCAACTGAGGACCTTGATCATATTGAATCTCCCTTGGTACTCCAAATTTGGTGAAGATGAATTCATAAAGGAACTTTGCAACATTGTTATCCCTAGGGTGCTTCATAGGTTTAGCCTCAGCCCATTTTATAACATAGTCAGTGCAAACAAGGATATAGGATTTACCTTGGGAAGAGGGCTCAATAGGACCAACAAAGTTAATCCCCCATTTGTCAAAGGGTGAGACAACTACCTATGGCTACAGGGGCATTTCATCTATCTTTGTAGGCTATCCCATGCATTGGCATTTGTCACACTTTTTGGTGTACTGAGCAGCATCCTTGTGTAGACTGGGCCAATAGTAACCTGTAGTCTAAATTTTCAAGGCTGTTCTTTTAGCAGCAAAATTTCCACCACAAGGTTCATCATAACATGCCTTAAAGGATATCATAGGTTTCATCCTCTCTTATACATCTTCTAGTTACTTGATCAGGACCAGTATAAAACATGAATCTAGAAATCCATGAATAATTAAAGCTCTTTTCAGTTAACAACCATCTTTCTTTAGAAGAGAAATGAGTTGGTGTCTTACCAGTTGTGAGATAATTGGCAATATCGGCATACCAAGATTGTGTGCAGTCAACAATAAAAGATGTTCATCAGGAAAAATGTCATCAATGGCTGTAGGATCATCAAGTACATGCAACCTAGAAAAAAAATCAGCTACCACATTGGTTTTACCAGGTTTATCTATTATGGTAATGTCAAACTCCTGCATAATTAGCAACGAGTGAGCCAATCTTCCAGAGATTGCAGGCTTGTTCATGAGATACTTAATAGAAAAATGGTCAGTATGCACATATATCTCATATCCAGTAATGTAGTGTCTAAATTTATTTAGGGCATAAATGACTGCAAGAAGTTCTTTTTCAGTGACAGTGTAATTAAACTCAGCACCCTACAAATTTTTACTAATAAAGTAAATTGCATGCTCAACTGAGTCCTCCTTTTGACCAAGCACAACTCCAATAGCATAGTCTAAGGCATCTGTATGGATGTGAAAAGGCAAGCCCCAATTAGGTCCTCTCAAAACTGGTGTTGTAGTGAGAACTTCTTTAAGCTGTAGGAAAGACGTTGCACACTCAGAATCCCAAACAAATTCAGCATCCTTCTTGAGAAAGTTATATAGTGGTGCTACAAGATAACTAAAATCCTTGATAAACCTTCTATAATACATGGCATGTCCAAGAAAACTTCACACATATTTTTGTTTTACTGGAGTAGGTAATGTGCTAATCACTTCAATCTTGGCAGGGTCCACTTGAATACCTTTTGAAGATATGAAATGTCCTAAGACAACCCCTTCTTCCATCATCATGAAACACTTTTCACTATTGAGAGAGAGGTTATAATCATGACATCTCTGAAGAAATTTATCCAAATTTTCCTTGGCCTCATCAAAAGTATGCCCATAGGTGGTAAAGTCATCCATGTAAATCTCCATACAATCAGCAGAGATATTTGAGAATATACTGATCATGATTCGTTGGAAGGTAGCAGGGGCATTATACAACCAAAAAGGCAGCACTGAATAGGAAAATGTGCCCCATGGGTAGGTGAATATTGTCTTCTCCCGGTCTTTAGGGGCTATTTGTATCTAATTATAACCATTGAATCCATTTAGAAAAGAGAAATATTTCTTTCCAGCTAGGTTATCAAGCACTTGATCTATGAACGGTAATCAAAAGTGGTCCTTCTTAGTGGTGGTGTTAAGCTCCCTATAGTTGACACAAACTCTCTGTGTGCTAAAATGTTGTCACACTTCTATGAATCCTTACATGCAAGAAAACTCAAGAATGAGCCCTCACAAATCGATCCATAGCTCCCTAGGCATGGAGTGCAAGGGTTTTTAAGAATGCTCTCAGCTAGAGCTATTAAGCCTATAACCTTGCTAGTAAACCATGCAATGGAAGATTCAAGGAAGACAAGGGAAAGAATGCCAATATCTCCAATGAAGCCAAATGTATGCAATGCAAAGCAAATCTATATGACAATGCAAGTTAATCTATTGCATAAAAGGAAATCTAAGCTAAGAATGAAGCTATGAAAATGCAAATACTATGCATGAAAATGAAATCTAACTATGAAGCAAGAAAGCCATGATGATGCAAGAATGAAGACAAGAAGATAGAGTGTTGATGAAGATCCAAGATGAATGCCAACAATGCTCCAAATCTTCAAACCCTAGATGCAAGAATATCTCCAAAAGCTCCAAGATGACCTAGAAAACCTGTAGCATAACAATAGCATAAAAATTTTGTGTGTGCAAATGAGGAAGAGAGCTCTTCTTTTATAGGAGGTGAAAAATCAATGGACCATGGAGATTAAGAGGCAAAAGATTTAATCAATGGTGGAGAAAAAAAAGAAGCTTGATCCTTGTGCACAAATATCCTCCAATAGGAAAATTAGAAGCATTTACTTTATGTTGAGCATTTACTTTATGTCCATGTGAGACAAAAAGTGCTTTTCTTTAATTTTTTATTTTATTTTTCTTTATAAATAAGAATTAAATGCTTTATTTGTGCAACTTAGGATAAGAAGAAAAGTGGGGCTTTTTATTTAATAAAAGGGGAGGAAATATTCCTTTTAATAAATAAAGACTTAGGATAAGATGGTTAGCCCATAGAAAATAATCAAATAAATGATAGGACTAGGATTTGATCAAGAACAAGCAATTGATGATTTTAGCAAAAGGGACTAATAGTCTAGATGACCATTTTTAGGTGTATACACTCTCCACTTCCCTCCTTTCTTAGGTACTATAACAAGAGGGGAGACCCATTGACTATCATAAATGGGATAGATGAAGCTAGCATTTAACAACTTTTGCAGCTCATTCTTAACTATATCCCTTAGAGTTGGGTTAACCCTTCATTGAGGTTGGCGAACAGGTCTAAATTAAGGACTGATATAAATTTTGTGAGTGTAGAGCTTAGGTTATAAGCTTTCATAATAGTATAATCCCAAGCAAAGGCTGATTGATGTTCTTTTAGAAGTTGCAGGACATCTGTTTGCTAAGATAGAGTCAAAGCACTATTTACATTTAACTACCATCCTAAGTTGACCTCGAGCTTAGTGACCTTTTCTGCCATGGATAGCTGAGAAATTGGGGAAGACTCCATTTCATGAGGCAATAATGTATGAAGAAATTTGGAAGTTTCTGAATACTGCAGAGCATCGAAAGGTGGAAACAAAGTTTCAAGAATAGAGTCCTCTTGGGAACACACTTGGGATTGCACACCATACTCATTCATAATTATGGAGGAAATGATTTCATCTTCTCCCCTAGAAGCTACAAAAGGTTCGCTGGATATCATCATTAACTGATGAATGGAATTGACCTCAGGTTCAGTATCATCCAAATCTGGCCAGATTATCTGGTCATCTTGAAATAGAGGTTGAGCTAGGGAATATAAAGTTAGATTTTTAGTGTTGAATCCATTGGATATAGTTATTTTTCCTGACCAAAAATCTATATAGGCATCTACAGTAGCTAGCCAAGGCCTACCTAGAATTATTGGATATCCTCCCATGTTAGCCTTTGGAGAAAGGACAACAAAGTCAACTAAATATTCCCAAGAATTCAAGGTTACTATTACATCCTCTACCATCTCATCAGGTGTAATGGTGGAACTATTAGCAAGCTAAAGGATGGTTGGGGTTTCCCTAAGACTGATGATATGCAATTGAGACATTACTTCCTTGGTCATGACATTTATGGATGCACCTAAGTCAACTAGAGCATTTTGGACTTGCATTCCTTGAATAGTGACTGTAACCATAGGGCTACCAGGATCAGAATACTTGGGAACTATCAATTTCTTCAACATTAGATTAGATAACTAGCCTAGGACATGTATGGTTTTAGGATCCTTTTTCTTCCTCCCAGGCTACTTGATACAGGCTTCCTTGATGGCTTTAGTATATGCAGGTACTTCCTTTATGGCATCTAACAAGGGAATTTTTATTGTCATTTGCTTTAGTTGGGCAAGAAAATCCAACACTGCTTGATTTTCCACTGGCTTAACTTGTTCCTACAACCTATGAGGAAATGGGTGTTTTTGTGTTGTAGGAGTAGTAGGTTGGACTAGTACCTCAGTTGGTTTTGTCGAGGCATCCTCAACTTCAGTAATGATAGGCTGCTATGGAGGAGGAAGGGTTGTGCCAGATCTTAAATGGATATTATTCAGGGAATTTGCATAGCTTCGCTACTGTGTTGTTGGTTTAGCATTGTTGGGATTAGGAGTAGGCTGAGCATGAAATTGAGTCTATTTAGGGGAAGTAGTGTTGGCTACAGGAGGAGGCATCAAAGCCTACTGCTGAGGTGGTGGCATCAAAGCTTTCTGGTTTGATTGGTTCATCCAATTGTGTGGTTGTTGCCACCCCTGCTAGTGCTGTTGCCAGGGTTGCTGAGGTTATGACCAACCCTGCTGAGATTGCTGCCATCTTGGATGATGTTGTTGCCAACCTTACTGAGGTTGTTGCCAACTTGGTTGATGCTACTGCCAGCCTTGCTGAGGTTGTTTCCAACCTTGCTAAGGGTGTTGCCAACTTGGTTGATGCTGCTGCCAGCCTTGCTGAGGTTGTTGCCAACCTTGCCGAGGCTTCTGCCAACTATTATACCCACTAAATCCACTATGCTGTTGATTTTTCCATGCATTATTATTATTAAAATTTTGAAGAGGATCTTGAGGAATACTTGGTCTCTAAGCCCATGGCCTTCGATGGCCAATGTAGAGCACCTTTCCATTCTCATCAATGGCTTTGAACTCAGTAGGCATAGGTTGGGACTCCAAGCTTGCAACAGACTTACACCGATAATTCTTTTTCTTCTCCCTACAGTATCGACAGTACTCTGCTAACATTACATCAGCTTCATCTTTCTTTCTCCCTACTTGCATTGTGTCCAACTAAGTAGTGACATCATTAATGATGTCTTTCTTGAAATCTAACAATAGATTGGATAGCTCCATTTTGGACAACCCTGCACCATTGGACTTGTGAGGCAAGGCTCTCAAGCCTCTTCCTTTCTTGATAGTAGCTCTAGAATAGTTCATACATATGCTCTTTATGTCATCCCATGTCTTCTGAGTAATGTCCCCCCCTGCCATAAGGTCAAGGGCCTCTATGCTCCCATCATTCACACCTCTCAAAAACAAATGCTTTTGAGATTCTTCATTCAGCTCATGTTGTGTGTTACGCTGTAGGCTAAACATGAACCTGGAGACATAGTATTCCAAGGTTTCATCTTCCTTTTGTGACATTTTAAATATGTCATCTCCTTTTAAGTCCCCTCCTCTACAATAATATTTATACTTATCAAGAAACATGGTACACATTGCATTCCAATCTGCTACAATATCAACACCCAAACTCATAAACCACCATAGAGTAGCCTCTTTTAAAGTGGAAGAAAATATTTTGAGCTTATGGCCATTAGTGGTGTAGTCATAGCTTCAGAAAAGGACATCAAACTCAAAGAGGAAAGTCTCTGGATCCTCTGTGATGAGTCCATAGAATTTAGGAAGTGCAGCTGCAAGAATGTTCTTCAGATTTTGGTTACCCTACTGAGTAGGAATAGGAAAAGGGAAGGTAGGATGAGCCATCACGTCATCTAGATATTTTGTGTAAGAAAAGAGGGAATTTAAATGGTAAGACTCTTCAGATGATGGCAGTGAAGGAAAGTGATCATAGGCATCAACAAAAACATTCTCAAATGGTTCTTCTTGTGGGTTCTCTAATTAAGGTTCCTCAAATGTTGGATTGAAAACCTCAAATGGTTCTTCCTAATTAAGGTTAGGTAGGAATCACCCAAGATGATCCCTATGTCTATGCATACAAAATTATGTAGAATGAAAACTAACTTAATGACTTCTGGGTCAAACTAAATTGACATCATCCCCGACAATGATGCCAAAAATGACTGGTCAAAATAATATCCTAGTAACTCAAGGATTGGACATCATTTAACAGTGATTCATTTCTTAAAATCATCATGTATCAACTTATAACATCATGCTAGACTTCATTAAATGTATCAATCCAAGAATGTGAACTTGAGATGATGGCTGCAAAGTTTATGCTTTAGTTCTCCTTAAGAGTCATCACTACTAAAGTAAAAGCTATTGCTACAGGAGATTTATACTAGAAATTGAAACTACAGATTAATTCTCATCTTGAAGGAAAAACTTAACAGTAAATAGATAATACTTGAGAAGTAAACCTATGCTGCAGGAAACAATCAATGGTTTTGCTACCAGTGGCTGCAGGAGCAACAATGCTTAGCAACCTCAAAGAAATCTAACTGAATCCTACTTAAGCATAAATAGGGAATTCACCTCCCATGTAGGCCCCCACGGAAGTATGAATGAATTATAACTCAGAGATTGAAATATGAAACTATCATATATTCATTTATCAAAACATAGATGCAATATAAGATATCAAAGTATTTCACTCTATTGCTGGATTACAGTATGAATTTTTCAAAACATCTAACTAGCCTAGAATCATAAGTTCCAGCTTATTTAAAAGCAACTAAGAAAAATAGAACACTTATAGACTAGGTCCTTCATTACATAGCATAACAACTTCAGTTACAGGAACAACAACATCATTTATGCAAGAAGATAAGCCATATTTAGTGCTTTGAGAATATAGAAACACTTGGTAACTAGATTGACTTGGTCTGAATCAGAAACTGTAAAGTTATGGAGGAGTGGAGCTATAATGAAATTTGAAATAGTTACTCACCTTAAAAGACCCACTCATCCTTGAGTCCATGTGCCTTACTAACTTATTCTTCTCCTGCAAAAGGTTAACATAATAGAATCCACAACATGAATCCAAGGTAGAGATTATAATAATTTTTCCTATTTTAACGTAGCCTTGTCACACAGCTACAGGAGGTCTACCCATTAAAGCTAGAGAAGAAAAATACTAGATTTTATCATAACATTCATTAATCTATATATATATTTAGTCTTGTCCTTTAGTTTCAAAAGTATCAAATATACATATGGCTAAAGCTTAGAAACATAAAAGTTTGTATAATGTTTATGAAAAACCATAAGATATTTAAGTCTGAACTTAGAAAATCATAAACAAAACATCCCATAAACTTGACTCATCAAGCGGTCTATTTTTTTCCTTTACAGTTGGTCGTGAGTGGGATGCACTACATTTGTATATTGCAAACAATCTTGATTGGATGATGGTATGGATTCAACAATCTAAAGAAAATGGTCGCCCATTAACATGAGATGGTGTTGCATCATTGGTTAAAGAAGCTCATCGTAATGGAGATCCCAATGTTATGCCAATGGTACTTGATTTAGAATATGGTTTAAGAGGTAGAAAGGTACGTATAAGTTTACTAACCATGACCCATAAGTTTAATATCAACTCATGGATTGGAGAAAATAATCTTGACATGTTTAAATAATTGTAGATCAAACACCACAAAGCTATGTACTACCATGGCCATAAATTTCGCATAAAAAAGTTAGACGACACGAAGAAAACTTTTGATTCTAGGATAAGTGCAGTCTTAGAGGTCACTAATATTTCATCTAGAAATGACATACATCCTCAACAATCTGAAAATAGATACTATGGAATTTTGGATGATATACTTGAGTGCAACTTTAATTCATTCAAATTATTTCTATTTGTCGTCAAATGGTACAGGCTACGACTGAATCAAAATAATCCTGATAAGATTGTTATTGAACATGATAGTGGATTTATAATGATTAATAGGTCATTTGAGCTAGTTGGAGATGAGCCCTATGTTCTTCCAAGCCAATGTGAGCTAGTGTTTTACTTTGGTATTCCACATAAATTGGGTTGGTCATTTGTTGTTAGAAATGATCCAAGAGGAAGGTTGGTAAAGTATAATGTGATGGAAGAAGAAGATACTGAAGAATCAAAAGATGAAGTAAATGATGATCACAAACAACTGTTACACAATGAAGAAGAAGAAGAATAAAATGATGATGATTCTAGTGATGCTGAAGATGATGGTGATGATGGTGATGATCATGATCATGGTGATGAAGATGGTGTTGATCAAGGCGATGATGGTCATGATCATGATGGTCATGATAATGGTGATGAAGATGATGGTGATGGTGATGAAGATGGTGGCGGTGTTTTTCATGATGATGATGATGATCAAGGTGACAAGTACGATGATGGTGATGATGATGATAGTCATTATGATGACATGGATGAGGAGGATGATCAATAACATGATCAATGAAATGTATGTCAAGGTATGATCAATGTCACGTATGAGGTATTGATTGATTCATAGAAATTTGTTTGACTTGTATGTTTGTATAATTAAGTTATTATGTGTTGAACTCTAATGTCCAGGAGTATATTTTGCATCATGTAAATTTTGTCTTCTATGTAATTTGTAGCTTACATATCCTATAATTTTTGGCTAACTTAAGATAAATGATTTATATATGCAGGAAATTTAATGCCTTTGACATGGATCGACATGTATAATTTATTATTTGGTTTCCTTCTCTTTAGTTAGAAAAATATATAGATCCTACTATGTCTCTCATTTGATGGATTGAAGGTATCACCAAATAGGTATTTGTCTGATCTGTCTTCCTCAAATGAGGAAAATGCAGGAATAGAAGACAAAAGTGAGACACTAGTAGGTCTAAAATAGGGAGATCAACTAGAGGTCAAAAGATTAGAAGAAAATTCAATAAACGAATGCAAATTTTCCTTGTTGAGGGGGGGTCATGTTCTTATGATAATGAGACCAAAGGCAACAGGAAGGTTCCCTTAAGGTACACACATCTTCCAAAAAGAATGGGTACCCAAGGAAATGCCTCTAGTTAACACTAAATTTTCTATTAACGAAAGGATATATCGCATAGCTCCATCTTCATTACATGGTTTGGGCTTATTTTCCATGGATGGCATAAAGGTCAATTATAATCAAGTTGTTGAATTGATGGAGTATGTAGGACCTTGTTACAATTACAATAATTGGATGTTGATTGTGCAATATAAAAAAAGTATGTGTAGGTATGCATTGTCAGCAAATTATATACAATGCAAAGTAAATGATCAAACTAAAAGGCTCGCTATGTATATTGATGGAAGGCCAAAAGAAATAGGGAATATTATAGGTTTTATAAATAGTTCTTGACCTGTGTCAACTAATAAGTGGATGAATTGTATATTTGAGGCATGCCAGGGAAATTGTGTATTTGTATGTGCAATAAAATCAATAAGGGGAAGAGCTTCTGATAGATTACAATTTGAATCATGTAGATACAAAAAAATTCCCTATCATGGGAATGATAAGTATAACATTTAAACCAATTGTCTCCAATTAATATTGACTCCAATATACAATGTATTGTTTTATTAATAATTTTTTTGGTAAGTTTATTACTTTTATTTCACTGTTGATTGCTAAGAATTACTAATCTTTGTCAGAGGGTGACATGGATCCACCTCAAGATACAGACAAAGATGTTCCTCACAGTACAAATTCTTCATCAAAGGTAAACCTTAATTAGTGTAATTCTAAAAATTATATAGAAACAAATGTCATATTATTATGTTCTTTTATTTATGGCTTTGGAGTTATTTTGATATAATTTTACTGATATTGATGTCACAACTTGATACTTATTGACAGGGAAAATAAAAAATGATAGAAGATCAATTCTGATCTAAAATTGAGGTGACATTTATAGATGACATCACATGTACCACTAACCCTGTATTCATGGCTACTCAAATTATAAATAAATATAGTAAATAAATTCTTAACCTTGTCATGGAACCAAACAAAACTGAGGAGACAGAGGTACTAAAAAATGAATTGATACATAGAGTCAATTGTATGAATGTAAGCAGTAATTAATCTTAAACAATAATTAAAGTTCAATAGATGTTTACTATCTTATGGATCATGATCTAAAATATGATGTGTTCTTCTTACAGGATTTTTTGACACCTGTGAAACATGGTCAATATGGTGAGGGTTGTAGTGCCACACAACCTTCATGTAAATAATCCTTAAACCTTTAACCATTCATTTAACCTTTTTCTGCATTATTGAATCAACTTATGTTTGGGATGCTTCTAATACCCCATTTAATATTTATCCATTGCAAATGTCTTTGCTAACAATGTATTCTTCATCTCATGATAAAGTGCAGATGCCTCTTTCAATCAAAAATCCAATATCAGCGGCTGCATTGTCCGCAACAAGGAGCTTGCAGACATCTTCCTCTGTACCAACTACAACTAGTAAAACCTTTTTTTTATATATTTTGTTATGTGCTAATCATGCATTGATTATTTTTCTCATGTGAATTTTATACTTTGCATGGACCTATTTTGTGCACTAATAGATACACCTACACCTGGTACAAGAACAGATTAGACCAATACTAGTGAAGATCAACCATTTCTTGGATCAGCCCATGTTACTAGTACTGGTTTGTTTGCGGGGACATTGTTGTTGAACAAGAAAAATATGTTTCTGTTAAAAGCACCAAAGCTTCTAGGTGCTTTAAAATTGTTATTATTTACAATGTAATTGTAGTTTACTTATACATAACTCATTTTGGACTGATAATCCCATGATGTTTTTGTAGGAAATAATGTTTTTTATGATCATCTTTTTGAAATGACATTGAAGCTATTTGGGCCCACCATACGTAAAAGGTACGTAGCTTCATAATATTGGTACAATATTTTTCTTATCTTCCATTTATTATACTATACTAAAGTTATGATATCTAACAATTTTGTTTTTTCAAAAAAGGTGGAATGAACAAGATGCTGATTTAAAAAATCAGCTCATTAAATCTTTATAGGACCTCTTTGGAAATAAAACTTTTGACAGTGTCATGATTCTTAAAAAAACATCCAAACATATAAAGACTGTGAAGGACCAATATAAAAGGTCTCTAAAGGATAACCCTGTTAGTGTTTGAACCTGCAGATTAATCAATTACTCAAATAATCCCAATGGCTGTAACCTAGCAAGTTACAAACTACTAAGGTATTAAGGTTAAAACCTTCTTCACTTTGAGTAATATATACTCAGGCGGGTGTACCTCTATCAATTCAACGTTCAACTGAGCTCTGAATTGAGAACTCGCTCCTTCACTGCTTTGTTACTGCCTTCAAAATCCAACTCAATAAGTTGCTAAAACTCTGAGTATAACCCAAATCATCTTGATACACAACATCATGATATAGACTATAAAAATAGCAACACGATATAATGGCTTAAGGATATTCATCCTTCTTCCTTTTAGAGTTAAACTCAGGGAAGGGTTAACCTCGTTTATTGCTTCTTCAAAGCACTGAAATACATATTTATGAACTTGTCATAATATGACTCAAGTCTGGAAATTATGCATATAAAGTAAAATTTCAATCAATTATATATTGGATGGTAAACCAATGTAAGTGGATCTAAAACCAATCCCTTATCCGCTGGGCATCAGAGTCGAACTCTACCTTCACATATATCTATTAAAGCGAATACAATGAAACTCAAATAACATGCCTAACATATCATTGTTTCCATTCCTACACCTGTCATCAAATCCACATATAGATATTCAATTCCCAGAGACCTCCCCTAAGATTTTACTCTTTCCTTGAAAGATACTTAAGCTCAACCCCTACATTCACCTTGTGAAAGATGTATTTAAACTGTCTTACAATTTAAATGCATAAAGAAACTAAAACACTCCACATGTAAAGACAATCAAATGATAGTAACAGAACTCCAGTGTATTTGTATTAATTGATAAAAATGCATTCGTACAATCTTCCTTGATTTCACAGAAAATCAGGTTCTATATTTCAGACCTCTCCTTTACAAAATATTTTCCAACCTCGATCATCAATAGGAACTGACTATTTATACTAATCAACCATCCTGGAATCCTTGAAAGGATGCAGCAAGCTTCGGATGGCTGATAGAAATTTGCGCTAGAAAACAAAAGAAAATACAAACAGAAAGATATTTAATAAAGACAGCAAGGCGTATTTTTCAGTTCTGAACAACTTCCGCAGCTGGCACCTTTGTTTGTAGATATTTTCAGAGCAGTTACCAAGTTTGTTATATGAATGATGACCACCATTACAGGCTAATTTACATCATTCTCTGTTTGAACACACTCTCCCTCAAATTCTGGATCAGGTGCCAAGTGCGATCTATTCTTCTTCCTCCTTTGTCAGCTGGATAACCGGTTTCTTCTTCTTCTTTGTGATTAACTTTTCCCAAGCTACCACATCATCATCAGATGGCCAGTCATAACTCTGCAGCTCCTATAACAAGTTGACTTGCTATTCCCATGTAGAATCAGTCACATTTTTAACCTCTGCTATAAACTTGATGTAGTCACTTTCAACTTTGAATAAACTATCAATTATATTGTTAGTTCCTTCCACATCCAAAGCCTTATTATCTTTTAGGAAGGCATCTTGACTGATTACCAACTGACCCATTGACAGCTTCCAATCTTCCAGCTTAACCACATTTCCATTGTCATCATATACCGGGGGCAAATACTTGCTATAATCTTTATCAAACATGGCTAACTTAGCCTTTATTTGGTTTGACTTTCCTTTGAAAAACTTTGACGCTGCACTTATTAGGCCAATCCTTTCAAATACATCAGTTACTACTTTTGGGATATCAGGCCTGTGTTCTTGTAAACTGTCAAGCTTATCAAACAATAAATTCCTCCCAGACCAAATACTATAGAGTGGCTCCAAGGTGGCTAAATAGTCATTCACCTTTTGATTGGTCTGATGTAATAGGCTGACTGATTTATGAACTGCATCCATCCTGTCCTTTATTTTGTCCTGCCTGTACTACACTATTTTGGCTATAGTGTCCAGGGATGCATCCAATTTCACCTTTTCCAAGTCTTCAGCAGGTCCCTTAGGTGCTTCCAAGTTTATCTGAACAGGTACCTCAACTTGCAAAGGAGGAGGAGGAATTATTTTTGAGGCTTCCTCAAGTTTAACCTTTATTTCTGCTAGCTCATCTTCCAACTGTTTGATCCTCATCATTTTCAAATCTTTGTCCTTGGCTACCATGCTTGAACTTTCAAACAATTTGGCATATCTTTCTGACAGCTGAGCTGTCTTGGCTTCATTCAGATTAGCCCAATGAGATACTGCCTTGGAGACTTCAAGGTCTGTTGTATTTTGTATAGTCCATATAATCTTATTCCCCTCCATCTTATCCTCTATACTCAATAGAGATGGCTTTTGAGTTTTGGGAGCCATGGACCACATTGCAATAGCTTGGGACTTAGGGTCATAGCCACTTCCTCTTATCATGTCACCAATGTGAACTTCATATGATAGGCTACCCTCTGGTTGCTTTCTTAATTGATCAATGAGGAATGTAGAAGTCAGATCCCACCCCGGGGTTAACAACATTCCACTTGATTTAACCAATTCTCTGGCTTCGTCCACTATTATGGGATCAAGGCTAGGATCATATGAAGCAAGAGCTCTCAAAGTTTCTTCACTTGGCTCCATACCTTCAGGCAGAGCTTTCTTTACTTCTTGCTACTTGTTCCAAATGAGAAAACTCTTGAACTCATCAGTCTTAATGAACTGATCATCACTCAAGAATTCCTCTTGATAAACCTCTCTGATATCCTTCTCTAACCATAAGGACTCTTCTCTGCCTTCTTGCTCAACGACTATCTTCTTGCCTGCTCTTATTGCTTTCCTCAATTGATGATGATATGGCCTATTACCTGGTACAAGAGCAGATGCTCTGTCAATTTCCCTTCTTTGTCTCACATGCCTTGAAGGTTCACCTTCCTCAAGCCTCTGTCTCTTCAATGGGGGCTCTGAGATATCCCTTATTTCTGGTTGATCTTGAGTAAGATCAACAACTGGTGGTCTCTCAACCTGTGGAGGACTATCTTCTTCTTGTGACTCATCAATGAATTCTTCCTCATCAGAAGATGAATAATCTTTCTTTTTCTTCTTCTCTGGCTCATTCTGATCAATCAAACCTTCCAATTGATTTGCCAAGGTATCATACTTTTCAATCATCCCATCAATCTTCTTCAAATAAGGAAGATCAGGGAAAAAACCCTCAAAAGGAATCTGAGATGCTTTCAATTGGTTGGACAAATCCACTAAATCAAAGAATCTGTACCATCTCCTTTTAACCTCATCTTCATCTAAGATGTTTCTAATCACATCTTCTTCATCCAAACCTTCATGCTCCTTGATCACACCAATGTTTGGGATGTAAGTCATCCTGGCAATCTTGATGAAGTCTTCAGGATCTATGTGCCTACAAGCACCAGTAACCATTTTGAATTGTTGTAGCCATGCACTAATTTGAGGAAAAGCCCTCTTTCCTATCAGGAAGTCACCTACCCTGAATTGCCTGGGTGTGAATGTACCCTTTCTGTGAGGGGCCAGAAGCTCTTTATCTGTACACATTAGTTGCCAAACAAATTCCAAACAAGCCAACCTCAGAGGCACATACTTTGGTAATAAATGTGGGGGTTGGGGACAACCATAAACTCTGATAATGGTGGTATTATCTCCTAAGTAGAAATCACCCCAATTATGATTTCCATCCCACTTATCCACATACTGCAGTGGTCTTAAAAGCTTGAGGACTCTAGGAGATAGCCTCGTGACATTTATGCCTAGCATCCTGATAATTGGATAAATAATGAAATTCTGAAAAACACAAAAATCTGCTTCATTAGAGGTAGAATTCCATATCCTCACCCACAACTGCACTGGGTTGTGCTGATCCTTGAAAGTGAACCTTGGTTTTAACATGTTTGCATCAAAACTGTTGATGTTGAAAAATAGAATCAAATGCATTAATAGAGAATAATGCATGAACTCAATAGGACTTTTACTTTCTTTGACAGACATCAGCCCCTGATGCATCCTATCGATCACATACTGAATGTAATCATAGTCAGTGTTTACCAAAGGATTTTGAATATCCAGGATGATCATCAGCAAGTCAGCTGGTAAAAATTCTGCATTCCCATCCATTCCCAAAACTTTACATAATGCATAACAAGTATATCTCATATAATGATGGAGGGATTTGAACTAGTATGGGGCATTCATGTTAGCAGGAAGGGGGGCTATATATTTGTCCTATTTTGGCATATGTTTAACCAACTGGTCTTTTACTGACCCTACATTGCTTCTGTATCTTGCCTTTTCTTTGTTTAAATCAATCTCAGTGGAAAAGGACGTGTATAGACCAAAAGCTTTCATAAAAGATCCCCTATCAAGAGTAACTAAGGGTGATTGGTCTTCTTTTCTAATTGTCCTTGAGATAGGGTCATACCTTCTGGCTAGGGCAGCAATTAAATCAATATCTAGGAAAACGTCAGGGATAACCATTTTTCCTAATCCTAACACCCAACCATTACAAACAGGAACATGCTTATTTCTATTGCTGTAAAAGAAGTTGAAAATGGTGTAACCTATGAATTCTGGAGTGATTGGGTCTCTACACTGTTCCAAAAGATCTTCAAACACATCATCAGCAGCCCTCTTGTTCTGACTGGAGCCCGGCAACAGTTTCAGGAATTCATCTAAAAAATTAGGCTTATTCTTGTCCTCAACAGTTTTGGACTTGGCCTCACTACTAGAAGACGCTGCACTCTTCTCAAGTTGACTCATCCTTGCTACAGAAACACCTTGAATTCTCTGTATCTCAAATGCTTTATGCTCGAAAATGCTCTGGACAGACAGAAACTCTTAACAACTGAAACTTGAACAAATAAACAATGAGCTTAAACTTATTTATCGATATGAATCCAAGGTGTGCAACCACCAAAGTTAATGAAAATCTCCTTAATGGATCCCATATTCAATTTCATGTACCCTCAGATTTCAAATTTTGAGCTCGCCATGTCCGGATGTTGACAGATAGATTAAACTACTTGAAAACAAGGTGAAGAGGGAATGATCATGATTCTGTACTTGAAAACTGTTTGCGTCATGCAATCTTTCTTCTTGAAGCTGATTTGATGGCTTACTGGTTTTATGTCCATATCGACAAAGTACTTTATCTATGTGGCAACGGTCCTTTTTCTTTTCCCTTTATGACCTTTTCCATCTGAGCTCATTTAGCGAACCAGCGACTAATGGCTTCTCTTAATCGCTGAATAAAATGCTAACCCTAGCTAGCAACTGGAGAACTGGCGACCATTGGCTTCGCTAGTTCTCTGAATCCTTGTTTGACCCTGGTTCAAATCTGGAGAACTAGTGACTATTAGCTTCGCGGGTTCTCGGAATCCTATCCTTAACCATCCAAGCATTTCGCGAATCAGTGAACAAAGGGCTCCCACTTACACAGTTAACTGCAATTACCATTCAGTGAACTAGTGAACAAAGCCACCTCCCATTCTCTTAATGTTATGCTGACGGTCAATTTTTCTGGAGATCTAGCGAACAAAGGGTTCGTGCATTTGCTTAAAGATATACTTAACCGCTTGACTGTCTGGAGAACTGGCGAACTCCTTTAATCTCTAATTCGCTGAATCTTTCCTTAACCGTCACTTTATACCAGGATTCCAGATTGACCGTTGATCTTCATCAATCGATGGCTATCGCTAGTTCTCTGAATATCAAAACCCTTAACCATTTAATTCTGAGAATCAGCGAACAAAGAGCATTCGCTAGTTCTCCAAATACTCTATATCATTGAAAATTTCATTTCGAGAATAAGCGACTGAGACCTTAAAACTTATCATCCATTGATTCGCTTATTCGCCAGATTGTTTTAACCTTTACCTTTTTATTAAGAGAACTGGCGACCAAAGGCTTCGCTGAATCGCTAAATGGTTTAGCATGTCACCAACTTATTCTGAGAATAAGCGAATGTGAGAAAACTTATCTCCGCTGAAATCTTTTGGGCAAAACCATCAGAACCGCCAAATTTAGAGGATAGCATTATTTTCATTTAGTCGCTCATTCGCCAGATCAAATATGCAGGACCCACAGATATTTTGAGATTAAAACAAGGCCGTTGATCGTGAAAGCAATCCACGGTATTCGCTAATTCTCTAGTTGAAACGACCCTTGACTGCCAGATTCTGAGAACAAGCGAACACAAAGCATTCGCTGAATCGCCAGATTGTTTCAAAAGACCGCCAAATATTGTGAGAACTGGAGATAACCGCCATTCGCTAGTTCTCGGAAAGGAAAATGAAACCGCCGAAACACTTGGAGACTTAGCAAACAAAGGGTTAAAAATCTTGGCTTTAATGCATTCGCCAATTCGCTGGATGTCTGGGATAACCGCTGGAGGATCTAGAGAACTGGCGACTGATATTAATAATGAACATGAACATGACTCATTCACTGAATCGCCAGATTGTTTTGACCTTTGATAATACATTTCCTGATTCAGCGAACACTAGGGGCAAATACGCATGTGCACAAATAGTGACTTAAGTGATTAAAAGGTAACCAAGAAAAAGAAACAAGAAGGCCACATGAATTTTGGAAATGAAATGGAAACATTTTAGAAGACAAGACCTAGGGTAAGGGTTTTTCTGAACATGTCAAGACCATTTCACGACACTTTACAAACCCTAGTTCAGGAAAAACACTCGCATGGAGACCTAAACCAGGAATTGGACTTCAAACCTTGAAAAACTTTTAGGATACCCAACAAACCCAAAGTACGAGCATCCTCCTATGATTCCACTGATGGAGTGGAATGAAATAATGGAAGATGCAAAAGAGAAAAGGCTAAAGGGTAGTGGAATTCAACCAGAAGATGAGAAAAGAAGGTATGTCATGATAGTATTAAGTAGAATATAATCATGCACTAATTAGTGATCTTTGTAAATATATAATCTAACATGTTTCAAACTTTTCATAGACTGCAAGACACATCAAAAGCTACACAAGCGAGATTAAAAAAGGTTGGCCAACACAAACTTGGCTTTGGTGGCTATATGAAACTTCACTCTCGACTTGTAAGTAGTAGCATTAGAATTTCATATCAAATTTTTATATGTAAGATTGCAAACAATTTTTTTTAATCAAATCATACATGCAAAAGTGACGATATTAAACAAAACATATAGGGCACAAAATTCAATGTAGAGCCCACGGATGAAGACAAAATAATAGCCTTGAAGGAAGGCTATAAAGTCATGGCTGCACACCTACACCAAGAATTTGAAAGCCATAATGAAGAATCTACTGCACCAGATGAGACATAGGTAAATTGGTCAAATGAAAAGTAAATCAATTTGAATAGTTAATTTTGAACATAAATTGACTATTTCATGATAAAAATGTGCATGACATTTCATTGGAGCCTACAAATCCTATCACAGAACTTGGACGTGATGAAGGCCATGATGTGCATCACAGTGGTGGAGGTATTAATTTTCTATTTGAAATAAATTACGTAATTATTAATAGAATTTGACATCTTTAATTGTAATTGGCCGTGTAACCTTTTTTTGAATATTTTAGAGCATGTTGAGCATGTTGAGGTGGCAGCAGATCAAAATGTTATTGTACATGATGTGGCATTGTCAGGTAAAGAAAAATGCATGTTATGTTCTATTGGTTAATGAAATACATATAACAGTAAAAAAAAGTATGCAAATTTAACCCATTTACTTGTTATTGCAGGAGACCCCCCTTTAGTACAGCAGCCTCGTGCTCCTCAAGACATGAGGAAGCATCATAATTTGAGATCAAAACCACAAGAGGAGGAAGATATTGATGCTCCTCTTAGCCTTTACCTTAAGAAATCTAAGAAAAAACCAAAAAAGAAATGATTTCTTAAAAATGCTCTTTGATAAAACTTGTTTGATTAACTTTGTTGGATAATGAAAGAACGTTGTTTTAAATAATTATCTATGAATTTTGTGTATTAATATTGAATTATATGTCATTTTAATTAATATTTTTATGTGTTAATGAATTCTTGATTAGTGTTGTGTATTAATGAATGTTATATCATATCAATGAATATTATGTGATTGTATTGATTGAATGTGATAGTTCATAAATGGATGAATGAAGTGTGTAATTAGATATTAATGGGGAATTTAGATTGATGTTAGGGGGAGGGGGTGAGGCCAGATAAGATTCCACCTTCACGTGGTTGGCCTTATTAAGTAGAGAATATTAAAGTATTCTCAAAACCAAGTGAAGCTCAAACTAACATACCTTCATTATTTAATCAATTTCATTCGTTCTAGGTCTTTTCTCATAAGTGCATTTTGAATGTGTCATTGTCAGGTAACTATCAAATAAAAAACTAGAAGGGCCAATAGTCAACTTGTCTGGCATGATTCGACTTCATTTTGTGTAAGTATTCTCTTATTGGATGCGTCAACCTCTCTTGGCCTAATCTAGATTATTTCATTGGTTTGTATTTTTGAGTAGGTGAAGTGTTAAATCAGTTCCTATCTTCTATTCTTCATTCATAACTATCATCTTTAGGCAAGCACATCATTATATCATTGATGTTATGTACCTTTAGCCAATGTAGATAAACTCACCGTGACAAGCATGGAATAACATGTGTTCTTGACTTGGACTAGTAAAGGCATGCTGTCACCATCATTTGGAACTATAATGTGTCACATCACTTGCCAAATGGAGCCTTCAAAGAATAAAGATGTCATTTTTTATCATATACTATCATTGTGCTCACTGTCCTCTAGTTACTTGTCTCTAAGTTTGTCTTTCATATTCCTTCACCTTCTAGACTCATGCATTTCAAGTTGTTGCAGTTCACAGTCTTCTTAATTTCTTTGGAATTGTTTTATGAAAATTTTCTCTACATTTATTCATAGAAGCTCTTAATTGGTTATATTTGGCATTCTTTGTGCAAAGTTATAGACTGTAGCATTTCACTCCCTTTGACATTTAATCAAATAGTTTAAAAATCTCCACAAAGTGCTATCTCATTTGTCAAATGGTTAGTGTTCTTGGTTGATGCGAGCCATCATGAAAAATTTCCATTTAATACTTGCAATTGTTATTTAGTGTAAAATATTGTCATTTGCTACCTTTTTCATCTTGTCTCAATGACTGTAAAAAATCCTAATTATGCACTTTCCTATCCAACAATGCAGCCTCCAATAGGATTGTCACACATTCTAGAGTTTTTATCCTTTTAGGTACCATATATTTGTCCTTATGTTCTCTGTTTACCACATCTACCCTTGTCTTCAATGTTAGTGATGGAATCTCAATGTAGTGACATGCCATAACATGCTAGCAGTTATGTACCTTTGACCAATGTAGATAAATGTGCTATGTCAAGCATGATCTAACATGTCTTATTGACTTGCACTAGTAAAGGAACCTTGCCACTGTCATTTGGAACTATAACGTATCACATCTCTTACCAACTAGAATCTACAAGGCATAAAAGATGTCATGTTATATCATGTACTATTTTATTCAAGATAAGAGTATGATTAAAGATATTTTCAAGATTAAAGATGTCATGTTTTATTCAAGATAAGATTCTGATTAAAGATATTTTCATAGCAGACATTGAAAGTCCATTAGGATATTACTTGTTGAAAGAGTTTGGAGTCCAAGCCCAAACTATTGGGACGCTGATATATATGATTTTTTCACATAAATGATTTAAGCAGCTCAATTTGAAAATCACTTATTTGTAATCTAATAGATTTTGAAGAATATTTCATCTTTGGCGTGATGATCTTTATTTCTCACATCCATATATTTCTTGGTTCTAGATTCAACTCCATTTCCCATTGGACTAAGGCATCAATTTAGTTCCTGGCTCCTACATCATAGCACTTTTTCAAATAAATCAAATAATATCTCAACATTAGTTTTAGGTAGTTATTCTTTTTACTTTATATATCTCATTTCTTTAGCAATAATATTGCTCTTAGGTTTCCTCAAGCATCATCCCAAGTGAGATAAGTAATGTTGCATCCAGCCATTCATGTGTGAAGTTGAATGATGAGGTTGAATATCATTAGGGGTTTGAGAATGATATATCTAAGTTGTTCACATGTCTGTATATCTGGTTGATAGAGGTGTGAAATCCTTTTTAGTGAAAAACCTACTATAGGTGCTTAGTGACAACAGAATTGGAATTTATTATGCACTGGGTATGGTTTTCCTTAAGGCACATTTCTCATCATTTGTCCGTAAAACACACCTCAGGGAATGCCTACAGGCATAACAGAACCTGAAGTGGGAGTTATTGTCCATCCTTATTACTTGGCCCATTTTTATTCCTGCCCATTTATAAGCTACAAGCTACTCTATGACACTTCAGAGTTCATCTTTAGGGAGTTGGGATCAGACATTTTGGGAGCCAACTTCTACTATCATTCTATTGTTTTTTCTCACTGGGAAGCTATGAATTTAGTTCCACTGATAATGCATGATAGTTAGTGATTACATCAAGATGGATATTCATGTTCAAGTAGAAATTATTCTTGTTAAGTTTTCATAAATGGAAAGATACAAAATGGCTTTGGCAATAGGTTTGATTAAAATGAATTTTATTTGTTTAGAATTATTCATGTTTTTATACTGCCGCTATCATCATAGTTAAACATTATATCTTCCATCTAACTTTTAAGTGTCCATTCTCTTGTAGTGACCTTGTAAACCTTCATATGATAGTGGACAACTTTTGTTTTTCTTTTGAGAAATTTCAAATTACAAAAAAGAGGAACCAATTATATTCATTTTAGGTGCAAACAGGCCAACACTCTATTAATTTCACAATGCCTTGTGCTCTAATCCAAGAAATAACACTATATCTTACCATTCAACCAAACCCAAGCTTACTGTTGGTGTGAAGGATTAGCACATTTTCAAAAACCAATTGTAAATTTAAGCACATTGGTTAGTCTTCCTGAAACATCTATACCTTTTGTATCACTTTTTGTCCTTCCACATTGGTTAGTCTTGTTGAAACATCTATACCTTTTGTATTAATAATTATGATCTCATCTCAAAAATTATGCCCAAAATTTCAAATCTTTAAGTGCACCCATTCTTGAGATAATTCAAGTCTGTTGAGTAAAAATAAGGGAAATTTTGAAAAAAAAAGTATTTATAGATGAAAATGAAAAAAAAAAGTTTAATTTATGATGAAATCTTTTTAAAAAAATATGATTTAATCTCACTTATTTAAAAATTGTTATCTAAACTCACTCTATTATTTAAAAATTGCATTTTAACTCTAATTCAATTGAGATTAATTTGCATCTTAAAATTTGTGTCCTATTTTAAAAAATTGTGATCCGGTTTATAATTGGATTGCATCTTCTTCTGGTTTGTGAATTTATCCCAACTTGTGCTTCTTGGTTTCATACCATTCAAGGGTCAGCCACAATGCAGTGATTAGTAGAAAATATTTTAACTGTAAATCAAAGCTAGATAAGGTATTTATATGAGAAAGAAAGACGTTAGGTTTGGTTCCTTGTATTTTTTTCCATTAACAAAGTATTAGGCAATTTGTAATAAAGAAACAAGTTACAAGTTTCAAGTTTGAAAACTGTAAAGATTCACTCAACAAGAAAAGTTTCTTGTTTGTGGTTATGTGGGAGGCCACATGCTAAGAGAATGGGTAATTTAAGTACATTTGGGTAGAGAAAAAATATATATTGAAGGCTAAGGTAGAATGAGAAAACATAAAAGACTATTTACTAAATTTTACATGTACCTGAATCAAAGAAACTCTTGTGAAGGTTACTGTACTAACATAATAATTGGACATTGCTTATTTCATATAAAATGTCTAAAAGTTGGAAGCTAGTGCAATGATATGTTAAGAAGGGTAGGGAAATGATGGATAAATACTATTTTTTAGAGTACTATCATTAGCAACTTTAGTTGAGGCTATCAAATAAATAATTCAAATGGAAAATAGGTTGTAAGCATCCGGTCTTGGAAAATAGTTTCTAAGTATTATCAATCATCCCTAGATCATGAGCCCCTCTCAAAGTGGCATAGAGATATACTAAACTTAATGACCCTTTTGTCTAGCGTGTGTGCTTTGCAGATCAACTAAAGGTACACATTTTCTCTAACTAGCTTTCTTCTTTAATAGTTGCCTTAATTTTGTGCTTAACCTTGAGATTTATTGATTTTTTGAATTATCTATACTCCCTATATGGTGAATTATAGTAAACATGTATAATTTGACCTTTGGATGCATTTTCATTTTGCTAGACAATATTGTGATTGCATGCTAATATAAGCTACCAATTTTGATTCCTCCTTGCTTTGCATATTATCTAATAGTATTTTTCTTTCAATTACCTTAGAGTGTGTTGATTCTTATATACAATGAGAATGTATTTGTCATCCTAGATTGAAACCAATTTTGAAGGAAGATGTATACATTTGAATAAATTGACAAATACCTTTATCTATCATTTGAAGCAAGTTTCTTCTAGTCTTTAAAGGTAGCTAGAGTGATTTGATACTTTTACTTGCAATGTTTTAATATTTGATTCATGTAAAAAGGTACATATCAATCATTACACCTTATGGCCCACTACGTTCCTTTAGAATTTTGAAAGTCACATTTGTAGGAGTCATTTATTCATGATTACCACAACTTTCTTATTTCTCAATCAGGGTGAAGAGATGTTCTATTTTTTTTGTTACTAATCAATCTTGAACTTGTTATATGCATTAAAGTTTAATGTACATATGCCATGTTATGCTTCTTACCTTTCTGGATCTCATAATAAATAAATTTTGAATTGTTGTGTAATCCTTGTGGGCAATATATGTTGATATGGTGTATAAGGGGTATTTCCTTAGCCTCATTTGATTTTTTTGGGCATCCATATTGTTGGTTAGGTTAAAATATAACATGGAATATTTCACCTATATGTTCTTTTCAAGCGTACTTGAAACAATCACTAAAACTGGTCCTTTCAACAATTTACTTCCACTATTTTTTCTCACAACATATTTATGCACTTGAAAGTAGATTCAATTTAACCATAAAAACCATAAAAGTATTGAGTAACTTTGATAGACTAAATCAATGCTTGGATATAAATTCTCCTAGTGGATGAATAATTTAATATTTTTCTTTCAGATCATTCCTGTAACTTACAATTCAATTCTACATCCCATAGGTGAAGCAAAGAAAAACAAAGTCCATCATTTGAGATCCCTCAAATGTTGTTGGAACATCACAAAAAATCTTGAAGGATTACTGGGCTGCATACTATGCAAGCCAGACAACTTATCAACAAGCTATGAGTTTGCATCTATTTATGTCTTCTTCCTCTGGGTTCTTAAGCTCCAATAGATTACATGATTTCAAAATCTATTAGATTACAAATAAGCATATTTCTTATCATTTATCTTCATTTTAAATTCCATGATATATATGATTTTTTCACATATCACTATAGCTATAGCGATAAGACATTAGATATTGAGGTATGCTAGAATGAAGGTAGTAAGGTTAGCTTGGGTATGGTATCATTGTAGCATATAGTGATCGGGTTCATCACTGTGTGGAGAAAACTCATTATCGATATGGAGATGAGAGATAAAGAATGGTGTATCGCTATAACCTATAGCAATCATTAGCGAGTGGGATCTTGCGGATCTGGTTGTGGTGATTAGCGATTAGCCCTAACTTAAAAATATAATGTCATCGCTGATTGCCACAACTAGAACCACAAGATCCCACTCACGGATGATCTCTATAGAATATAGAGATTGAGTTCATCACTGTGTGGAGAAAACTCATTATCGATATGGTGATGAGCGATAAAGAATGGTGTATCACTATAACCTATAATGATCATAGGTGAGCGAGATCTTGTGGATCTAGTTGTGGCGATCAATGATGACATTGTATGTGTAAGTCATGGCGATGGGTAAAGGAAGCACGGTGTGAAACCTTAGCTATATGTTATGGTGAAATGTGTCATCAGAGATCAAAGGGATAAGATTTTATTCCAGCGACTAATGATTTTTTTTTTTAAATTCCATATTTGGTCAAAGTTTTGACTAACCATAGTTGAAACTCTCACCAAGTTTGGTCTAAATATTAACCATTCTATATCAAAATGTAGTGTTGTGGGTTTGACATCTTGGTCAGATGGGCCAAATATGTTGACCAACATTTGTCTAAATTTTGACTAATTTTGGTCAAAATTTAGTGTCGTGGTTTTGGCATCCTGGTCAAGTGGGCCAAACATTTCGATTAACGATGGTCGAAAGTTTGACAATAAACTTGCCAATTGTAGATGTCATTTACAACCAAGATTGGCATAGAACATTATATTATAACAATGATATGTTGAAAGTTTGACTAGAAAAATAGCGACAAGACCATTCATAGATCATTCGACAAATCTTGGTAGAAACTTCGATCATTTGTTTGTTGAAAATAGGTGCCAATTGTACTAGTGTATCCTAAGGTTTATGACCAAATTTTACAATTAGGTTCTCAAAGTGATGAGGATTCCAACAATTGGGAATGGGACTCTTTTTCAAGTGAGTCATGTCAAGATAAGGAAGTTTATGTCATCCACACCTATACCCCTAGCAAATGAAAGGAACAAGCCTCAGAATCAAATTAGAATCAAGCCTCAAGTTCTAGTCAAGTGGTCTTAGATAATGTCTCAATTCAAGAAATTGAAATAAATCAATGGGTAGGAGAACCCTACGTACCATCATGGAGACCTACTATGGAATAATCTAACATTAGGTTTAATCCACAAAATTTTTACCCAACAAAAACCTTAGAGGATTATGTTGGAGATTTTCCAGAAAGTCAGTGCTGACTGTATGTTTGTCATTGATGACAACACATGGTAAGTAGCATGCATGGAAGACTTATGTAGTAAGATTAGATTATATGTAGCATGGACATGTTATCAGCATGATATCATGGATGGAGAGGTTAATTATTAGTACAAAAGTTATGTAGCAGCTTGTGTCATCAGTGTTCCTGACATAGTTACAGGCAGTGTTTTGTGAGTGATTGTCCATATAGTAATCATGGAGCCTTGTGTGTTTGGATATGTGATGGAAACATGTTAATGTTTTTACATTCATGGATGTAGAGTCTGATGTGTAGTAGAAGTGAAGTTATGTAGTCCCTATTCACCAATTTTAGTTTGCTATGTTTATCTAGAAGAGCCAACAAAGATTATATTGGTACAGGAGTTGCACCTATCATTTCGGTATGCATGCTTGGACTAGTGATTGGATAAGAGTTAATAATGTTTGGTTAAGATTGCATAATTTAATTTAGCTTGAGGAGAAAGTATCAATTAGTTTGGTAGAGACACAGTGTGTAGCGTGCGTCTACACTTATTGATTTGGACATGTCCTAGTTTGTGTTGCATGCTTAGTAGAGCTGACTGAGATGTTATTGGAGAGTGTTATTGTTTCCTTAAATATGATTTCAAGGTGGTTCTAATAGACTGACTTGATTATATCATTTAGAGGAAAGATACTTATAGACGTTCATTTGTGATCGCTAGAAGGATGGAATAAAGATGAAAGATTAGAGTAGAGAAGAGAGTGCGAAGTATTGTGTCATAAAGAAGAGGTCTATGTGATAGAGAAGATAGAGTGTGCTATTCATTGGAACTGATCAAGATAGCAGGTCTACCTCATAGCTCACCAAGATCCAGATATAGTGTGTATCTATTATTTAGAAGGTTGCAACCTTCACCCCTTTAAGCAGTGAGCTCTCGAACAGTGCGTCCTAACCCCTAACAGAGTCAATCATAAAAGACTCCTAACAAGGTCCAACCTTTGACTAGGCCACTGTACTTATTGCATCATAAAGATCAACTCCTAATAGGGTTGTAAGATCTTCTAACAAGGATCATTATACACTAGTGCAGTTTATTAGTGGGTGTTAATTCCCATTGGGGTTTTTACCTATTTGGGTTTCCTCGTAACCAAAATATTGGAGTTGTGTTCAAGCGTTCTTTCATTTTTTTTATGATTAAAGTTTAAGTATACTTAATTGGATAAAGAATTGAAACTTTTAGATAACTGATTCACCCCCCCCCCTCTCAGTTATCTCTTGGGACTATTCCTAACAATTGGTATTAGTGCCAAGTTCCTCAGAGAGAAAGTTTAACAACTTGAGGTTGATCAAATGGCATTCTTTAGAAAAGATGGTCCTAAGTTTGATGGAGAAAACTATCCTGATTGGAAGAACAAAATGGTGACACATTTGTAGTGCATTGCTTTTGAATTTTTTGAAGTGTCTATCAAATAAGTTAAGATCCCCTCTCTAGAAGATCTTGCAAAGGAAGATGATACTAGCAAGAAAAAGGATTTGTTCTATCAGAATGCAATAGCCAAAGAAGCCCTTATCAGTGCCTTATCTGATAGTGAGTTTTTAGAGATAAAGAAAGTAGACATAGCTTACAAGATATGGAAGCATCTAGAAGACATGTTTGAAGGAGATACACAAGAATAGAATGCATGCAGAAAGACATGGAAGAAAAGATACAATGCATTAGAGATGCTACCTGAAGAAGACATCAGAGCTTACAACCAAAGGATTAATGAAGCAATTGCTAGAATCAGGAACAATGGTGGAGAGATCTTGGAGGAAGATATTATAGATAAGTTGATGACTACTCTTACAATAGAGTATGAAAATCAGATCAACATCCTTGATGAGACCATGCAGCTTACAATAAATTTCAAGAGAGAGACCTTGATTAGAAAATTTTTAGTTTTTGAGATTTCAAGATTGAAGACGGAGCCTAAAAATGAGATAGCCTTTAAAGCATCAGTCCATGGTAAGAAATCTTCAAACACTTTTGGTAATTTTGATGATGAAGATGAAGATAAAGAGATAGATGATATTATTGCTATGATTGCTAAGAAAGAAAGAAAAGGAAAAGGAAAGTATCAAGATCAGTTACTATTCAAATGTTTCTTATGTAATAAGATTGGTCACTTTGCATCTAAGTGTCCTACAAGAGTTAAGAAATTCAAAACTAACGACAAGCCTAAGTATACAAAAGAATGTTACTATGTTGGTGATGCAATTTTTGATGATGATTCAGTTGAAGATGAAATTGGATTTATTTCCATTATTGAGAAGATGTTTGATGAGATGGATCGTGAAGATGGGAAAAAGAAACAAGAGCTTGCATTGATTTCACAAGAAGACATAAGGACAGATTGGATTATAGATAGCGGTTGTTCACATCACATGATAGGTGATAAAGACAAATTTGTTCATCTAGACAAATAAAAAGGTGGCATGGTTAGATTTGGAGATAACACTCCTAAACCTATCATTGGTAGAGGATCTATCACATTGGATGGAAAGAACAACATTGATAATGTTCTTTAAGTAGATGGTTTGCAACATTACCTTCTTAGTGTTGGGTAGTTGCTTGACAAAGGATATCGGTGATGAACTACAACTGATTTAGAAATTGAATGAAGAATCTATGATTTAAGATCATTGAGAAGTTTCTATTTAGATATGCAAGATGATTAAATTAGTATTATGTTGTCATTGATGTCAACTAGCTTGATAGTACTTATCTTCTAAGTTACTATACCGAAGCATCTAAAGAAAGGTGAAAGAGATGAAGAATAGAAATATCTACATGACAAAGATGTATATGTCAGATGAGGATAAGGAATACACTGAGTAACTTGTTGATGAGTCTATGACTTGATGATATTGACTTTATTATGTTGCATTCATCTATGATGAAGAATAGAGCAGAAAGACACAAAGCAGTGTTGTCAGTAAATGAAGCATTCTAGTATACACCGATAGAGTGTAGTGTATACCGAGCACAATGTTAACAAAGCTTGTGTTCACCGATGCATTTCTTTTTTAATCAAGTAGAACAGAAAGGAATTAAATGATCAGTTTAGCTAATAAAGTGATGAGCTGTAAAGTGTATGAAATTGAGGTAACAGATAAGGTTTGTTATGAAGATTGACGGCTAACATAATTCAAGAAAAATCTAATGGAGTAGATTGAAATGTGTTACTGACACATCAACCGAAGAAGGTTAGAGCAGAAAAATCAATGAATGAGATTAAGTGGAAAAATCTGATGGACAAAAAGAAAATAATTTACTCATCTATATAAGAGACATTGGTTTCATTGTTGAAATAATGCTGGAGGAAGAAGATACTGTAGAATTATTGCATGAAGGATTTTTCATGCATTTTGATCATACTGGTTAGTGAGAACTGAACTGTAGAACAATTACCGACGGATAGTAAGTTGATATAGGATTGAATTTGAAGTGATATATTGATCAAAAAGATTTCAATGAGCTGAACATTGACCTGTAGACTACAATAGAAGTTGTTTCAAGGCAGATCATCTACTGTTACATATTTAACCATTGTACACAATCAAATCTCTTAACTGAGTGGACTAAGAAAGTCTTTTTATGTTTCATTCATAGAGTGAACATTGTTATCCTCTCAACCCCAGAGTGACTGCTGGTTGGATGATAACTTCTGGTCTAAAATCCTCTAACAAGGTCACACCTAACAGTGTGTTTGTAACCTTTAACAGGGTTGGGTCTTCACCGACCTCACTTTAGAAGAGTGAACATTTTTGGATTGTCATTCCTAGGTGGTTTTTCCCTTCACAGGGTTTCCACATTAAATCTCTTGTGTTATGTGTTGATTGTGATATTTGTTTGTTATCATACTTTGCATATTACATGTTAGATTTGATTGGTAACTACTACAAGTTTTAAATTGATAATCAGTAAAAACATAGATAGTGAAAGTATTTTATGTTTACCAAGTAGCAGAAGTTGAAGAATTGTTTTGGATTATACATTTTGGTTTGGGACACTGGATAACTGATTCTCCCCCACTCTCAGTTATTCTAACAATTGGTATTAGAGTTGTGGTTGCTTATAACAAAGTTTTAAGGACTCCAGCAAAAAGGTCTCAAGATGTATAAGAGGGAAGTGCCAAATTTGAACAAAGAGAACTTCATAGTATGGCAAAGCTAGATGAAGTTGCACATATCTAGAATTGGGAAGCCTACACTAGAACTAATGAAAAATGGCTACATTGAACTGACAATAGGTCCCCTGACACTTGATCAACTAAAGGATAGACATGAACACAATATTACTATGATGGAACTTGCTGTTGCCTGTACCAATGCTGAATTTGAAGACATTAAGGGATGCACAACTGCCAAAGCCATGTGGCATAAACTGACTCTAATATATAGTGGAGATTTGAATGTTAAAAGAGCCAGAGCAGAAAGCCTAAGAGGTCGATTTGATGATATGAAGATGAAATAAGGTGAGAACATTGTGCAATACACAAATAGACTAAAAGAGGTAGTGCATGCTATTAGAGCATTAGATGGAGTTATTGAGGATGAAAAAATGATAAGAAAGATTCTCAGAACTTTGCTGTCAGTTTACGCAATTAGGATCTCTGCAATTCATGAAACAAGAGCTACATCCAACCTTACTCTTGACACACTGATCGGTAAGCTTACAACCTTTGAATTGAATAACTTTGACAAAAATGTTGTACCTTCTTTTGAATCTGCTTTCATGTCTTCTTTGAAGATTGGTAAGTCTAGTAGTAGGAATAGTAATAATAATGATAGTGATAGTGGTACCAATGATGAACTTGATGAGCTTGAAGCTCTTATGGCCAGAAGATTACCTAAAGGTAAAGGAAGGTATAGAGGTAAGCTACCTTTGGCATGCTTTAATTGTAAAGAAGTTGGCCACATCATTGCTAGATGTCCTAATAAGAAAGATGATGATATATCCAAAGACCGATCCGAAGGAAACTATGGGAGAAAAGTCAACAGAGGCTACCAAAACAATAGCAGAGACAACTGAGATAGCTATGAAAAAGGGAAAAAGGTATGTTACGTAGCCGAAGAATTTGAATTTGAATCTGATACTGATGATGATGTAGAAGTAGTATTTTTTGCTATGAAAGATGACTTAGAGGAAGAAGAGAAACATGAAGAAACAACATTGATCTCTAAAGTAAGCAGAAATGATACATGGATCATAGACAGTGGCTATATACATCATATGACTGGTGATATAGATAAATTTGATCTACTTGATGAATATGATGGAGGGTCTGTAAGGATGGGAAATGATGCACCCTGTATGGTAAGAGGTAAAGGTTCACTGATGATTAATGATAGAATAAAATGTGAAAATGCATATTGGGTAGATGGACTAAACTATAATTTGTTAAGTGTGGCACAGCTGAATAACTCAAGCCATCGACTTGCTTTTGAGAGTAGAAAGGTAAAAATCTATGACGATGGAGGAAGACTTGTCAGAACTGGTACACAATCCAGAGGTAATGTATTTTATCTTGATATTGATCAGTCTTCTTGTTTATTAATGAAGGATGAAGATGCATGGTTGTGGCATAAAAGGTTATGCCATGTGAAATTTGATAACATGATCAAGATTAGTAAGAGGAAAAGAGTTAGAGGGTTGCCTAACTTGTCAAAACCAGATCATACTATGTGTCATGAATGTTAGAAAGGTAAGATGACTAAGTCTCATTTTAAAAGAAAAGACTACTCAACAAAGAAGATACTTGAGTTGGTTCATACCGACCTATGTGGTCTCATGAGAACTTAGAGTTATTATGGTGATAGATACTTTATTCTTTTTGTTGATGACTATACTAGACTGATGACAGTTATGTTCTTAAAAGAAAAATCTGAAGCATTTAAGATGTTTAAGTGGTATAAGGCAAAGGTAGAAAAAGAGACTAGAAAAGAATTAAAATGCTTAAGATCTGATAGAGGAGGTGAATTTATCTCTGATGAATTTACTAATTTATGTAATGAGCATGGTATCAAAAGAGAGGACTTTGCACCAAGAACACCTCAACAGAATGGGATTGTTGAAAGTAGGAATAGGTCAATCATTAACTATGCAAGAACACTAATTTTGCAAAAGAATATTTCTCATACACATTGGAGGGAAGATGTAAGTACAGCTGTATATGTGATTAACCGAGTACAACTGAAGAAGGACACCAACCAGAGACCCTATGAACTATGGTTTGGACACAAACCTATTTTAAGTTATTTCAAAATTTTTGGAAGCAAATGTTTTATTTTGAAAGATGAGAGAAATGGGAAATTTTATTCTAAAGGTGATGAAGGAATATCCTTAGGATATTCTACTAAGATTAAAGCATACAAATGTTTGAATAAGGTTACAAATAAGATAATTGAAAGTACTAATGTCCATGTTGATGAGTTTGATGACAAGAACACAGAGGAAACTAGAAAGGAACTAGAAGACTATGGTAGATTCACTTACATTGAACATCCTGATTATCTACTGAAGTTGCAACCTATGATAACTGGTCAGCAAGAAAATAACCATGAGGAACAGGAAAGGGAAACCGATGAACAAGATGGAGCTACTGAGCAAGCACATGAACCTGAATAGGATGAACAAGAAAGGAGAAACTGAGTACTGGCTAGTTTTGTTAGAAGACATCATCCTAAGACACAAATTATTGGAGACAGACAAGATGGCATGCAAACAAGAAGCAAAGCAAGACAAAGTACATGTCTAGTTTGTGAATTTGAACCAAAAAATGTGAAAGTTGCATTAGAGAATGAAGAATGGGTTAATGCAATGAAAGTGGAAATAGAAAAAATAGAGAAGAACAAAACTTGGTCCTTAGTACCCTGACCTAAAAATAAAAATGTTATCGGTACTAAGTGGATATTCAGGAACAAACTGAATGAAAATGGTGAAGTGATAAGAAATAAAGCTAGATTGGTATGCAAGGGATATGCACAAGAAGAAGGCATTGACTATGGTGAGACATTTTCACCTATTTCTAGATTGGAAGGAGTTACAATGCTACTTTCATATGCTACACACAAGAAATTTAGAGTTTATCAAATGGATGTGAAGTCAACATTTCTGAATGGTATACTTGAAGAAGAGATCTACATAGAACAACCTAAAGGATTCATTGATCTAGACAACAGAGACATGGTATGTAGATTACACAAAGCTTTATATGGTTTGAAGCAAGCACCAAGAGCCTAGTATGAAAGGCTACATACTTACTTGTTAAGTATAGGATTTGTAAGAACTAGTGAAAACAACAATTTGTACATGAAAGGTGATACTGATGACACTATTCTTATTGCTAAGATACTTGTTGATGATATTATTTTTGGAGGTCAAGATCATGTATGTAAATCTTTTTCTAATGACATAAGGAATGAGTTTGAAATGTCTATGTTCAAAGAGATTAAATTCTTTCTAGGACTACAAGTGATTCAGCAGAGTGATGGGATATTCATCACATAGTCTAAGTACATAAAGGAAGTCTTGAAGACATTTGGCATGAAAGATGATAAACCTATGGGAACACTGATGGCTACTAGATGTAAACTGATTAAGGAAGATGAAACTATAGAGGTAAACTAGACACTTTACCAATCCATGATTGGTAAGCTAATGTATGTAGTTCACAGTAGACTAGATATAGCACATGTTGTGGGAATTGTTGCTAGATTTTATGCTAATCCTAGAGAATCAAACATGATTGCTACTAAAAGGATCTTAAGATACCTAAGAAATATAGAGGATTATGGTTTATGGTATCTTAAGGAAGGTAAGTTTGAATTGATGGTCTATACCGATGTTGATTGGGCTGGAAATTTGGATGACAGAAAAAGCACCACCAGAGGAGCATTCTTCTTTGGTGAAAGACTTGTAACCTAGACAAGTAAAAAGAAGGCTTGTATTTCTCAGTCTATAGCTAAAGTAGAGTATGTTGCTGCTTCTACTAATTGCTCAAACATTTCATATATCAAGCAAGTGTTGGAAGGAATGGATGAGGTAATCACTGACCCGGTGATTATATACTGTGACAACACAAGTGCTATCAATATTTCAAATAATCCATTGATGCACTCTAAGACAAAGCATATATCAATTAAGTATCACTACTTAAGAGAACAAGTGCAAGAGAAGCAAGTGAAGTTAGAATTTGTTACATCTAAAGAATAACTTGCAGATATCTTTACAAAGCCTCTACCGAAGGAGACATTTGAATATTTGAGGACTAGACTTGGGGTTCGTCCCCTTTCTCTCAGTCACTAATGTGATCTAGATGTTGCATCAGCTTAAACTTATCAGAAGATCACACATGTTGATGCAACATAGTTCACACTTTGGATAATGTTCAAGGTTGTGATTAAGTTTGAAGAACTGAAACAGATTGGGATATCAATATACAAAGATACAAAGAATGTATTGGACAACAGAGAGTTACTTAGCTACTATAGAGCTGATTATTTATTTTTTTCTTTGGCATTGTTGTCAAAGGGAGAGATAAATAATATAAAACAATATGCACCGATGAAAACACTGAAACATCTACCTAAGGGAGAGACAAACAAAAAGAAAGGAATCTAAGAGCTGAAAAGATCATATTTGCAGAATGTCAAAGTTGCATTGATAATGTTGTTTAGTAACATAGTGATTAAACATATTAAGCTAGGGAGAGCTTGTACAACATTTTTTCACAAAGTTGTAGAATACATGTTTGGTATGTGTATGGTACACTTCATATTACTTGAGTTGCCATCAATGCCAAAGGGAGAGATTGATGGACTACAACTGATTTAGAACCTGAATGAAGAATTTGTGATTTAAGATCATTGAGAAGTTGTTGATTAGATATGCAAGATGATTAAATCAGTATTATGTTCTCATTGATGTCAACTAGCTTGACAGTACTTATCTTCTAAGTTACTATACTGAAACATTTGAAGAAAGGTGAAAGAGATGAAGAACAAAAATATCTACATGACAAAGATGTATATGTCAAATGAGGATAAGGAATACACTAAGTAACTTGTTGATGAGTCTATGACTTGATGATATTGACTTTATTATGTTGCATTCATCTATGATGAAGAATAGAGTAGAAAGACATAAATCAGTGTTGTCAATAAATGAAGCATTCCAGTATACACTGATGGAGTGTAGTGTATACCGAGTGCAGTTTTAACCGAGCTTGTGTTCACCGACGCATTTCTTTGTTAACCAAGCAGAACAGAAAGGAATTAAATGATCAGTTTAGCCAATAAAGTGATGAGCTGTAAAGTGTATTAAATCGAGGTAACAAATAAGGTTTGTTATGAAGATTGACGGCTAACATAATTCAAGAAAGATCTAATGGAGCAGATTGAAATGTGTTACTGACACATCCGCCGAAGAAGGTTAGAGCAGCAAAATCAATGAATGAGATTAAGCGGCAAAATCTAATAGACAAAAAGAAAATGATTTACTCATCTATATAAGAGACATTGGTTTCATTGTTGAAATAATGTCGGAGGAAGAAGATACTACAAAATTATCACATGAAGGATTTTTCATGCATTTTGATCATACTGGTTAGTGAGAACTGAACTGCAGAACAATTACCGAGCTACAAAGAGTAATTACCAAAGGACAGTAAGTTGATATAGTATTGAATCTGAAGTGATATATTAATCAGAAAGATTTGAATGAGTTGAACATTGATCTGTAAACTACAATAGAAGTTGTTTCAAGGTAGATCATCTACTATTACATATTTAACCATTGTACATAGTCAAATCTCTTAACCGAGTGGACTAAGAAAGTCTTTTTATGTTTCATTCATAGAGTGAACATTGTTATCCTGTCAACCCCAGAGTGACTTCTGGTTGGATGATAACTTCTGGTCTAAACTCCTCTAACAAGGTCACACCTAACAGTGTGTTTGTAACCTTTAATAGGGTTGGGTCTTCACCAACCTCACTTTAGAAGAGTGAACATTTTTGGGTTGTTGTTCCCAGGTGGTTTTTCCCTTCACAGGGTTTCCATGTTAAATCTCTTGTGTTATGTGTTGATTGTGATATTTGTTTGTTATCATACTTTGCATATTACATGTTAGATTTGGTTGGTAACAACTACAAGTTTTAAATTGATAATTGGTAAAAACACAGACAGTGAAATTATTTTATATTTACCGAGTAGCAGAAGTTGAAGAATTTGTTTTGGATTATACATTTTGGTTTGGGAAACTAGATAACTAATTCTCCCCCCCTCTCAGTTATTCTAACAATTGGTTGGAGTTCAAAGACAACAAGTGCATCATTAAAAACAAGGATGGTGTAATGATTGCATCAGGTTCAAAGACTAAAGGTAATGTTTTTTAGCTTAATTAAGAAGAAAGTTGTTTTGTTTCTAAAATAGATGACAGTTCGCTATGGCATAAAAGACTATGTCATATCAGTTTTGATAACATAGTAAAGATAAGCAATGTAAAGGAAGTAAGAGATCTACCTAGCATAGAAAAGCTAGTTGATACTATTTGCAGGGAATGTGTGATGGGAAAGCATGTGAGAAATTCATTCAAAAGAAAACATAATTTAGTAGAGAACAAGTTGGATCTGATTCATACAAACCTATGTGGACCAACTCAAACAAGATCATACTATGGTGAAAGGTATTTCATTTTGTTTGTTGATGATTATTCTAGAATGATGTGGGTTGTGTTCTTGAAAGATAAGTCAGAAGCATTTGAGAAGTTTAAAATATTCAAAGCTAAGGTTGAGAATGAATCTAGATTAAAGATAAAGTGTCTAAGATCAGATAGAGGAGGAGAATTCACCTCTGACAAATTCTATGAGTATTGTGAAGAACATGACATAAAGAGATAGTTGAGTGCACCTAGAACCCCTTAGCAGAATGGGATTATAGAGAGAAGGAATATGATCATCCTTGATATAGCGCACACCATCATGATTGAAGGAGAAGTTGCATACACCTATTGGAGAGATGCGGTCAATACAATAGTCTATACCATCAATAGAATATAATTGAGGCCTGGCACGGACAAGATACCTTATGAGCTATGGTTTGGTAATGTTCCCATAGTGAAATACTTAAAAATATTTGGAAGCAAGTGCTGCATCAAGAGGGATGAAGCAATAGGCAAGTTTGATGCAAGAAGTGATGAAGGTATTTTCCTTGGTTACTCTACTAAAATAAAATCTTATACATGTTTTAATTTGAGATTGAAGAAGATCATTGAAAGTGCTCATGTTAAGATTGATGAAAAATTTATGGTTCAAGAAATATATCATGATTATGCACCTATGATTGAAGAAGAACCCAGTCCTTCCACTAGTGAGACAGTTGTTGAAGAGTTGTTTGACAGTATTGATGTATTATTCAATGACCCTAAAAAAAGTGAAGAAACTCAGAAGGAAGATGAGACAGTATCACCTAAAGTTCCAAAGTTTACATCTAGATATCACTCTAAGGATGACATCATTGGAGATCAGAGTAGCAAAGTCACAACAAGATCAAAAGAAAAGAGTTTAGTAGGCAATGAAGTGGTATGTTTACTATCTCAGGTTGAACCTTTAAGTGTTGAAGATGCATGTAATGATTCAGATTGGCATGATGCTATGAAAGAAGAACTAGAGCAGATTATTAAGAATGACACTTGGGGACTGGTCCCAAGACCTAGTGATAAGAATGTGATTAGAACCAACTGGATATTCATAAACAAGATGAATGAAGATGGGACAATAGTAAGGAATAAAGAAAGGTTAGTATGTAAGAGATATGTACAAAGAGAATGTATTGATTATTCAGATTGATGCAGGAGCATCTTGGGTCTTGAGAAATCTTGCATCACCAAAAATAGTTTATGTTTCCTGTACCTGTCTGGTGTTTGTTTTAGTGTCAATGTTTCCATTGGTTTCATGACTTGTGAAGTTAATGTCATGCCTTGGACCTATTCTTGTACCTTATCCTAAGAGCACATGTCCTAATTCATTTGGACTTAGAAGTTATTGCCATTTCCCTCAGGTATCGATTTATCACCAATTTCACATGAAACGTGTGGTATTTTTCCTTGTGGTGTTTTGTGTGGGGAAATTAGATCTTGTGTAGTTGAGGATATTTTCTTGGATCATGTGTGGACCTAAATCTTAAGGCACATTGTGTTTTGTTGTTTCTAGCTTTAGTTTTGGTTTCTCCTCCTAACTGGACCTATAATGTAATTAAATTCTTGATTGGCCGACTTGTGGCTTTGTGAGCTATATATCAGAATCTTGGGATGTTGTAGAGATACGCTTAGTTAGATTAGAGGAGAGACATTAGAAGAATAAGTGGAAGGATGTGAATTGTGATTCTGATTTCATAAATTCATTATATAAGGCCAAAACCTAGAAGGCCTCACAACGGGGCATGTTACTGTTAATATAACATTTGTTCCAGTGTTGCTTCTAATTGCTTGTCTCATATCCACTATGTTTTACTACTTTATTGCATTTTTTCATATTGCTTTCATGTGTAACTCTTCACAGGGCTTTTTGTGGGTGTAAGTAGAGTCAATTAACCCTAATTCTACCTTTACCTTCCTTGCCCTTGCATCACAGACACATTTATACCTATGAGAAGATTAGAAGCCATTAAGTTGTTTCTAGATTATGTGACATTCAAAAACTTCAAAGTTTATCAGATGGATGTTAAGTCAGCATTCTTGGATGGAGAGTTAAAGGAAGAAGTATACATTGAGCAACTAGAAGGATTCACCTTATCAGATAGGCTTGATATGGTATGCAGATTGAAGAAAGCCCTCTATGGACTTAAGCAAGCCCCTAGAGCTTGGTATGAGAGACTTGATGGATATCTAACAAAAATTGGATTCAAGAAAGGAGCAACAGATTGTAATCTATTTATAAGAGAGACATCTAAAGGTTTTTGACTTGTAGCTATATTTGTTGATGACATTATCTTTGGGGGTAATGACAAAATGAGTTCAAAATTTGCTAAGGAGATGCAGAGTGAGTTTGAGATGAGCATGATTGGACCTATCAAATACTTTTTGGGATTAAATGTGCAGCAGACAGAGAAAGGTATTTTCATTAATCAGTCTAAGATGTGAAAGAGATATTGAAGAAGTTCAAGATGGATGATTGCAAGCTAGTGGGTACACCTATGATAATAGGATACAAGCTTACAAAAGAAGATGATTCTCCAACAGTAGATATAACATTGTACAAGTCTATGATTGGTAAACTCATATATCTTACTCAATCTAGACCTAATATTTCTAATGCAGTTGGCACAGTTGGAAGATTTGCAACAGAGCCTAAACAAAGTCACCTCATGGAAATAAAGATAATATTAAGATATTTGTAGGGCACTATAGATTATGGTCTATGGTATCCTAATTTAGAGAATGTTGAGCTTCATGTATATATAGATGCAGATTGGGTAGGATGCATGGATGATAGAAAGAGTACATCAAGAGGAGTAGTATTTCTTGGTGATAGACTAGTCACTTGGACAAGCAAGAAGTAGAATTGTATTTCTCAGTCAACAATAGAAGCAAAGTATGTTGCAGTAGCTTTTAATTGTTCTACAATTTTTTGGATCAAGCAGATGATAAATGATTTTAGAATTCAGATTGATTATCCTATTGTTATTCATTGTGATAACACTAGCACTATCAATATGTCAAAGAATCATGTGATGCATGCAAAGACAAAACACATAGAGATTAAGTATCACTTCCTAAGAGAGAAAGTGGTAGAGAAATAAGTCAAGTTGGATTATGTGAATACTAGGGAACAACTAGTAGATATATTCATAAATCCTTTACTGAAGTATACTTTTGAGTATCTTAGGAAGAAGCTGTTAGAATAACTGAGAGGGGGGTGAATCAGTTATCCAGTGTCCCAAAAAAAAATGTATAATCCAAAAAAAATTCTTCAACTTCTGCTACTCGGTAAACATAAAATACTTTCACTATCTATGTTTTTACCGCTTGTCAGTTTAAAACTTATAGTAGTTACCGATCAAATCTAACATGTAATATGCAAAGTATGATAATAAACAAATATCACAATCAACACATAACACAAGAGATTTAACATGGAAACCCTATGAAGGGAAAAACCACTTGGGACTGACAACCCAAAAATGTTCACTCTTCTAAAGTGAGGTCGGTGAAGACCCAACCCTATTAAAGGTTTACAAACACACTATTAGGTGTGACCTTGTTAGAGGATTTTAGACCAGAAGTTATCATCCAACTAGCAGTCACTCTGGGGTTGATAGGATAACAATGTTCACTCTATGAATGAAACATCAAAAAGACTTTCTTAGTCCACTCGGTTAAGAGATTTGACTATGTACAATGGTTAAATATGTAACAGTAGATGATCTACCTTGAAGCAACTTCAATTACAGTTTACAGATCAATGTTCAAGACATTCAAATCTTTCTGATCAATATATCACTTTAGATTCAATACTATATCAACTTACTGTCCGTCGGTAATTACTCTTTGTATCTCGGTAATTGTTCTGCAATTCAGTTCTCACTAACTAGTATGATCAGAATGCATGAAAAATCCTTCACGTGATAATTCTACATTATCTTCTTTCTCCGGCATCTCTCAACAATGAAACCAATGTCTGTTATATAGACGAGTAAATCATTTTCTTTTTGTCCATCAGATTTTGCCGCTTAATCTTATTCATTGATTTTTCTGCTCTAACCTTCTTTAGCTGATGTGTCAGTAACACATTTCAATCTACTCCATTATATCTTTCTTGAATTATGTTAGCCATAGATCTTCATAACAAACTTTATCTGTTACCTCGATTTAATACACATTACAACTCATCACTTTATCAGCTAAACTGATCATTTAATTCCTTTCTATTCTACTCGGTTAACAAAGAAATGTGTCAGTGAACACAAGCTTAGTTAACACTATGCTCAGTATACACTACACTCTGTCGATGTATACTAGAATGCTTTATTTACCGACAACACTTCTTTGTGTCTTTCAGCTCTATTCTTCATCATAGATGAATGCAACATAATAAAGTCAATATCATCAAGTCATAGACTCATCAACAAGTTACTCAGTGTATTCCTTATCCTCATCTGATATATACATCTTCCTCATGTAGATATTTATATTCTTCATCTCTTTCACCTTTCTTCAGATGTGTCAGTATAGTAACTTACAAGATAAGTATTGTCAAGCTAGTTGACATCAATGACAACATATTACTGATTTAATCATCTTGCATATCTAATCAGAAACTCCTTAGTGATCTTAAATCATAGATTCTTCATTCAGTGTTCTAAATTAGTTGTAGTTCAGCAATCTCTCCCTTTGGCATTGATGACAACTCAAGTAATATGAAGTGTACCATACACATACCAAACATGTATTCTACAACTATGTAAACAAATGCTTTGCTAAGCTCATACAACATTAATATGTTTAATCACTATGTTACTAAACAATATTATCAATGCAGCTTTGACATTCTGCAAATATGATCTTTTTAGCTCTCAGATTCCTTCTTCTGTTCTTAGTAACTAATCTTCAGTGTTCTATTTCTTTCAGACTATCTCTCCCTTAGATAGTTCTCATTGGTGCATATTGTTTCATATTATTTATCTCTCCCTTTGACAACAATGCCAAAGAAACAAATAAATAATCAGCTCTATAGTAGCTAAGTAACTCTCTATTGTCCAATACATTCTCTATATCTTTATATACCGATATCCCAATCTGTTTCAGTTCTCCAAACTTAATCACAACCATCAACATTATCCAAAGTGTGAACTATGCTGCATAAACATGTGTGATCTTCTGATAAGTGTAAACTGATGCAACATCCAGATCACATTAGTGACCGATAGACAGGGGACAGACCCCAAGTCTAGTCCTCAAATATTCAAATGTGTCCTTCGGTAGAGGCTTTGTAAAGATATCTGCAAGTTGTTCTTTAGATGTAACAAAATCTAACTTCACTTGCTTCTCTTGCACTTGTTCTCTTAAGTAGTGATACTTAATTGATATATGCTTTGTCTTAGAGTGCATCACTGGATTCTTTGAGATATTGATAGCACTTGTGTTGTCACAGTATATAATCACTGGGTCAGTGATTACCTCATTCATTCCTTCCAACACTTGCTTGATATATGCAATGTTTGAGAAATTAGTAGCAGTAGCAACATACTTTTCTTCAGCTGTAGACTGAGAAATACAAGCCTGCTTTTTACTTGTCCAGGTTACAAGTCTTTCACCAAAGAAGAATGCTCCTTCGGTGGTGCTTTTTTTGTTATCCACATTTCCAACCCAATCAACATCGGTATAGACCATCAGTTCAAACTTACCTTCCTTAGGATACCATAAACCATAATCCTCTATCTTTTTCAAGTATCTTAAGATCCTTTTAGTAGCAATCATGTGTGATTCTCTAGGATTTGTAGAAAATCTAGCAACAATTGCCACATCATGTGCTATATCTGGTCTACTTTGAACTACATATGTTAGCTTACCAATCATGGATTGGTAAAGTGTCTAGTTCACCTCTATAGTTTCATCTTCCTTAGTCAGTTTACATCTAGTAGCCATTGGTGTTCCCACAAGTTTTGCATCTTCCATGATGAATGTCTTCAAGACTTCATTTATGTACTTGGACTATGTGATGAATATCCCATCACTCTGCTGAATCACTTGTAATCCTAGAAAGAATTTAATCTCTCCAAACATAGACATTTCAAACTCATTCCTCATGTCATCAGCAAAAGATTTACATACATGATCTTGACCTCCAAAAATAATATCATCAACAAAAATTTCAGCATTAATAACAGTGTCATCAGTATCACCTTTCATGTACAAATTATTGTTTTCACTAGTTCTTACAAATCCAATACTTGACAAGTAAGTACGCAGCCTTTCATACTAGGTTGTCAGTGCTTGCTTCAAACCATATAAAGCTTTTTGTAATCTACATACCATGTTTCTATTGTCTGGATCAATGAATCCTTCAGGTTGTTTTATGTAGACCTCTTCTTCAAGTATACCGTTCAGAAATGTTGACTTCACATCCATTTGATAAACCTTCAATTTCTTGTGTGAAACATATGCAAGTAGCATTCTAACTCCTTCCAATCTAGCAATAGGTGCAAATGTCTCACCATAGTCAATGCCTTCTTCCTATGCATATCCCTTGCATACCAATCTCGCTTTATTTCTTGTCACTTCACCATTTTCATTCAGTTTGTTCCTGAATATCCACTTAGTACCAATAACATTTTTATCTTTAGGGCAAGGTACTAAGGACAAAGTTTTTTTCTTCTCTATTTTTTCTATTTCCTCTTTCATTGCATTAACCCATTCTTCATTCTCTAATGCAACTTTCACATTTTTTGGTTCAAATTCACAAACTAGACATGTACCTTGTCTTGCTTTGCTTCTTGTCTGCATGCCAGCTTGTCTATCTCCAATAATTTGTCTCAGGATGATGTCTCTGACAAAACTAGCCAGTACTCAATTTCTCATTTCTTGTTCATCTTGTTCAGGTTCATGTGCTTGCTCGGTAGCTCCATCTTGTTCATCGGTTTCCCTTTCTTGTTCCTCGGGGTTATTTTCCTGTTGACCGGTTATCACAGGTTGTGACTTCAGTAGATAGTCAGCAAGTTCAATGTAAGTGAATCTACCATAGTCTTCTAGTTCCTTTCTTTCCTCTATGTTCTTGTCATCAAACTCATCAACATAGACATTAGTACTTCCAATTATCTTATTTATAACCTTATTCAAAAATTTGTATGCTTTACTCTTAGTAGAATATCCTAAGAATATTCCTTCATCACCTTTAGAATCAAATTTACCATTTCTCTCATCTTTCAGAATAAAACATTTGCTTCCAAAAATCCTAAAATAACTTACAATAGGTTTGTTTCCAAACCATAGCTCGTAAGGTGTCCGGTTGGTGTCCTTATTTAGTTGTACTTGGTTAAGCACATATATAGTTGTACTAATAGCTTCCCTCTAGTATGTCTGAGAAATATTCTTTTGTAGCATTAGTGTCCTTGCATAGTCAATGATTGACCTGTTCCTTCTTTCAACAATCCCATTTTGCTGAGGTGTTCTCAGTGCAGAGATCTATCTTTTGATACCATGCTCATTACAGAAATTAGTAAATTCATCAAAGATAAGTTCACCTCCTCTATCAGATCTTAAGCATTTTAACTCTTTTCCAGTCTCTTTTTCTACCTTTGCCTTATACCACTTAAACATCTTAAATGCTTCAGATTTTTCTTTTAAGAACATGACTATCATCAGTCTAGTATAGCCATCAACAAAAAGAATAAGGTATCTATCACCATAATAACTCTGAGTTCTCATAGGACCACATAGGTCGGTATGAACCAACTCAAGTATCTTCTTTGTTGAGTAGTCTTTGCTTTTAAAACTAGACTTAGTCATTTTACCTTTCTGACATTCATGACACATAGCATGATCCAGTTTTAATAAGTTAGGCAGCCCTCTAACTCTTTTCCTCTTACTAATCTTGATCATGTTATCAAAATTCACATGACATAACCTTTTATGCCACAACCATGCATCTTCATCCTTCATTAATAAACAAGAAGACTGATCAATATCAAGATAAAATAGATTACCTCTAGATTGTGTACCGGTTCCGACAAGTCTTCCTCCATCATCATAGATTCTTACCTTTTTTCTCTCAAAAGCAATTCGGTGGCCTGAGTTATTCAGCTGTGCCACACTTAACAAATTATAGTTTAGTCCATCTACCCATTATGCATTTTCACATTTTATTCTATCATTAATCATTAGTGAACCTTTACATTTTACCATACAGGGTGCATCATTTCCCATCCTTACAGATCCTCCATCATATTCATCAAGTAGATCAAATTTCTCTATATCACCAGTCATATGATGTGTACAACCATTGTCTATGATCCATGTATCATTTCTGATTATTTTAGAGATTAGTGTTGTTTCTTCATGTTTCTCTTCTTCCTCTGAATCATCTTTCATAGAAACAAATACTACTTCTACATCATCATCAGTGTCAGATTTAGATTCAAATTCTTGGGCTATGTGACATACCTTTTTCCCTTTTTCGTAGTTATCTCAGTTATTTCTATTTTTGTGTCAGTAGCCTCTATTGAATCTTCTCCCTTAGCTTCCTTTAGATTGATCTTTAGATCTATCATCATCTTTCTTATTCAGACATCTAGTAGTGATGTGGCCAACTTCTTTACAATTAAAGCATGCCAAAGGTAGCTTACCTCTATACCTTCCTTTACCCTTGGGTATTCTTCTGGCCATAAGAGCTTCAAGCTCATCAAACTCATCGTCGATACCACTATCGCTATCATTATTCTTACTATTCTTGCTACTAGACTTACCAATCTTCAAAGAGGACATGAAAGAAGATTCAACAAAAGGTACAACACTATTGTCAAAATTATTCAATTCAAAGGTTGTAAGATTACCGATCAGTGTGTCAATACTAAGGTTGTATGTAGCCCTATTTTCATGAATTGTAGAGATCCTATTCACATAAACTGACAGCAAAGTTCTGAGAATTTTTCTTATCACTGTTTCATCCTCAATAACTCCATCAGATGCTCTAATAGAATGTACTACCTCTTTCAGTCTATTTGTGTATTGCATAATGTTCTCACCTTCTTTCATCTTCATATCATCAAATCAACCTCTTAGGCTTTCTGCTCTAGCTCTCTTAACATTCACATCTCCACTGTATATTTGAGTCAGTTTATCCCACATGGCTTTGGCAGTTGTGCATCCCTGAATGTCTTCAAATTCGACATCAGTATAGGAAGCAACAAGTTCCATCATAGTAATATTGTGTTCATGCCTATCCTTTAGTTGATCAAGTGTCAAGGGACCAGTGGTCGGTTGTATATAGCCATTCTCCATCAGTTCTAGTGCAAAATTCCCAATTCCAGATATGTGCAACTTCATCCAGCTCTGCCATATTGCAAAGTTATCTTTGTTCAATCTTGGCACTTCCCTCTTATACATCTTGAGACCTTTGTGCTAGAGTCCTTAAAACTCTATTCTAAGCAACCACATCTCTGATACCAATTGTTAGAATAACAAAGAGGGGGGTGAATCAGCTATTTAGTGTCCCAAAACAAAATGTATAATCCAAAACAAGTTCTTCAACTTCTTCTACTCGATAAACATAAAATACTTTTACTGTCTGTGTTTTTACCGATTATTAGTTTAAAACTTATAGTAGTTACTGATCGAATCTAACATGTAATATGCAAAGTATGATAACAAAAAAATATCACAATCAACACATAACACAAGAGATTTAAAATGGAAACTCTATGAAGGGAAAAACCACCTGGGATCGGCAACCCAAAAATGTTCACTCTTCTGAAGTGAGGTCGGTGACAACCCAACCCTGTTAAAGGTTTACAAACACACTGTTAGGTGTGACCTTGTTAGAGGGTTTTAGACTAGAAGTTATCATCCAACCAATAGTCACTCTAGGGTTGATAGGATAACAATGTTCACTCTATGAATGAAACATCAAAAAGACTTTCTTAGTCCACTCGGTTAAAATATTTGACTATGTATATTGGTTAAATATGTAACAGGAGATGATCTTCCTTGAAACAACTTCAATTGCAATTTACAGATCAATGTTCAACTCATTCAAATTTTTCTGATCAATATATCACTTCAGATTCAATACTATATCAACTTACTATCCATCGGTAATTACTCTCTGTAGCTCGGTAATTATTTTTTAGTTTAGTTCTCACTAACCAGTATGATCAGAATGCATGAAAACTCCTTCACGCGATAATTTTGTAGTATCTTCTTTCTCCGACGTCTCTCAACAATGAAACCAATGTCTCTTATATAGATGAATAAATCATTTTCTTTTTGTCCATCAGATTTTGCCGCTTAATCTTATTCATTGATTTTGCCACTCTAACCTTCTTCGGCTAATGTGTCAGTAACATGTTTCAATCTACTCCATTAGATCTTTCTTGAATTATGTTAGCCATAGATCTTCATAACAAACCTTACATGTTACCTCGATTTCATACACTTTATAGCTCATCACTTTATCGGCTAAACTGATCATTTAATTCCTTTCTATTTTGCTCAATTAACAAAGAAATGCATCAGTGAACACAAGCTTGTGGTATACACTACACTCCGTCGGTGTATACTAGAATGCTTGATTTACCAACAACACTTCTTTGTGTCTTTCAGCTCTATTCTTCATCATAGATGAATGCAACGTAATAAAGTCAATATCATCAAGTCATAGACTCATCAACAAGTTACTTAGTGTATTCCTTATCCTCATCTGATATATACATCTTCCTCATGTAGATATTTCTATTCTTCATCTCTTTCACCTTTCTTTAGATGTGTCGGTATAGTAACTTACAAGATAAGTATTGTCAAGCTAGTTGACATCAATGACAACATAATACTAATTTAATCATCTTGCATATCTAATCAGAAAATCCTTAGTGATCTTAAATCATAGATTCTTCATTCATTTTTCTAAATTAGTTTTAGTTCATCAGAAGCTGGGAGTAATTCCCTTCCCTGATTCTGATTAGAGAAAGAGGAGAGAGCATTAGTCCTCAGTGACTGATGGATGGTTGACTACTCTACTTCAGGAGTAGTACCAGTGCTTAAATGTTTGGTGCCCTTTTCCATTGATGTCAAAGGGGGAGTAGTATATAGTCATGAAAAATAGTATTAAAAGGGGAGTCCATATAGAATTAAGGAAGAGTAATATATAGTAGCAAGGGGGAGTAGTATTCAGTCATGGAAGCAGTTTAGTTGAGGTAATGGAGAATATTGAAGAATATTATAGCAGATGGAGGATTCATCCTTGGGGGAGTTTTGATGAGGAAATAGAGAATGTTATAAAAGAATTGTTCATTTGGATTGGTGGTGTTTTTCATTCTATGTGTTGCCATCAATGCCAAAGGGGGGATTGTTGGAGATTTTCCAGCAAGCCAGTGTTGACTGTATGTTTGTCATTGATGACAACATATGGTAAGTAGCATGCATGGAGGAATTATGATAGAAGCTTAGAGTATATGTAGCATGGACATGTTATCAACATGATATCCTAGATGCAGAGGTTAATTGTTAGTATAGACAGTTATGTAGTAGCTTGTGTTAGTAGTGTTCCTGACAGAGTTATAGGTAGTGTTCTATGAGTGATTGTTCGTACAGTAATCATGGAGCCTTGCACATTTGGATATGTGATGGAGACATGTTAATGTTATTAAATTCATGGACACAAAGTTTGATGTGTAGTAGAAGTGAATTTATGTAGTCGCTATTCACCAGTTGCAGTTTCCTGTGTTTATCCAGAAGAGCCGACATAGATTATATTGGTACAGGAGTTGCACCTATCATTTTGGTATGCGTGCTTGGATTAGTGATTGGAGAAGAGTTAAGAATGTTTGGTTAAGCATGCATGATGTGATTCAGCTTGAGGAGAAAGTATCAGTTAGTTTGGTAGAGCTGACAGTGTGTAGCGTGTGTCTACACTTATTGATTCGGACAAGTCCCAGTTTGTGTTCTATTCTTAGTAGAGCCAACTAAGATGTTATTGGAGAGTGTTATTGTTTCCCTAAATATGATTTTAAGGTGGTTCTAATAGGCTGACTTGATTATATCATTTAGAGGAAAGATACTTATAGTTGGTCATTTGTGATCGCTAGAAGGATGGAATAAACATGAAAGTTTATAGCAGAGCAGAGAGTGTGAAGTATTGTGTCATCAAGAAGAGGTCTATGTGATAGATAAGATAGAGTGTGCTATTCATTAGAACTGATCAAGATAGTAGGTCTACCTCGCAGTTCACCAAGATTCAGATATAGTGTGTATTTTTTATTTAGAAGGTTGTTGCCTTCACCCCTTTAAGGAGTGAGCTCTTAGAAATTGCATCCTCACCCCTAACAGGGTCAATCATAAAAGACTCCTAATAGGGTTTGACCTTTAACCAGGTCACTATACTTATTACATTGTAAATATCAACTCCTAATAGGGTTGTAAGATCTTCTAACAAGGATCATTATACACTAGTGCAGTTTATTAGTGGGTGTTAATTCCCACCGGGGTTTTTACCTATTTAGGTTTCCCCATAACTAAAATATTGGTGTTGTGTTAAAGTGTTCTTTCATTATGTTTATGCTTAAAGTTTGAGTATACTTAATTGGATAAAGAATTGAAACTTGTAGATAAATGATTCACCCCCCCTTCTTAGTTATCTCTTGGGACTATTCCTAACAATTGGTATCAGAGCCAAGTGCCTCAGAGAGAAAGTTTAACAACTTGAGGTTGATCATATGGCATTCTTTAGAAAAGACAATCCTAAGTTTGATGGAGAGAACTATCCTGATTGGAAGAACAAAATGGTGACACATTTGCAGTGCATTTCTTTTGAAGTTTTTGAAGTGGCTATCAAAGAAGTTAAGATCCCCTCTCTAGAAGATCTTTCAAAGGAAGATGTTACTAGAAAGAAAAAGGATATGTTCCATCAGAATGTAATAGCGAAAGAAGCCCTTATCAGTGCCTTATCTAATAGTGAGTTTTCAGAGATAAAGAAAGTAGACACAACTTACAAGATAGGGAAGCACCTATAAGACATGTTTGAAGGAGATACACAAGCAAAGAATGCATGCATAAAGACATGGAAGAAAAGATACAATGCATTAGAGATGCTACCTAAAGAAGAAATCAAAGCTTACAACTAAAGGATTAATGAAGCAATTGCTAGTGTATGCACCCTAAAATGGTCACCTAGACTTTGGGCCCCATTCACCATTTTATCAATTTCCTGAATCAATGCTTTGCAATATTTTTAATTTAAATCAATTTCCTTGATCAAATTGTAATTAATTCAATTATTTCAATATTTCCTAAGGTTTGATCATTTTATCCTAAGCCTCATTTAATTAAAAGAAAACTTCCCTTTTAATTAAATAAATCATCTTATTAAAATAAAATTCCTCTTTTAATAAAATCCCCACTTAAAATATCTCTTTGTGTTTAAAAATGAAATAAAATAAATAAATAAATAAATAAAAATCCCTTTTTATCTCCACTTTGAATGCACATACTTTTAATTGGTGGGCCTTTTTCATCTTTTTGCCTCTTAAAGAATCTTGAGCACATAGATCAACCAAGATTTAATCTCCACCATTGCTCATTTCTTTTTGCCTCTTAATCTTGACCATCCTCTATCCTGTATAAGGAGCCCTCTCCTTCTCATTTTATATGATAGAAGATTTTTGTATTGTTATGCTACAGGTTTGGAGAGCAACTTTGGAGAATATTCTTGAGCACTTGAGCTTGGATATTGCAACTTCTCTTTTCTTGTCTTCTTCTCTCATGCCCCATGGCAATTCATTTAGATTAATCTTGCACTTTCATATTAGATTAGATTCATATTTCCTTTCATAGAATAATCTTGCATAAGCATTTTCTTTCATAGATTAGTTTTCTTTTATGCATTGTTATCATTTAGAATAGCTTTCATTTTCATTTGCATGCATACTTGATGATCATGGAGACTAGCATTCTTGCTTTTCCTCTTTGAATCTCTCATTTTATGGTGTACTTGCATGGGCACAAACTAGGTCTAATCTGAGGGCCTCCATTAAAAACCCTTGCACTCTATGAATAGAGAACTATGAGTCACCATTTGAGACCTCATTCTTGAGCAATCTTGGATTTAATGACTTATAGAAGTGTGACAACATTTTAGCACGCAACTGGAATAAGGAATAATGGTGGAGAGATCTCGGAGGAAGACATTATGGATAAGTTGATTACTACTCTTATAATAGAGTATGAAAACAAGATCAACATCCTTGATGAGATCATGTAGATTACAAAAAATTTCAAGAGAGAGACCTTGATTAGCAAAATTTCAGCTTTTGAGATTTCAAGATTGAAGACAAAGCCCAAAAGTGAGACAGCCTTCAAAGCATCAATCCATGGTAAGAAATCTTCAAACACTTTTGGTAATTTTGATGATGAAGATGAAGATAGAGAGATAGATTATATCATTGCTATGATTTCTAAGAAAGAAAGAAAAGGAAAAGGAAATTATGAAGGTCATGTAATAAGATTGGTCACTTTGCATCTAAGTGTCCTACAAGAGTTAAAAAATTCAGAACTAACTACAAGCCTAAGTATACAAAAGAATGTTACTATGCTAGTGATGGAGTTTTTGATGATGATTCAGTTGAAGTTGAAATTGGATTCATTGCCATTATGGAGAAGATGTTTGATGAGATGGATTGTGAAGATGAGAAAAAGGAACAAGAGCTTGTATTGATTTCATAAGTAGACATAAGGACATATTGGATTATAGATAGCGGTTGTTCACATCACATGATAGGTGATAAAGATTGATTTGTTCATCTGGACAAATACAAATGTGGCATGGTTAGATTTGGAGATAACACTCCTAAACCTATCATTGGTAGAGGAGCTATCACATTGGATGGAAAGAACAACACTTTAGGGATCTCAATCTTGCATGTCCTAAAGATTACTTTTCGTTACCAAGCATAGATGCCATCGTGGATTTGACAGTAGGGCATTCAATGTTCTCACTTATGGATGGGTTTAGTGGTTATAATAAAATAAAGATAGCACCTGAAGATCAAGAAAAGACAACATTAACATGTGCATGAGGAACATTTTTGTTGGAATGTTATTCCTTTTGGTCTAAAGAATGCTGGAGCAACGTATCAAAGAGCCCTGATGACCATATTACATGACATGATGCATAAGTTCATGGAGGACTATGTAGATGATATACTTGCTAAATCTGACTTAAGAGAAGAACATCTACCCATTTTAGAGAAAATATTTGTAAGATTGGAGAAATTTAAAGTAAGGTTAAATCTAAAGAAGTGTGTATTTTGTGTTCAATCAAGAAAGCTACTAGGGTACATTATTTCAGGAAATGGAATAGAGGTAGACCCCACCAAATTCAAAGCCATCATGGAAATGGAAGCACCTAGAAACATAAGTCAAATGAGATCTCTTCAAGGTAGGATCCAATCCATTCGAAGGTTCATCTCTTAATTAGTAGAAAAGTGCCATAATTTCACTCAACTCCTTCATAAGGACATAGTTTTCAAATGGGATGATAAATGTGAAGAAGCCTTCAATTTGTTGAATAAATATTTGATGAATCCTCCAAATTTGATGCCACCTTTAAGAGGCAAGCCTTTAACCCTATATATTTTAGCGACTGAACATTCATTAGGGGCACTCCTAGCTCAAGAGGATGAATCAGGAAAAGAAAAGGCCATATACTACATAAGAAGAACATTGGTAAAATATGAGTTGAATTATACTTTCATTGAAAGAGCATATTTGACCGTAGTTTTTTCTTCCCAAAAATTATGCCACTATATATTATCCCACAAAATTTGACTTATTACAAAGATTGATCCCTTGAAATGTCTTCTTAGCAAAATAGCATTGAATGGGAGACTAGCCAAATGGGTCATGGTGCTAAGTGAATTTGACATAGAATATGTAGATCATAAATCTATCAAGGGCCAAGTAAGAGCTAATCAATTAGCAGAATAACCATTACAAGATGACCATCTAATACAAGTGGAATTTCTAGATTCTGAAACTGTAAATGTTGAAGAAAAAACATGGCAATTATATTTTGATGGTTCCTACACCCAACATGGATTAGGAGCAAGCATACTTTTGATTAATCCTCAAGGATCTACAATTTTGAAATCATATAAATTTCTATTCCCATGCACCAATAATATAGTTGAATATGAAGCATTGGTCATTGGGATCAAATAGGCATTAGAATGGAAAGTGACAGAGCTACAAGTCTATGGAGATTCACAATTAGTTATCAATCAAATTAATGATGAATATCAGACTAAAGATGACAAGTTGATACCTTACAAAAGTATGGTTGAGAATTTCAAGAAGTCATTCACTCTCAACATATTTGAGCAAGTCCCAAGAGAGAAGAATAAAGAAAAAGATGTAATGGCAACTTTGGCATCACTTCTTCAAATACCAGATCAAAGCGCCATATATGAATTCCTGGTAGAAGAAGTTGAGAAATCCGCATTTGACCCTACCCATCCTCATACCATTTTCTTGCTAACCGGACATGAATCACCTTGGTATGGAGCTATTCATAACTACTTAAAAGACCAAATCCTACCTGTGGACTAAACTAGGAATCAAAAGAAAAGCTTTATATGCCAAGCCTCTCGTTATACCTTAATATCTAACATGTTGTATCATAATAGTCTAGATAGAATGCTTCTAAGATGTCTAGAGGAAGAGGAATCAGATATAGCCTTACAAGAAATTCACGACAGGATTTTTGGGTTACATTCAAATGGTTTAACCCTAGCTAAGAAACTTCTTAGGATAGGATATTTTTGGCCTACCATGGAGAAAGATGGTTGTCACTTTGCTAAAAATTGTCAAAAGTGTCAATATCATGGGAACTTGATCCATGTACCATCACAAGAGCTTCATCCTATGATGACACCTTGACCATTTTATCAATGGGGTTTACACTTAATAGGGATGATTTATCCACCATATTCAAATGGTCATAAATTTATCATCATTGCAACAGAGTACTTTACCAAATGGGTGGAAGCTATACCCTTGTCAACTACTACAGGAAAACAAATATCCTTGGTTATTCTAAATCACATAATATGTAGATATGGTGTCCCTCATGCCATCATAACCGATAATGCTAAACACTTCAAAAACAAGGATTTGAAAGAGCTATGCACAAAGTTTTGAATGATACATCATTCATCTTTAATATATTATCCCTAAGGTAATGGACAAACAGAAGCAACGAATAAGAACATCTTAAAGATATTGAAGAGAACCATGGATAATTCAGTTAGAGATTGGCATATACAAATAAACCCGACCTTATGGGCTTATAGGACAAGTATCAGAATGCCAATAGGAGCTACACCATTTTCCTTAGTCTTTGGAGTAGAGGAATTTTTACCTTTGGAGGTAGAAATTCAATCTTTAAGAGTATCTCTACATGGTTTGATAAGTGAGGAAGATTATAGAGTTGTTAGGTTGCATGTGTTGGAAAGTTGACTATACTGGTGTATATGACTTAATATAGTGTTGTCATTATGGCAACAAACTCATATGATGTTTTGGAGTCAGCGCTCATGATAAGAAGATAAAAAATTGGCTAAGTGTTGAAGATTGGACAGTGTACAGAGTACCTGAAGGTCAGAACGTCAGCGCACATACATATGACAAAATTATGGTATGCACCCTAGAAATTAAGTTGGTAAGACCATATTCATGCTAATTTTAAAAGCACATGATCTGAAGATTTAGTATGAGGAAGATAGAGAGAGTTTAAGTTGCATAGACAGTGAATGCCAGAGAAGAACAAAGCAAGTAGCTGACTATTGGTATTTTGGTTAGTGGTTATATTATTAAGTTTTAAAGGCTATGCACCTATTGTAATTAGGTTGTAGACATATAATTATGTTTTTTTGTAAACACGCTTGAGCCAATTCAATTGGAAGCGTTGTATGTAATCGCTTAAAGGGCCGACCAAGTTAATTATTTTGTATGCGCATATAAATATTAGATGTGTCATTGTAATGAAGCATGAAAATTGATATAGAGTTGAAATAAGTAGAGAAGAAGTGTGTGAAGAGTTGATAAGATGTATTAGAGCTTTACAAGAGGTCAAAGCATCAGTGCATCAAAGGAACTAATCAGATAAGTAGTGTCACAATGCCAGTTCATCCAGCAAATATATTGTGTATCTAAGATGAGAAGGTTGTAGCCTTCACCATTTGAGCAGTGAGCTCTAGGAGAGTGTGTCCCCACCCCTAATAGGGTTAATTTTAAAAGACTCCTAAAAGGGTCCGACCCTTGACAAGGTCACTATACTAAACACATTGTAAAGCAACTCCTAACAGGGTTAAGGATCTTCTAACAAGGATCATAAAACACTAGTACAAATTATTAGTAGGTGTCAATTCCCATAGGGATTTTTACTTATTTGGGTTTCCCTGTAACCACATTGGTGTTATGTGTTGAGTTCATCTTTCTTATTTATGTTGATGTTCATTTCAGTACTTAAGCATTCAAGTTAAGTTTAAGAAGTAAATAAAAAAGATTAAATTAAGTGAACACTGATTCACCCCCCCCTCTTAGTGTTCCCATTCCTAAAAATTGGTATCAGATCTTTGGTCCTCAGAAAAGAAGTTTAACCACTTGAGGATATCATGGACAAGATAGAAATGAAACATCTAAAAAGAAATCTTGAAGTTGCTCTTGAAGACCTGGACAAATCTGAAAAAGAAATTGAAGAACTAAAAGAAAAAGTTAGTGATGCTCAAGCCATCATCAAAAGGCTAAGAAAAGATTTGAAAGAATGCTCTACCAATGAGTTAGAGATATTGATCAAGAAGTTGAATGAAGAAAATTCATCCGTGAAAGAACAAATTGAAGAATTGGATGATAAGCTAACCAACAATCAAGATGTCTATGAAGAACAAATCAAGGAGAACCTTCAACTGAATGAAGAATTAAGGAAAGAAAACATGGAAATATTGGAGTTAAGAAACAACAAGGAAAGCTTGGAATCTGAATTGAAAGAGGCTAAGAATCACATTGATAAATTATAAAAAAGCAAGGATTTGATTAAATCTTAATTATATGCTCGGAAGCTTAAAGGAGATACTAGCGGCATTAGATTTAATGAAGCACAAAATTAGATTGACAACATGCAAGCAAGAATGAAAGCACTAGAAGACACCACAGATGCTAAGGAGATTGGAAGTTAGACTAAAGATCATGTTGAACCATCCAAGAATGAGTGCAAGCCAGTAGATCAAACTTGTTATGCATGTAACAAGCATGGACATATAGCAAGGAACTATACAAAGGTATGACCTTTTAATGGTTACTGTTATTCATGAAATAAATTTGGATATAGAGCTTTGAATTGATAGACAAGTCAGAAGAACAAGACTCGGCATAATCAGAGAAATCTGAATCAGCCAAATGTAAGAAGTTCTTAGAATGTTACATGTTAGATATGTAACTATAATGGTCACTCAGCTAGATAGTGTAAAATAGTGACCCATGTCAATGCGCTAAGGAATATAAGGCCTCTAGTTATTTATCACTCATGTAACAAGGCTGGACACATCTCAAATTTTTGTAGATCAAGGACGCAAAGTCAGGAAAGCCCTCAAAGCTAGAAGAATCAATATTGGATACTGAAGGAGAAGTCAAGTTTGTGAAATCTTTAGAAGATGCGAGCATGATTTGGTAAGAGGTGAAGAAGGATAAGGTTGATAAGCATGTATTGGATGTATCCATAGTGGATGCACCATCTACATCTAGATGAATGGCCCTTAGGGTCATAGGGGGAACTAATTTAGCTCTAGACCCTTGCGCGGCTGGTATACTCACCCTCTGAGTATGCACCTTTGGATTTAATCTTTTGGAGACTAGAAGAACCTATGTGCAAGAGCGCACTAGCTGATTGATAACATAATGAAAGTTGGATATTTTCAATGAAAGTCTGGTTTGCGTGGCAAGCATTAATGGTGGAATCATTACTTTAAAGTACACAAAATCTTTTAGATCTCTCATTGCATTCAAATTCAGAGTGATTAGAGAGTAGAGGATCCCTAGTATTTGATTGTGAAGGATTGCAGATTGATTCACCAGTGATTAGTAGTGCATTTGATCAGTTGCGGAATCCCTAATCCATCGCGCCAATTTAGAAGTCTATGAGATCATTTGGAAAGTGATATACAAGTAAGTAATGGCTACTCCCATTGTATTTGATGTGGTGGAGAAGAAGAGATATGTGTTTAAGATTCATCCATTCAAATCCACACTAGACAACCTAGAAGGTGCATTCTCCCACACTCCCATGGGTTTTATGCATGTGGAAGATATTAGGGCATACATATATTGCAAGAAGGAACCAGTAGGTTTGGATAGAATAAGAGAACACATGGAAACAATGATGAAACCTGATAAAACCTTCATGGATGAGTATGCACAATTGGAAAATCATCCTATAGTGGAATATGTTATGGCATATGAGTTCTATGAGTCAGAATGGATCAAGATCCTACTCAGTAGGATCCATGATGACCTATTTTGGATAGGTGAAGTACCAGTTAGGATAACAGGAGATCTAATTCATGAGATGATAGGACTCTCAAGGATAGTTGTTGTTCTTCCAGTGGGAAAGGATGCCAGAAAAATTGTAGAACGGGCTTGTAAATAAAGAAGTGATAGGCACGGAATGACAATAGAGCATATAGAGGAGAAAGACATCAAATTGATGTCTATGATACTAGGATATAGGTTCCAGCACACCACCAGAGTAAACAACATGTCAGCAGCCACCATTCTAGTAGCAATAAGGTTGGTAAGAGAGAATGGAGAGTTTACTTTGTGTGAGATCTTGCATGCACAGCTAATAGACAACATAAGATCCATCAAGCATGACAAGACCAAGATATTCAGGTTTGGGTCTTTAATAATCTATATGTACTTCCATATTCTTGGAAAGGTGTCTGATTTGTATCTAGACAAATCTATTCCCACTATACCATAGATATCCTTTAAGGCATCCATAGAAAGTACCCTTAAGGATTAAATGGAATTGGAGTTGAAAACATTCAGAGTGAGAATGCAAATGAGGTATAGGATACCTGAAAAGATAGTTGAAAAATACAAGGATAGTATTTGTTTCATGGTAGAGACTGATACAACATACATGAAGGCTATTGAACTAAGAACAAAGTGGATTCATCCACTGGGATATGAAGTTGAAGAGCCTATTCTAGAGGCTTATGCTCAATTTATTTTGTCATCACCTAAGGACCTCAATGAACCTAGATGGTGGACTTATGAAGAGAAAACAAGAGAAGTAGATGTTGTATTGAACAGTGCAGCAACAAAAAGAAAAGTTGCCAAGGTTACTTCATAGATTTTTAAAATTCATGGAGTATCTCAAGAAGACCTAGACAAAGAAAGGAAAGAGAAGATTTCTTTGGAAATAGAGAGAACAGTTGCAACAAAGATAGAATCTGATGACCCAAAGATGAAGAAGGTGAAAATTGAGAAATCAGATGATCAAAAGGGTAAAACTGATGTTGCCCCTCCTAAACCCAAGGAAACTATTGATCTTACTAATCCTCTAGAGTATAAGACAATAGAAAAGAGGAAGAAAGAGACATGAACAAGTCATCCATCCTCATGCACCACAAGGAGTCAGAAGAAGAATACACAAGCACCACCTCAAGTAAGTTTTAGACCTAGTCTAAAAGTATTCAATTCAAGAATAGTAGAAGAAGGAAAGATAGATCAGATAGAAATTTTTATGACAAGTACAATGAGATAGATAAGTCCGAGATCCATAGCATGATTATCAAGCACATGCTTAAGTTTAAAAAGACAATATTAGAGTTGAAGACAGTAATTACAGATAATGTATGGAATATCTTAGATTTCTTGAAAAGGTAGGCTATAGAAGAGGATTTGAGAATAAGGGAGAAGATCCTAGATGAGAGCCTACCAGTATGTTCTCTAGAGGAGAAGACATTATTGTTTGATCTAGTAAAGCCACATCTTAGAACAAAATCAAGGACTTTTCACATTATGGATAAGAACTATGATCTTGTTGCAAAGGAAACTGAGAAAGCATTTGACATAGTTTTCCTAAATAGGGACATGTTCCCTTCTACTGTGCCCACAACACAAGTTCCCACAAAGGTTGCAAAGGATTCATGGATCATAAATGTACCATCTATAGGTCCACATGATTCAACGCATATAGTTGATGCACCCACAGAGGTAGAGAAGCCTGCGCCTATAGTAGAAGTTCAAAAGAATGACATAATTTTTATTGACAATGTATAGATAGCTATGGCAGCCTCCAACATTGAATTAGATAAGTTTGATGAGGCATTTGTGAGTACTCAAGAGGTTGTGACTCTATGTGGTAACACCCCTCCCAATCAGCAAGAAGTTTTGATTGAGGATATAACAAAGGAAGAAGGAGAAAAAGAAAAAGAAGAAGAAAAGGAAGCAAAAAAAGAGAAAGGAGATGAGAGTATGCAAACTGATGAGCCATCTATTGAGATGAAAATTAGTGTTAAGCATGAAACAAATGGACAATACACCTATCACTCCACTACCTTCAACAACATTGTTGTCAAGTTTGACACCTGACACAACTAATATGGATTCATGGGGAGAAGAAGACCTAATCAAGATCAGTGTCTTAGCTATGGAGAAGGCCAAGGAGAAATAGGTAATGAGGAATCCCCTCTTTGTAGAATCAGTAAATATCCTGAACAACTTGTTACCAGTAGATAAGAAACTGTCCAAGATATACTCTGTTGATGATGTAAGTGCAATTCTTTCATAGTTCAAGAGTAATTTCTCTAACTTGGAAGAATCAACATCATTAGTTGTAGAGGAGAAGTATATGAAGAAAAGACTAAATGAGTTGGTCAGTAACTTCTAACTAGACCTTAGTTCACTCAAAGTTGGACAAGAAACTTTGAAAGAGTTTGCAGTAAAAGGAAGGAAAATTGTTGCTGACTGTATGAATCAAGATAAGTTGACAGCTGATCACTACAAGAAGATTCAAGAAGTAGAGGCCATGATTGAAAATGTGAGGAAGTTAGTAGAAGATCCCTCTACTAATGTAAACATGTGTAACAATGTATATCAAGGATAGATTGACAAAATTGAGAAGGCAGAAAAGGAGATGTTAAAGATAAGGGCTAGGCAGACTCAACTTAGAAATGCTCTTGCACCCTCCCTAGATGTGTTGAATCAGAATATAAGGGAGATCAATGCCACCATCGTGACATATGATCAAGGTCCTAGTTTAGATTTGGAGAAGATGGAGAAACTACAATATGCCTTATGCGCCCATCTCCAAACAATCAATGCATTGATTGCATTTTGGAAGCAAGAGATCCAAAATCTACAGATTGCATATCCAGATGTACTTTCAGTGTAAGTACTTGTACAAATTTAGTTTTGTAACACCTTTTTCATTAATGTCAAAGGGGGAGTATGTATAGAATATGGAGCTATAAATATGTAAAGAAAATGTATAGTAAGAAGATATAAGGGAGATATAAGATAGAGTATGATTAAGTGATTTTTGTATTAAGGGACAGTTAGTAACTTTGTCATATTCCTTTGTTTCCATCAATGAAAAAGGGGGAGATTGTTGGAAAGTTGACTATACTATTGTATATGACTTAATATAGTATTTTTATTATGGAAACAAAGTCATATGATGTTTTGGAGTCAACGCTCATGATAAGAAGATCAGAAATTGGCTAAGTGTTGAAGACTGGACAATGTACAGAGTACCTAAAGGTCATAACATTAGTGCACGTGCATATGACATAATTATGGTATGTGCCCTAGAAATTAAGCTGGTAAGACCATATTCATGCTAAGTTTAAAAGTGCATGATCAGAAGATTCAATATGAGGAAGATACAGAGAGTTTAAGCTGCACAGACAGTGAATGCCAGAGAAGAATAGAGCAAGTAGTCAACTGTTGGTATTTTGGTTAGCAGTTATATTATTATGTTGTAAAGGCTACATGCCTATTGTAATTAGGTTTTAGACATGTAATTATGTTTTTTTGTAAACACGCTTGAGATAATTCAATTGGAAGCATAGTATGTAATCGGTTAAAGGGCCGACCTAGTTAATTGTTTTGTATTCGCATATAAATATTGGATGTGCCATTGTAATGAAGCATGAAAATTGATATAGAGTTGAAATAAGAAGAGAAGAAGTGTGTGAAGAGTTGATAAGATGTATTAGAGATTTGCAAGAGGTCAAAGCATCAACGCATCAAAGGAACTAATGAGACAAGTAGTGTCATAGTGCCAGTTCATCGAGTAGATATAGTGTGTATCTAAGATCAAAAGGTTGTAGCCTTCACCATTTGAGCAGTGAGCTCTAGGAGAGTGCATCCCCACTCCTAACAAGGTTAATTGTAAAAGACTCCTAACAGGGTCCTACCCTTGACAAGGTCACTGTACTAAATACATTGTAAAGAAACTCCTAACATGGTTAAGGATCTTCTAACAATGATCATAAAACACTAGTACATATTATTAGTGGGTATCAATTCCCACCGGGGTTTTTACATATTTGGGTTTCCCCGTAACCACATTGGTGTTATGTGTTGAGTTCATGTTTCTTATTTATGTTGATGTTCATTTCAGTACTTAAGCATTCAAGTTAAGTTTAAGAATTAAATCAAAAAGATTAAATTAAGTGAACACTGATTCACCCCTCCCCCCCCTCTCAGTGTTCCCATTCCTAAGAGCATGAACTAGAACTGCTAGATGAAAAAAAACAACAAGCCTTTGATCACTTGAAAGTATATCATAAAATAATGTCAAGGACCTATAATAAGCATATCAAGTCAAGAACATTCCAAATAGGTGACTCAGTTTTGTGAGAAAATCCCAAAAATCAAGCAGAAAGAGAAAAGAAAGGAAAATTGGAAGCAAACTGGTTAGGACCTTTTGTGATCACTTTGTCTTTTGGGATAGGTACCTATAAGCTAGTTGATTGTGATGGAGAAGAATTACAGGAACCTATCAATAGCATTCATCTAAAAAGGTTTTACACATGAAGTAGATGAAAGAGTATAAAGAGAAAAGAGTATCAGAAAATAAGATGGATAGCATCCTATTTATTGTATATAGTCAAAAGAGATCCTCAAAAATACCAAAAAAAACATTGAAAAATAGAAAAGAATAAACAAATCAGAAATGCAGAAAAGATAAAAAATAATGGAAAATTGACCATGAAGAAAGCCAAAAACATTCATATATGATCCTCAAAAAAATGTTGTCTTGGTGAAAACCTAGAAAATAGGTGCCTTGATGGTATGAAAAGAAAAAAAATTGGAAAAAGAGAAAATACAAAAAATATTAGAAAAGAGAAAAAGTGCCTTGGTGAAAACCTAGCAAATAGGGGCCTTGGTAGCAAAAAAAGGAAAAAACCTTTAAAAATAGAAAAAGAAAGCAAGATCCATTCAATTAGTGAAAACCTAGTAAATAGGCACCATTGAAATTCCAATTCAGTCGCATACCTAGCAATCATCCTTGTCAATATTGCATTCATCAACATTTGTATATATTGCACAATAAAACCCCACAATTACATTTGCAAGTACCTAAAAAATTTTGTCACCTAATCTGGAAATTGTCCTAAGTCCAACATTGAAATCATATCAAACTGGGGGAAATCTACTATAAAGGAGGAAGGATTCATCAAAAGAAAACTTCAATCAATAATCAAATAGATTCATAAAAAACACAAGTGAAACACTCAATCAAATCCTAACTATAATCCATTATGAACCAAACACAAATTTTGATCCAAGATCTTACACGACCCTATCTTTATCAGGATTAAAAGTATGAAATGGATGGAATTATACTTGAAATATGGATTTGAAAAATATTGCAATTTTTTTTTCTAAAAGTGATGACTTGATTGATGAAATCATGTCTTTCTAGTGAATCGATGAAAGTTTTTAAACTAGACAAGCTATGATGAAATCATGATAGTTTATTGATTTCTGAATGACTGTCTTAAGATCAAAGTTTTAAAGCATGTATTATTTTTCTAAAGATGTGATCATCAAAGAATCATTGAAGACTTGTACATACGATCAAACTAAGATTTTTGTTTGTTTACGCAAAATGATACCTTGGATATTTTGATGTTCAATATCATAATACCAAAATCCACTTGCAACATAGAATCAAACAAAATCGGTATTTGTAATCTCATGATTGACTTCAATTAGTGAAATTCATACCATGGGATGGGAAAGCAACGTAAGAGGTGAAATAAGTATTCATATCATCATGGTTGAACTAGTGATGATTGTACCAAATTAAGGATTCCAAAAAATGCTCAATGATGAATATAAGCTCCAAATTTTTGAAAAAAGTGACAGCTAGTTGCATACATCTTAGATTAAATGCATTTAACATATTTTCCTTTCTTATCCTAAATAAAAAAACTAAATTGCAAGAGGAAAATAGAAAGGGGGTGTAGTCAAATAAAAAATCAAAGGAACATCAAAAACTATAGGTGATCGAGTGTGTTGGAAATCCAAAATAAAAAACAAGGGTGCATTACATTAGTTCATGATCATTTGTTAGATCCATGTTATCTTGCTTTCATTTAGGACTTTCCACCCTAAAAGTTCAATTAGATTATTTACATTAGTTTTCATTCATTTTAATCTAAGTTCATTACATTTAGCTTGCATCAAACTTACATAAAATTAATTGCATTAGGTTACATTCATTTAAAGATCCAATTCAATTAAGTTCTTTGCATTAGGTTACATGCATGTTAAACTTCAAATTCATCAAGTAACATTGCATTAAGTTGCATTCATTTTAAAAATCCATATCATTTAGTGTACATTCCTTAAAAAATCATTCATATTAAATCCATTAAGTGCATTTACCATTACATTCATTAATTAACGATCATTACATCCATTATATCATTTCATTCAAATAGACATAAATTCATCATTAGGTGCATATCATTTAGCTCATTTAAAAAAAATTCACATTGCATCATTCATTTAAATCCATTCATTCAAAGCTCATCCTACATTATATATCATTACATTCATTTACATCATTCATCTATATAACAAATAAAATTTAGAATCATTAATCATTAAATATCCATAACCATTATTCATTACATCATATAGGTCCATCACATTTTTACATCACATTTTCATACCATAAATCCATTACATTTGTATCCATTACATATATCCATATTATCAAAAAATAAATATATCCATATGCGTCATTACATCACATTATTCATTAAATCATTACACCATCATACAACACATTTATATATCATTTACATCCATAAAATATCATAAATCATATCATACATTCATATTGCATCCATTCATTTATTTCTATGTCATACATAAGACAACCATTTAAGCATAACTAGAACATATGCATCCATATCATTAACTGCATTTTGAAAAGCATTAAACAAAGCATATAGGAGATAAAATCATATAGATATTCATATCATAGTAAAACACCTAAAAAATGAGGTCCAACACATAAATGACATCACATAAAGTAAATCTATCAATTGAGTATCATAGTCTATAGTATCATCATCATAAATCAATTGAGTATCAAAGTCTATAGTATCATCATAAAACATCAGGAAATCAAAGTCCATCAAAGTATCAACAAGTATCAACACATAACATAAAACACCAACTGATCGAAAGAATAGAACAGGGTCCAATGTCTCGATATCAAAAATGGGATCATCATGTACATCAATGTATAAAAGAATATGTGTCAGATTAGTATCAATCAGCTAGCTGAGCTACTAGCACCATTAGTACCATCATGACTAGGATCAGTATCAGGAGGTCTACTTGAACTAGCCTATAGCCCATGCTGACTCATAGCAACCATAAAAGCTTGCATCATACTACTAAGCTGGATAACTTGTTGTCTAATCTTAGACACATTTGACTGTAAGGCTCAAACATCTGATGTAGCCGCTGGAGCCTCTGAACTAGGAGCTTGTGTAGGAGGAGTCGATGGAGGAGTATTAGAAGAAGAAGGAATGGAAGGCAGTGGCATGGTAGAAGATGGCATCGCAGAGGAAGTAAGAGCCTGTATTGGAGGAGCCTGTGGAATAACCTATGGGATAACCTATGGAGGAGCCTATGTAAGAGGAGCCTATGCTGGTTTGCCCTATGCTTGATCTAACAAAATCTACATGGCCTGAGCATCAATATCAACAGATACCTATGCATCCACCTATCTCTGATGTTAGACCCTATGATGACCCTATCTGGCTGGAGGATCCAAAATAACCGGATTAAAAACTCTATCCACACCACCACCCCTAGGAGGAATAGGCATGACAACAATAACTGGTATCACAACTCTACCTCCTGCAACCACTCACCTACCTTGTTGTCCTCAATGACCTCATCTATGATGACCCCCATCTCCATCCCCACTATCATCCCTATCCCCACCATCGTCATCTGACTCCTCCTCAATCCCAGGCACTTGCTCTACTAAATCTGTGAACATCAGAAAAGGGTTATGAGCAAACCAATCTATGTACTCATTTGTCATCCTAACATATATAATGTGGTCTCTCATGTCCCACGATAGGTGACCTAGCTGCTCTACCTCTTTTCATGTTGTCCTATAATTGATTTGAGTCCCCATAGTGATCGCTCCACCTGTACTCAGCCATACATAGCTAAAACCTGAGGCATCCCCCTCTGTCTACCCATACTGTCATATCACTCACAAAAATAAAAATCTCTCAATAATGTGCAGAGTGTACCCTAGTATCCATCAAGGACAACACATGAAAGGAAGCTTTGAAGCATCCTTGGGCCACACCTCACATCCAATGTATGGTCACCATACAACCTGATCCACATTGTCAATCATTCAGCACCAGTAATCCAACTTTCCCAGATGGGCCTACACTACCATGCCCTCATACATCCATGAAAAAGGCCACCCAGGATCATGATGATGCACATCAATAGGCCTAGTAGCTGGGATGTGCTCCCATGTCCATAACTGTAACAAAATAACTCTGATAGATAGAGTCACAGAACGTCGATAAACAACTAAATCCAGCTCATGGTATAGCTACACCAAAACACAAGAACCCTAATCAAACCATCGGGGCTGAGCCATCAGGTCCTCAAGAATATGTCCCCAACCAACTGCAAGTACATGCCCTCAGCCATCGAGGAGAAGGAAGCTGCCAATCAGAGCACCCAAGACTATTGGAAGAACTGAGAAAGATGGGAACTGAGCCCACTAAATATGGTCATCAATAATTGTCAGGTCCTGGAACATCTGCCGATAGGTTGTACCATCATAGACCTGATCATAGTACACCAACTCTCCACATGTAGGGATGGATAGGATGTAGTACACATCCTCGAGACTGATGGTCATCTCTCCCATGGGAAAGTGAAAGGTATTATGGTGAGAGTGCCACCTCTCTGCCATAGCTATAATCAACCCTCAATTCACTCAGAATATAGGTAGAATGAGCAAGAAGTACAGACCACATCTGCCTATGTGTCAGTGATTTGGAGTGCTCAAATTGTCTATCATACTGAATGGTAGAGGATACAAACCTCAAATAGCTAGTGACTTAAGCACGTCCTAAAAAAAGAAAGTTTCAAACACATCATTTTCAAAAACAATATCTTTTGAATCATCCTAAGTCAATCAAACATTTAAAAAATATCAAACCACAATCAATTTTCCTGATTCTATTAAGAGAGGACAGAAAATTTATCATCATCCATCATCTAAATCAAGATTGACAATAAAAAATTCAAACTAAATTGACTCAAATTGACATCCTACGACTTGCTACTAAATCAGGTTTGTTACCTAAGCCAATCAATTGATTGACGAGACTAAATGGTTCAGAAAATTGACTAAGTCATTTGCATTTTTTCCTAGTAGGGTAAAAGCGCTATTTAAATGATTAAAAGCACTGAAAGGAAAAACCACAACTAAAAATATTGAAAGCCCAGCTAAAAATTGTGAAAGCATTGTTCTAAGGTGTAAGTGCTAAAACAACTTATACGCACTAAAGAAAATCTATGTACATGCTAATTAAAACATCAAAAGTGCAAAAGACTTTACATGCACTAGAGAAAATGATAAAAGTGAAAGAGGCCCTAATCTCTATGTGTAAATGCACTTTTTCAAATCACGGAAGCACTATTTGAAATCGCAGGAGCACAAAAAGAATTGTGTAAGCACTAGATAAATGATTAAAAGCACAATTTAAATTAAAAAATGCAAAAAAAGAGGGTTTTAGCTTGAAAAAATCATTTAAAAAAAAAATTGAATGCATTAAATTGAAAAGATGAGTTGTCGAGGTGCATACCAAAGGTCCATGGGTCGGTGGCCAATGATATCAGCACCCATGCTCAAATTTGTGCTCTCAAATTGGGATAACCATTGTAATCAGCTCAGAGAAGTCAGAGAGAAAAGTCAAATAGAAAAGTGAAAATGAATAGTAAAATTGACTTTTTACCCTTATATATAGGCCTTTTTGACCTAAAAAGGGCATCTTAGACCAGAAAGTGACCAGGGATCCAAATTTCTCACCAAATTGGCCAAATCAAGGGCATTTTTCATCAAATGAATGCAAAATCATTATCAGAAATGAAATCAAAATTCATTATAAATTGACCTATTTAATGCAAAATGACCTAAACCACCAACTTTATCAAACAATGATCAAATTTCATTTCATTTCCGAGGGGGCATACACTCGAATAATCAGGAATGACATTAGTATTATCAAATCAGGGACATGAACATCAAATCAAAGCACAATCTTTTATGAGAAAAGTTTTTGCTTATCAATCGAAAGGGGCATCAAACATCGAATCAAATCGAACTAGGTACCATATCAGAAAACTATTGTTGGCAATTTGGCTGAGTTGAGTACATAGATGTTGTCATTATGGCAACATATGATCCGCATGAAGAGCGCAAAGGTCAGAGAGCAAGTATAGCAGAGCACATTGCAAATTTGTCTAAGTGTGAGACAACATTTTCACTAGTGTACCCGGACATAGTTTTGTTAGGAATGAATGCTGAAGCCTTTGGCAGTTATTTTGTAGCAATGGTTGTTGCATTCATGACTATGATTGTCATTGATGTCAACACAATGATATTCTAGAGTTTAGCAGAGAAGTAGGCACAGTTTTGTTTTGCACACATGTTAGATTGTAGATTGATTTATGTGCAGTTGATGGTATGTTCTTTGGTGTGTTATTAGCCTATGGTTAAGAGTGAAAAAAGAAATTCATTTATTCATGAAAGTTATAAGCATTTTGGTGGAAGCAGTATTCTGGCAGTATTCCTGTGTAGCAGTTTTTGGTAATCGGAGGATATCTCCTAACCGGGATGGAATCTGATTCTATGTAGTTAAAGGGAAGTTTTAGACTCATTGGTGGTGATGTGGTTCATAGCACAAAATTTGAGGTCACACGATTGGAAAGTTATTGTATCTAGAAGCCGCCAGTTTTATGTAATTTTGATGCAGCGTGTTGAAATTATTATTTTGTATTTACATGCCGACTCATTTGTAATTATTTGAGTGTGGTATAAAGGAAAGAATGTTTTCCTTATTATGTGTGGATTGTAATAGTTGTGGTATGAAGTTGTGAAAGTTGTGATTGGAATGTATGCATGAAGTGAAGAAAAGAGCTAATTCAATGATGAAGGAAGACTTGCGAAGTACAAAGATCTGGATTTGTGATCTTGTGTAGTAGAGAGTGCAATTTTGGCATAGTGTGAAGGAGGTAACATATTTCATGTTATTCTATTGAATAATCCTAAGATCTATTGGACAGTGAGTTCAGAGATCTTGCCTTGAAGCTGTTTGGGCAGTGGGTCCTTCTGTCTTCCATAACTCCTAACAGGGTTAGAATCTTTTAACAGGGATTCAAAATCTCTTAACAGAGATTCATATGTACTAAATGTATTTTATAAGACTCCTAATAGGATCCATCCTCTAACAAGGAACTTTCATATTAGTGCATCATTTTGTGGGCATCATTCCCACCGGGGTTTACTCTTTGATCAAGAGGTTCCCTAGTTAACATATCTTGTGTTATTGTGTCATTGTGTATGATTATCTTTCTATGGTTGGTTATTGCGTTAATTATATGGTTTAATTTTGTTGAAGTTGATATTGAAGTTAATGTTGATAAATGGTTTAATTATCAGATAACTGATTCACCCCCCCCCCCTCTCAGTTATCTTGGTGGTCTTTACTTTCTAACAATTGGTATCAGAGCGACAGGTCCTTGAAAGAGAAGTTTAACAACTTAAGGAGATCTATGGTGAATTTCAAGAAAGAAAGCCCTAAGTTTGATGGAGTAAATTTTGACAGCTGGAAAGAAAAGATGAAGACACATCTCTTGTGTTTAGGACCAGGTTATAGGTTGATTACAAAGAATGAAAGGACTATAATTGAAGAAGACAATCTTGAAACAAGTTCTAAATATGAGGTAGATCTATTTATGTGTAACATACTTGCAAGAGAAGCACTTTTTTTAGCACTTTCGAAGAATGAATATAGTCAGGTAAAAGGTTTAACTAAATCTCATGATATTTGGAAAGCTTTACATTCTACTTTTGAAGGTGATGAACATGCAAAGAAAGCTAGGTTACATAATTGGATTTGTGCATTTGAAGACATAAGAATGATGGAAGATGAATTTGTTAGAAGCTATATTGGTAGGATGTCAGAAATTGTTGCAGGAATAAAGTCTTGTGGAGGTGAAAAGACAGAGAATGAAGTAATATGGAAGATTTTGAGAACATTGACACCGATATTCAGGTAGACTACACAAATGATTGAACAAGTGATACCTTGTACAACAAAATTTTCAAGAGAGACTCTTCTTGGAAGATTGGAAGCAGTAGAGATGAATTTGAGATTATCAGAAGAACTACCTAGAGTGGAGACAACATTTAGTGCTCTTAGCATCATACCTACTTTGTCTAGAAGTACAAGTGTGAATGGAGATTATGCCAGCAGTAGCAAATCCAAATATGATGAAGATAAGAAGATTGAAGAAGGTATTGCCTTGCTTGTGAAAAGAGAACCAGATGGTAAGAAAATCTTTAAATGTTGGACATGTCAAGAATATGGTCATTTTGCATCTAAGTGTCCTAAGAGAGTTAAGAAGTATAGAAACTATTTTAAGCCTAGAAGATCTAAAGAATGTTATTATGCAAATGATGAAGAAATTGAAGTAGGAATTGAAAGACATTTGAGTGATAGTGATAATGATAACTTTGATGACATAGGATTTGTAGCAATTAAGGAAGAAAATTCTAAATCTGATATTAAAGAAGAAAAAGCCTTAGTTTCCCAAGTTGAAAAGAAATCTGATTGGATTATAGACAGTGGTTGTTCACATCATATGACTGGTGATAAAGGAAAGTTCATAAAGTTTAACAATTATGATGGAGGAGTTGTTAGAGTTGGTAACAATGCACCTTGTTTAATTAAAGGTATAGGATCTATTACTCTTGATGGAAAGACTAATACTGATGATGTTTACTTTGTTGATGGATTGAAACATAATATTTTGAGTGTTGGACAGTTAGTGGATAAGGGATATCAAGTTTGGTTTACTGTGAAAATGTGTGTGATTAAGGATAAAGATGGAAATCTAATTGGAACTGGATCTAGAACTATAGGTAATGTATTTCAGTTGAACCCTACGGAGATGACATGCTTGATGACTAAGATTGATGACAGTTGGTTATGGCATAGAAGGTTTTGTCATATAAACTTTGATAATATTGTGAAAGTAAGTTCTACACTTGCAGTAAGAGACTTACCTAAGATTATGAAGCCTACTAACATGATTTGCAAGGAATGTGTGATGGCTAAGCAGAAAAGGAGTTCATTTCCTAGCAAGAAGTTCACATCTATAGAGAAGTTGGAGATTGTTCATATAGACTTGAGTGGTCCTATTAGGACTAGAGGATTCTATGGTGAAAGGTATTTTATGATTCTTGTTGATGATTTTACAAGAATGATGTGGATTTCATTTTTGAAAGAAAAATCTGAAGCATTTCATAAGTTTAAGGTCATGAAGAATAAAGTTGAGAATGAATCAGGAATGAGGATTAAATGTTTGAGATCCGATAGAGGTGGAGAATTTACATCTAAAGATTTTAACACTTTTTGTGAAGTAAATGGTATTAAGAGACAGTTATTAGCCCCTAGAACACCTGAACAAAATGATATTGTAGAAAGAAGGAATAGATCAGTGACTGAAGCAGTTAGAGCTATGTTATTTGAAGGTGATTTGGCAAAGACATTTTGGAGAGAAGCAGTGAATACAATAGTATATACAATGAACAGAGTACAAATCAGAGTAGACATAGACAAGACACCTTATGAATTGTGGTTTGGACATGCACCCTCAGTTAAGTATTTTAGAATTTTTGGAAACAAATGTTATATTAAGAGAGATGATGATATAGGAAAGTTTGATCCTAGAAGCGATGAAGGAATTTTTCTTGGATATTCTTTGAAAAGCAAAGCATATAGATGTTACAATAAGAGAACTAAAACTATTATTGAAAGTGAAAATGTAAAAGTTGATGAGAAGTTTAAAATTTAGGAAAGAATGCTTGATTATGAATCTAATTAAGGAACTAACCCTCAGCCTAACATTGAAACTACTAAACAATTTTTTGAGACTGACAGTGAATTGTCGAATGAAAGTCATGCTGAAGAAAGCAGAGAAGAATCTAGAGAAGAATCTATAGTTGAAGAAGGATCAGTGACTATGACACCTAACAGGTATATATCAAGACATCATCCTGTTGAGCAAGTTATTGGAAGTTTGGACAGAGGAGTTATGACTAGAAAGAAGGTACATTTATGTTTGATTTCTCAAATTGAACCTAAGTCTACTAATGAAGCTTGTGAAGATGAACATTGGATTAAAGCTATGAAAGAAGAATTGGATCATATTGAAAAGAACAAGACATGGGAATTGGTCCCTAGACCTAAAGACAAAAATGTGATTGGAACTAAATGGGTATTTAGGAACAAGATGAATGAACAAGGAGAAGTAATTAGAAATAAAGCAAGATTGGTATGTAAGGGATACTCATAGCAAGAAGGAATTGACTATGAAGAGACTTTTTCCCCTGTGACAAGACTTGAAGCAGTAAGAATATTTTTGGCTTATGCAACATTTAAGAAATTCAAAGTGTATCAGATGGATGTGAAGTTAGCATTTCTGAATGGTGAATTAGAAGAAAAGTCTACATTGACCAGTTGGAAGGTTTTCCTTTGACTCAAGAAGGAGACATGGTATGTAAACTAAAGAAAGTATTGTATGGACTAAAGCAAGCACCTAGAACTTGGTATGCTAGATTAGATAAGTATTTGTTAAAATTGGGATTTACAAAAGGAACAGCTGATAGTAACTTATACACAAAAGAAATTGAGAATGGATTGTTAGTTTTGGTTATTTTTGTTGATGACATTATTTTTAGAGGAGAAGATGAAGCTAGTGACAAATTTGTTGATGAAATAAAGATAGAATTTGAAATGAGTATGATTGGAGAAATGAAATACTTTTGGGGATTACAAATAACACAAAAGAAAGATGGTATCTTTATAAGTCAGACAAAATACTTGAATGATTTGTTGAAAAGATTTGGTATGGAGAATTGTAAACTAGTTGGATTACCTATGGTTACAGGACATAAACTATCTAGTAAAGATGAGACACCAGAAGTTGAGCAAATGAAATACAGATCTATGATTGGTGGATTGTAGTACTTGACACACACTAGACCAGATATACAACATTTAGTTGGAATGGTAGCAAGATTTCAAGCTGAACCTAGAGAGTCACATTATGTATTAGTAAAAAGGATATTGAGATATCTTAGAGGCACAATGGACTATGGACTGTGGTATGAAAATTATGATGATTTTACCCTATGTGCATATACTGATGCTGATTGGGGAGGTAGTGTTGATGATAAGAAAAGCACCAGTGGTGGAGCCTTTTTTCTTGGAGGAAGATTAGTTTCTTGGTTGAGCAAAAAGCAAAATTGTATCTCACAAAGTACAACAGAAGTAGAATATGTAGCAGTAGCAAACAATTGTAATCAGATAATTTGGATGAAGTAGATGTTGATGGACATTGGAATCAAGTTTGATGAGCCTATTGTCATATATTGTGACAATACAAGTATAGTTAGTATGTCTAAGAATCCAGTTTTACATTCTAAAACAAAGCATATAGAGGTCAAGTATCATGTTGTAAGAGAGAAAGTTGTAGATAAAGAAGTCAGACTGGAGTACATAAGCACAAAGGAGCAGATAGCAAATATATTTACTAAGCCTTTGCCTAAGGATACATTTGAGTATCTGAGAGGTATGCTTGGGGTTATGCCCCAACCTATTTTTGAGTAATGATGTAGTTGGTTACATCCATCTAGTGGTTTATGGCCCTATCTATTTTCTAGATTAGATGTTGGTACTTCCTCTATGGGGGAGTATGTGTATCTGAGATGAGTCATTGAGGACTCTTGTGAATGTATTTTCTGAATAGTGTCTTTTGACATTGAGCTATTGTTTGACGTAGTGATAGAATTTATATCATTGATGTCAATGGGGGAGAGAATCATGAAAAACATTGAGGAACTACATTTTTTGGAGAGATTGAATAGGATAACGAAGCAAGATTTGATTGATGATGAGTAGCAGTGCAGTTGAGCAGCAGTGATTGGATCTTTGGAACATTGGATGTTTTTCATCTATGTTTCCATCAATGCCAATGGAGGATATTGTTAGGAATGAATGTTGCAGCCTTTGGCAGTCATTCTATAGCAGTGGTTGTTGCATTCATGACTATGATTATCATTGATGTCAACACAATGATATTCTGGAGTTTAGCAAAGAAGCAAGCACAATTTTGTTTTTCACACATGTTATATTGTAGATTGAGTTATGCGCAATTGATGGTATGTTCTTTGGTGTGTTATTAGCCTATGGTTAAGTGCACAAAAGGAAATTCATTTATTCATGAAAGTTGTAAGCATTTTGGTGGAAGCAGTATTCTGGCAGTATTCCTATGTAGTAGTTTTTGGTAATCGGAGGATATCTCCTAATTGGGATGGAATATGATTCTATGTAGTTAAATGGAAGTTTGAGACTCATTGGTGGTGATGTGGTTCAAATTGAAAACTTTGAGGTCACACGATTGGAAAGTTATTGTATCTGGAAGCCGCCAGTTTTATGTAATTTTGATGCAGCGTGTTGAAATTATTATTTTGTATTTACATGCCGACTCATTTGAAATTATTTGAGTGTGGTATAAAGGAAGGAATTTTTTCCTTCTTATGTGTGGATTTTAATAGTTGTGGTATGAAGTTGTGATGCGAATGTATGCATGAAGTGAAGAAAAGAGCTAATTCAGTGATGGAGGAAGACTTGCGAAGTACAAAGATCTGGATTTGTGATCTTGTGTAGTAGAGAGTGTAGTTTTGGCATAGTGTGAAGGAGGTAACATATTTCATATTATTCTATTGAATAATCCTAAGATCTGTTGGACAGTGAGTTCATAGATCTTGCCTTGAAGCTGTTTGGGTAGTGGGTCCTTCTGCCTTCCATAACTCCTAACAGGGTTAGAATCTTTTAACAGGGATTCAAAATCTCCTAATAGAGATTCATATGTACTAAATTTATTTCATAAGACTCCTAACAAGGTCCATCCTCTAACAAGGAACTTTCATATTAGTGCATCATTTTGTGGGCATCATTCCCACCGGGGTTTACTCTTTGATCAAGAGGTTCCCTAGTTAACATATCTTGTGTTATTGTGTCATTGTGTATGATTATCTTTCTATGGTTGGTTACTACATTAATTATATGGTTTAATTTTTTTGAATTTGATATTGAATTTAATGTTGATAAATGGTTTAATTATTAGATAACTGATTCACCCCCCCCCTCTCAGTTATCTTGGTGGTCTTTACTTTCTAACAAGTTTTTGTTTGCGACATTGACTGGAGTAAGTTTAATGCTTGTGCACTTGAACATAGACTCTATGATGTCTAATGATGACCTATCTTAGAGTGAAAGTCATTATGGCATGTACGAAATTAGTTATGACAGTTTTACTGAAGACAGTGTTAAGCCGACATGACAGTTTTGAAGACAAAATTGGTAAAGAGTTAAGGGATTATTTTGTTTATCAAAATAATGTCTTAAAAATATAAAGGGATGACATCCTATATTTTAACCCTTAGATAAAGATATATGGAAGCCAACCATGTAAATTTATTAGCCTTAATAACTTGTATATGTGTAATTGTAAATTGTAAGAAGAAAGGATATGATGTGGAAATATTGTAATGATATGATAAAGTGATATGATGTGAATGTAAGAGAAGTGAAAAGATATTGATGCAAGAAGCATAAGGTTATGTACCTTAATCCATTTTTGTAATTAGTATACATTTTACTTTACTTGTTTGGGCAGTGGGCTCATCTGGTAATCAAATTTTGTATTGACAACTCCTAAGAGTGTTGAAGCTTCTAACAAGGCCTATAGTCCCTTAATTAGGACTGATACACTATATGCTTGTAATAGACTCCTAATAGGGTCAATATCCTTAACAAGATACTTTTGATTAGTGGATCTTTGTGGGTACCATCCCCACCGGGGTTTTCCCTTGGCCAGGGTTTCCTCGAGAACATATCATGTGTTATGAGTTTAGTTTTATTGCTATGCATGTTGTTTAGCTTCTTATGTTATGCATGTGTAAAGATAATCTGTTATATCCATATTTGGACAAAAGATAAAGTTTGTAGAAAACTAATTCACCCCCCCTCTTAGTATTCCCTATTTCTAACAATTGGTATCAGAGCTTAGCTACTCGGAAAAGAATCATTCAAGGAAAGCCTAGCAGCTTGAGTAAGATCTCTATGGATATGGATCAACTACAAAAGAATCTTGAAGAAGCTCTTGAATAGATTGATATGCTTACTAATGAAAGAGACACTCTGAAAGGGAAATATGATGATGTAAAGAACCTCATTGAGAAACTAAAAAAGAAGTTGGAAGATCTGAAATCTGAAAAGGAATCCGAAATTCTTATTGAAGATTGTGATGAAAATTTAGAAAAAGAAAATGTGATCCTTAAGCATGAACTAAAGATAGCAAAATTGAAATTAAGTTTGAAAGATGGAAATAGCAAGAATGAAGAAAATATGAGATCTGAGAATGAAAAGTTGAAGATTGAAAATGAAGAACTGAAATCTAAACTTGGCAATATAACATCTGAACTTGAGAAAGCCAATTTGTAGTATGCTAAACTTGAGAAATACAACAAGATTGTGCAAGGCGAACTGACTCAATCCAAACAACAACTTGAAAGGATATATTCAAATAGTGAGAAGATCAATGAACAAGTATCTTTTGGGAAACCATCCTATGATAAGACTGGACTTGGATTTAACATATTCAAAAAAAATGATGAGAAAAAGGAACCAGATCTAAAAATATCTGAAAGTCTAGATGAGAAGAAGTCTGATGAGATCAACAAATTAGAAGAACCACCTAAGCAAGAAGACATCAGCCTTACTCCTGAGACTAGAAAGAAGAAGGAAATGTTAGGAATGAATGCAAAGTACTTTGGCAGTCATTCTATAGCAGTTGTTGTTGCATTCATGACTTGGATTGTCATTGATGTCAACACAGTGATATTCTGGATATCAGCTGGAAAGTAGGTACATTTTTGTTTTGCACACATGTTTTATTGTAGATTGGATTTTTTGAAGTTTATGTTATGTTCTTTGGTGTGTTATTAACCTATGGTTAACAGCACAAAAATAAATTCATTCATTCATGAGAGTTATGAGCATTTTGGTGAAAGCAGTGTTTAGACAGTGTTTATGTGAAGTGATTTTTGGAAATCAGAGGATATCTCTTATCTGGGATGGAATCTAATTTTTTGAAATTAAAGGGATGTTGGAGAATCATTAATGATGATGTGGTTCATAGTGCAAACTTTGAAGATATGTTTGGAGAAAGTTACAATATCTGGAAGCCGACAGTTTTATGTGAATTTTGTGTGTAGCGTGTAGAAATTATTATTTTGTAATTGAGGACCAACTCATTTGTAATTATTTGAGTTTGGTATATAAGAAGGAATTTTTTCCTTGTTTCAAGATGTATTTGTGTAGGTTGAGATGCGAATATATGCATGAAGTGAAGAAAAGAGCTAATTCAATGATGAAGGAAGACTTGTGAGTACAGAGATCTGGAATTGTGATCTTGTGTAGCAGAGAGTGTAGTTTTGGCATAGTGTGAAGGAGGTAATATATTTCATATTATTCTATTGAATAATTCTAAGATCTTTTGGACAGTGGGTTTAGAGATCTTGCCTTGAAGCTGTTTGGGCAGTGGGTCCTTCTGTCTTGCATAAACTCTTAACCGGGTTAGAATCTTTTAACAGGGATTCAAAATCTCCTAACAGGGATTTATATGTACTGAATGTATTTCATAAGACTCCTAACAAGGTCCATCCTCTAACAAGGAACTTTCATATTAGTGCATCATTTTGTGGGCATCATTCCCACCGGGGTTTACTCTTTTCAAGAGGTTCCCTAGTCAACATATTTTGTGTTATTGTGCAATTGTGTATGGTTATCTTTCTATGGTTGATTAGTACATTAATTATATTGTTTAAAGTAGTTGAATGGTTAAATTATTAGATAACTGATTCACCTCCCCCTCTCAGTTATCTTGGGGATCTTTACTTTCTAACAATTGGTATCAGAGCAGCAGGTCCTTGAAACAAAAGTTTAACAACTTAAGGAGATCCATGGCGAATTTTAGAAAAGAAAGCCCTAAGTTTGATGGAGTAAATTTTGATAGCTAGAAAGAAAAGATGAAGACACATCTATTGTGTTTAGGACCAAGTTATTGGTTGATTACAAAGAATGAGAAGACTATCATTGAGGAAGACAATCTAGAGGCAGGAACTAAAAATGAACTAGATCTATTCATGTGTAACATACTTGCAAGAGAAGCACTTTTTTCAGCACTACTAAAGAATGAATATAGTTAGGTAAGATGTTTGAAAACATCTCATGCAATTTGGAAAGCTTTACATTCTACTTTTGAAGGTGATGAACATGCAAAGAAGGCTAGATTACATAATTGGATTTGTGCATTTGAAGATCTCAGAATGATGGAAGATGAATCTATTAGAAGCTATATTGGTAGGATGTCTGAGATTGTAATAGGAATAAAGTCTTGTGGAGGTGATAAGACAGAGAATGAAGTGATATGGAAAATTCTGAGAACTTTGACACTAGTATTCAAACAGACAACATAGATGATTGAACAAGTGATACCTTGTACATCGAACTTTTCAAGAGAGACTCTTCTTGGAAGATTAGAAACAGAGATGAATTTGAGATTATTAGGAGAACTACCTAGAATGGAGATAGCATTCAATGCTCTTAACATTAGACCTACAAGAAGTACTAGTGTGAATGGAGATTATGCCAGTAGTAGCAGATCTAAATTTGAGGAAGATAAGAAGATTGAAGAAGGTATTGCATTACTTGTAAAAAGAGAACTAGATGGTAAGAAAATCTTTAAATGTTGGACTTGTCAAGAATATGGTCATTTTGCATCTAAATGTCCTAAAAGAGTTAAGAAGTATAGAAGCAACTTTAAACCTAGGAGATCTAAAGAATGTTATTATGCAAATGATGAAGATCTTGAAGCAGGAATTGAAAGACATTTAAGTGACAATGATAATGATAACTTTGAGGAAATAGGATTTGTAGCAATTAAAGAAGAAAGTTTTGAATCTGATGAAAGGGAAGAAAAAGCATTAGTTTCTCAAGTTGAAAAGAAATCTGATTGGATTATAGACAGTGGTTGTTCACATCATATGACTGGAGATAAAAGAAAGTTTGTTAAGTTAGATAATTATGATGGAGGAATTGTTAGGGTTGGTAATAATGCACCTTGTTTGATTAAGGGTATAGGATCTATTACTCTTGATGGAAAGACTAACACTGATGATGTTTACTTTGTTGAGGGATTGAGACATAATCTACTAAGCGTTGGACAATTGGTTGATAAGGGTTATCAAGTTTGGTTTGCTGAGAAAACTTGTGTGATAAAAGATAAAGATGGAAATATGATTGGAAAAGGATCCAGAACTAGAGGTAATGTATTTCAATTGAATCCTACTAAGATGACATGTTTGATAACTAAGATTGATGATAGTTGGTTATGGCATAAAAGGTTTTGTCAAATAAACTTTGACAATATTGTCAAGGTGAGCACTACACTTACGGTAAGAGATTTACCTAGAATTATGAAACCTGCTAACATGATTTGCAAAGAATGTATGATGGCAAAGCAAAAAAGGAGTTCATTTCCCAAGAAGAAGTTCACATCAACAGAGAAGCTGGAGATTGTTCATACAGACTTGAGTGGTCCTACTAGGACTAGAGGATTCTATGGAGAAAGGTATTTTATGATTCTTGTTGATGATTTTACAAGGATGATGTGGATTGCATTTTTGAAAGAAAAATCTGAAGCATTTGATAAATTTAAGATCATGAAAAGCAAAATTGAGAATGAATCTAGAATGAAGATTAAGTGCCTAAGATCTGATAGAGGTGGTGAATTTACATCTAGAGAGTTTAATACTTTTTGTGAAATGAATGGTATTAACAGACAACTTTCAGCCCCTAGAACACCAAAACAAAATGGTATTGCAGAAAGAAGGAATAGGTCAATAACTGAAGTAGCAAGAGCTATATTGTTTGAAAATGATTTGGCTAAGAATTTTTGGAGAGAAGTAGTGAACACAACAGTATACACTATGAACAGAGTACAAATCAGAGTAGATACAAACAAGACACCTTATGAATTATGGTTTGGACATGCACCCTCAGTTAAGTATTTTAGAATTTTTGGAAGTAAATGTTATATTAAGATAGATGATGATATAGGAAAGTTTGATCCTAGAAGTGATGAAGGAATATTTTTTGGATATTCTTTAAAAAGCAAAGCATATAGATGTTATAACAAAAGAACTAAGACTATTGTTGAAAGTGCAAATGTAAAAGTTGATGAGAAGTTTAAAATTCAGGAAAGAATGCTTGATTATGAATTTGATGGAGAAGCACAACCTCAGCCTAACATTGAAAATGCAGAAATATTTTTTGAAACTAACAATGATTTGCTGAATGAAAGTCATACTAAAGAAAACAGAGAAGAAAATAGAGAAGAAAACAGAGAAGAAAATAGAGAAGAAAGCAGAGAAGAATCTATAGTTGGAACAAGATCAGTAACTATGACACCTAACAGGTATATTTCAAGACATCACCCTATTGAGCAAGTTATTGGAAGCTTAGACAGAGGAATTTTGACTCGAAATAAGATACATTTATGTTTGATTTCTCAAATTGAACCTAAGACTACTAATGAAGCTTGTGAAGATGAACATTGGATTAATGCTATGAAAGAAGAACTAGAGCAGATTGAAAAAAACAAGACATGGGAATTGGTCCCTAGACTTGAAGATAAGAATGTGATTGGAACAAAGTGGGCATTCAGAAACAAGATGAATGAACAAGGAGAAGTGATAAGAAACAAAGCAAGATTGGTATGTAAAGGATATTCACAACAAGAAGGAATTGACTATGAAGAAACTTTTGCACCTGTGGCCAAACTTGAAGCAGTGAGAATATTTCTAGCATATGCAGCTTACAAGAAATTCAAAGTGTATTAGATGGATGTGAAGTCAGCATTTTTGAATGGTGAATTGGAAGAAGAAGTCTACATTGAGCAGCTTGAAGGTTTTTCTTTGACACAAGAAGAAGATATGGTATGTAAGTTAAAGAAAGCTTTATATGGATTAAAACAAGCACCTAGAACCTGGTATGCAAGATTGGATAAGTATTTATTGAAATTGGGATTTATAAAAGGAATAGCAGATAGTAACTTATACCCAAAATAAATTGAGAATGGTTTGTTGGTTATAGTTATATTTGTTGATGATATTATCTTTGGAGGAGAAGATGAAGCTAGTGACAAATTTGCAGATGAAATGAAGATTGAATTTGAGATGAGCATGATTGGAGAAATGAAATATTTTTTGGGATTACAGATAACACAAAGCAAGGAAGGTATATTTGTAAGTCAGATTAAGTATTTGAATGACTTATTGAAAAGATTTGGAATGGAAGATTCTAAACCTGTTGGAACACCTATGGTAACTGGACATAAGTTATCTAGCAAAGATGAGACACCAGCAATTGAGTAGAAAAAATACAGATCTATGATTGGAGGATTGCAATACTTGACCCATACAAGACCTGATATAGCACATTCAGTTGGGATTGTAGCAAGATTTCAAGCAGAACCTAGAGAATCACATTATGCAGGAGTAAAAAGGATACTGAGATATTTGAAAGGAACAATGGATTATGGGTTATGGTATGAGAATTCTAATGATTTTACTTTATGTGCCTATACTGATGTAGATTGGGGAGGTAGCGTTGATGACAAGAAAAGCACCAGTGGTGGAGCCTTTTTTCTTGGAGGAAAATTGGTCTCTTGGTTAAGTAAGAAGCAAAATTGTACTTCATAAAGTACAACTGAAGAAAAATATGTTGCAGTAGCAAACAATTGTAATCAGATTATTTGGATGAAGCAGATGTTGAAGGATATTGGAATAAAGTTTGATGAGCCTAATGTTATAGATTGTGATAACACCAGTATAGTGAGTATGTCAAAACATCTTGTTTTACATTCTAAGACTAAACATATTGAGATCAAGTATCATGTTGTAAGAGAGAAAGTTGCAGAAAAAGAAGTAAGATTGGAGTACATAAGCACAAAGGAATAGATAGCAGATATATTTACGAAACCTTTACCTAAGGATACATTTGTGTATCTGAGAGGTATTCTTGGGGTTATGCCCCAACCTATTTTTGAGAATTGATGTAGATGATTGCATCCGTCTAGTGGTATATGAGCCCTATCTTTCTTCTAGATTGGATGTTGGAACTTCCTCTATGGGGGAGTTTATGAGCTGAGTCATGAGGACTCTTGTTATTGTATTTTTCTAAAAAGTGTCTTTTGACATTAAGTTTTTATTGACTTAGTGATGGAATTTCTACCATTGATGTCAATGGGGGAGAGATATACATGAAAAACATTATGAATTGTATAAGAGAGCTGAATAGGAAAACGAAGCAAGATTTAATTTGATATTTTGCAGTGATGTTACAGTATTGGATTTTTGGAACATTGGATGTTTTTCATCTATGTTGCCATCAATGCCAATGGGGGCGATTGTTAGGAATGAATGAAAAGTACTTTGGCAGTCATTCTGTAGCAGTTGTTGTTGCATTCATGACTTGTATTGTCATTGATGTCAACACAGTGATATTCTGGATATCAGCTGGAAAGTAGGTACATTTTTGTTTTGCGCACATGTTTTATTGTAGATTGGATTTTTTGAAGTTTATGTTATGTTCTTTGGTGTGTTATTAACCTATGGTTAACAGCACAAAAATAAATTCATTCATTCATGAGAGTTATGAGCATTTTGGTGAAAGCAGTGTTTAGACAGTGTTTCTGTGAAGCAATTTTTGGAAATCGGAGGATATCTCTTATCTAGGATGGAATCTAATTTTGTGAAATTAAAGGGATGTTTGAGACTCATTAATGATGATTTGGTTCATAGTGCAAACTTTGAAGATATGTTTGGAGAAAGTTACAGTATCTGGAAGCTGACAGTTTTATGTGAATTTTGTGTGTAGCGTGTAGAAATTATTATTTTGTAATTGAGGACCGACTCATTTGTAATTATTTGAGTTTGGTATATAAGAAGGAATATTTTCCTTGTTGCAAGATGTATTTGTGTAGGTTGAGATGCAAATATATGCATGAAGTGAAGAAAAGAGCTAATTCAGTGATGAAGGAAGACTTGTGAGTACAGAGATCTGGAATTGTGATCTTGTGTAGCAGAGAGTGTGGTTTTGGCACAATGTGAAGGAGGTAATATATTTCATATTATTCTATTGAATAATTCTAAGATCTTTTGGACAGTGGGTTCAGAGATCTTGCCTTGAAGCTGTTTGGGCAGTGGGTCCTTCTGTCTTCCATAAACTCTTAACCGGGTTAGAATCTTTTAATAGGGATTCAAAATCTCCTAACAGGGATTTATATGTACTGAATGTATTTCATAAGACTCCTAACAGGTTCCATCCTCTAACAAGGAAATTTCATATTAGTGCATCATTTTGTGGGCATCATTCCCACCAGGGTTTACTCTTTTCAAGAGGTTCCCTAGTCAACATATTTTGTGTTATTGTGCAATTGTGTATGGTTATCTTTCTATGGTTGATTAGTACATTAATTATATTTTTTAAAGTAGTTGAGTGGTTAAATTATCAGATAACTGATTCACCCCCCCCCTCTCAGTTATCTTGGGGATCTTTACTTTCTAATAGGAAATTGGATCTTTATTTGAGGATTTAGGAAAAGAAGTTGATGATGATGATCAGTTGGAACTGATCACTTCTTTGAATAAGATTATTGGTAAGAACATGAAAGTGAAGAATCTTGAAGGGAGTCTAAAGGAACTAACTGAGAAGTTACAAAGCATTGTAGCTACAAAAATTATAGAGGTAGACGCTTTGGAGAAAGCTAAGAAGGTAATGAGCACTTTTGATAATGAATTCACTAATCTATCTGATATTGCAAAAGTGAGAACTCAAGCAGCTTATGAAGCTAAAATGCTTTTGAATATTAGCCAGAATATCAAGAATGATATTAACAATCTTGATATCTATATCAAGGACTTGAGAAAGCATTTGGAAATAGGAAAATCTTTGTACATACAGTGTAAAAAATCAAAGACCTTAACAGTAGAAGAAGATCAGAAGATGAAGTTGAAAGAAGTAGAAATTCAGAATGAATGTAACCTTCTTTCTAGCCTCAATGTGAAGGTATTAGATATTGAGAAGAAAGTTAGGAAGCTTTATGATGAAATTAGAGTTTTGCAAGATGAAAGGAATAGAAAAATGAGAAGATTTACTCTTTTGAGAGAGCACACTTCTATGAAGTTATGTGTAATTGAAGAATAGTTGGAAGAATGTCTTTCGGCAAAGACATCTTTTCAAAAGTTTAACTTTGAAAACCTTTAAGCATGTCAAATAGCAGCTTATGGACTGAGCACTTTACTCAATGTGGAAAATTCCATTAAGAAACCATGGGAGAAGGAGATAGAAGCAATGAAAGTTGATTTTGCAGATTGTGTTGCAAGCCTACCAGCTTTGCAATAAAGAACTAAGGTATAATCTTTTTTGTGACACAATTTTGTAGCCCTCCCTACTTTATTTTCTCATTGTTGTCAAAGGGGGAGAGATATAGAGTAGAAAGTTGTTGTATATGATATGGATTGATAATATTAGGGGGATTATTGTATTATATATTATTTTGAGGAGTTATAAGGATAGCATATGTATATGTTATACTATGGCCACAATTTTGAGACAATTTTGAGATTTTGAGTTGTACACTTAGCCAATTTTCTCATATGTTGCCACCAATGACAAAGGGGGAGATTGTTGGAAATTTGGCTGAGCTGAGTACATAGATGTTTTCATTATGGAAACATATGATCTACATGAAGAGTGCAAAGGTCAGAGAGCAAGTATAGCAGAGCACATTGCAAATTTGTCTAAGTGTGAGACATCATTTTCACCAATGTACCCGGACACAATTTTTGTTTGTGATGTTGATTGGAGTAAGTTCAGTGCTTTCAAACTTGAACATAGACTCTATGATGTCTAATGATGACCCATCTCAGAGTGCAAGTTAGTACGGCATGTACAGAATTAGTTATGATAGTTTTACCGAAGACAATGTTAAGCCGACGGGACAGTTTTGAAGACATAATTGGTAAATAGTTAAGGGATTATTTTATTTATCAAAATAATGTCTTAACAATATAAAGGGATGACATCCTAGATGTTAACCCTTAGATAAAGATATATGGAAGCCGACCATGTAAAGTTATTAGCCTTAATAACTTGTATATATGTAATTGTAAATTGTAAGAAGAAAGGATATGATGTGGAAATATTGTAATGATATGATAAAGTGATATGATGTGAATGTAAGAGCAATGAAAAGATATTGATGCAAGAAGCATAAGGTTATGTACCTTAATCCATTTTTGTAATCAGTATACATTTTACATTACTTGTTTGGGCAATGGGCTCATCTGGTAATCAGATTTTGTATTGACAACTCCTAACAGGGTTGAGGCTTCTAACAAGGCCTATAGTCCCTTAATCAGGACTGATACACTATATGCTTGTAATAGATTCCTAACAGAGTTAATATCCTTAACAGGATACTTTTGATTAGTGGATCTTTGTGGGTACCATCCCCACCGAGGTTTTCCCTTGGCCAGGGTTTCCTTGAGAACATATCATGTGTTATGAGTTCTTTAGTTTTATTGCTATGCATGTTGTTTAGCTTCTTATGTTATGCATGTGTAAAGATAATATATTATATCCATATTTGGGAAAAAGATAAAGTTTGTAGAATACTGATTCACCCCCCCCTCTCAGTATTCCCTATTTCTAACAACTATCATCAAATCGACCATTAGGACACCAAATTCAATCAAACTTCATCAGAATCTACATCTTATACCAAACATCAAAATCGATCATCATTGAATCAGGACTTTACATTGATGAATCAGGACATTCTTTGAATTGACATGCTGCGCATGTCAACTCAAAGGAGGGGCATTTGTAATCACTGAAAATTGGACAAGATCATTTAAGTGAGAAATCAAGAAAAAAATCAATACAATTAAATCAAATCAAGTCAAAGTCAAAGATAAATTGCAATTAAACCTTAATCCAAATTTAATTGAAAATCAAAAGCCATTAAATCAATTTAAACCTAATAAATCATGATTAATCAATAAATTATATAATTAATCTAATTAATTTTATAGTTCGAATTAAATCAAATCAACCCATTTAAGGGGTACACATGGCTAAATAAATTAAATAAATTCAATTATTTAATTCCTATTTTCTCTCAACCACCAAATGGGAGGAAAATGAATCAACCAATAGGAATTGAGCACCAAGCTCACATGGATAATGCCTAAATTGAATCTCAATCACTCATTTGGAGGATGCATCTTGTCCACTCATTTTGTCTTCTTGTCCTAAGCTTTGAGGACAAAATATTTAAATGGTCTCCAAAGGTGAAGCCATGGACTCAACTCTCACTTGACCTTGATCAACTCAACTACACCCCCTACCCTTGCCAAAATCTATAAAAGCAAGGCATAATTCACTCATTAATCATCCACAAATCTGAGAATAGCATCAAACCTCTTGCAAATTAGAGCTAGAAAGACAAATTTAGAGGTAATTAGTTGTATTTTCATTTGTAATTGAAATTTTAGCTTTGTTTATCATTCATTCTCATTTTAGGACTATCACTAATGGAAGCTTGCTGAGAGCTTTACATTAGCATCCCTAAATAGAGATCCATAGAGTGCTTAATTGTCAATTCTTTGCTTAATTAGATTTCTATTTGTGGTAATTTAGTTGTTATTTTGAGTTAATGATGATACTAACCCTATGAAGGTAATTTTTCTAGTACACAATACCAATCTTGCCTTGTTACTTACAACTTCTCCTTGTTCATTCATCTTGTTCCTGAATACCCATTTAGTTCCTATAGCATTCTTATCTTTAGGTCTAGGGACCAATTCCCAAGTCTTGTTCTTTTCAATTTGATCTAGTTCTTCCTTCATTGCTTTAATCCAATGTTCATCTTTACAAGCTTCATTAGTAAATTTAGGTTTAATTTGAGAAATTAAACATAGTTCTTCTTGTACCTTATTTCGTGTTAGAACTCCTTTTTCTATGCTCCCAATAATCTTCTTGTTAGGAATGGGAACACTGAGAGGGGGGGGGGTGAATCAATGTTCTATATATTATTACTTTTTCTGATATCTTGAAACTTAACTTAATTGATTAAGTACTAAAATGAATATGAATGCAAGTAAGATAAATAACAATAACACATAACACCAGATATGATTATGGGGAAACCAAAATAGGTAAAAACCCCAGTAGAAATTGACACCCACTAAGAACTGCACTAGTGTATTACAATCCCTGTTAGAAGATCTTACGACCTTGTTAGAAGTTGATCTTTAGAATTATTTTAGTACTGTGACCTGGTCAAGGGTCAGACCCTATTAGGAATCTTTTATAATAACCCTATTAGGGGTAGGGACATACTATCCTAGAGCTCACTACTCAAGTGGTGAAGGCTACAACCTTTTGGATCTCAGATACACACTATATCTGCAAGGTGAACTACTGTTGTGACACTATTTGTCTAATCAGTTCCTTTTGTGTGCTGATGCTTTAGGCTCTTGTAAAGCTCTACAAAATTATAACTACTCTTTGCATACTTCTACTCTACTACTATCAGCTCTATATCTTGTTTTTATCCTTAATTACAAATGTGCATGTCTTATTTATATGCACTGACAAAATTATTCACTAGGCCGGCCTTCAACCTATTACATGAAATGCTTCCAAATCATATGGCTCAAGCATGTTTAAAAATAATGATATTGATATGTCCATAACCTAAATACAATAGGTGCATAACCTTTACAAAACAATATTATAAGCGCTAACCAAAATACCAACAGTCGGCTCCATGCTCTGTTCTGTCCTGCCGCTCACTATTTGTGTCACTTCATCTGGCTGTAACTTCTTCATACTAACTCATATAATTATGTGATCTTAGACTTAGCATGATTACATAATCATAAGATTATCTTCAAGGGTGCATGCCATAACTCGGTCATACACACATGTGTTGATGCTCTGTTCATCTGGTACTCTGCTAACTGTCCAGTCTTCCATACTTGGCCATTTTCTTGATCTTCTAAGTAATGCGCTAACTCTAAAACTTCATATGACTTTGTTTCCATAATGAAAACACTAAATCATAACAATATAGTCAACTTTCCAAAAATCTCCCCCTTTGTCATTAATGGCAACAAAGGAATATGGAAAAGTTACTAACTGTTTCTTACACAAAAGCTTTCTAACATATATCTCTTGTACATTATATACTCTATCTTATATCTCCCTTGTATCATATACATAGCTCCATATTCTCCCTTATACTATATAATATACTCTCCCTTTGACATTAATGACACAGGTGCTCAAAAAGGTGTATCTACAAGTACTTACATTGATAATACATCATGATATGCAGTCTGAAGGTTTGCAATTTCTTGCTGCCAAAACGCCTTCCGTACATCTACTATTTGGAGATGGGCACACAAAGAATAAGTCAATTTCTCCATCTTCTCCAAATCTGAACTAGGACCTTGATCATATGTCACCATAGTGACATAAATCTCCTTGATGTTCTAATTTAGCATATCCAATGAGGGTGCAAGTGCATGTCTTAATTGTGCTTGCCTAGCCCTTATCTTGGCCATTTCTTGCTCCACCTTCTCAATTTTATCCACTTGTCCTTGGTAGACATTGTTACACATATTCACATCTATGGAGGGATCTTCCATAGATTTTCTTACTATTTCTATCATATTTTATGCATCCCGAATCTTCTTGGAGAGGTCTGCAGTTAATTTGTTTTTATCCATACAGTCACAAATAATTTTTCTTCCTTTAGATACTATCTCCTTCAACAAGGCTTGACCCACTTTTAGAGAGTTAAGGTCAAGTGTGAAGTTACTTATTAGTTCACTTAGCCTCTTTTTCAGATACTTTTCTTCTGCTACTTTGGCTGCTGATTCTTCTAGGCAAGAGAAGTTTTCCTTGAAGCTTGATAGTATGGTGCTGACATCATCTACTGAATGAACACTTATCAATTTCTTGTTCTCAAGTAGTAGGCTATTCAAAATACTTATTGATTAAACAAATAATGGATTCATCATTACTTGTTTCTCCTTGGCTTTCTCCATTGCTAGCACTTTGATATTCATCAGGTCTTCTTCTCCCCAAGAATATAGACTTGTTATGTCAGGGGTCAAACTTGACAACAATGATATTGAGGGCTTGGGAGTGATTAGTGTACTATCCATGATTTTAGTCTTAATCTTCACTGGTTCTTTTGCAAGTTTATCTTCCTTCTCTTCTTCTTGTCCTGTTAAGTCCTCAATCTAAATTTATTCTTGTTGCATACATAGAATTTCAGCTTCTTATATACTTATGAAGGCTTCCTTGAACTTATCCAAGTCTTTATCTGTGACCACCATTGATATTTCCACATCATCAATCATTATTGTATCATCTTTTGTTCCAGGAATGGGCATATATTCCATTGCATCAATGGGCACTATCACTTTGGGTGATGAATCCCGTGGACCTGTTATAGGTGCATTAGGGATCTCTGACTCCTTGGATTTCTCATAGGGCACTTAAGTTGTAGGCACAATAGGTCGATACATGTGCCTATCCAAGAACACTTTTTCAAATGCTTTTTCAGTCTCTTTGGCTACTAACTCATAGTCTTTGTTCATGATCTACAGGGTTCTTAGTTTGGTTCTTAGGTGAGGTTTCACCAATCCTAATAGTAATTTTTTCTCATCAATTAAACAAATAAGAAGGATTTTATCTAGTATCTTCTCCCTTATCCTGAAGTCTTCTTCTATAGCCCGTCTCTTTAAGGAGTCTAAAATGTTCCATACAGTATCAGGAATGACTATCTTAAGTTCCAAGACTATTTTCTTGAACTTAATCATGTGTTTGATTATCATGGAATGTATTTTTGATTTGTCAATCTCACTGTACTTATCATAAAACTTCCCTACTTGATCAATCATTCCTTCATCAATTAACCTTGTTCTCAAAACTTGTAGATTTGGTCTGAATCCTACCTCGGGAGGTGCTTGAGTGTTTCTCCTTTGACTTCTGGTTGATCTAGAGGATGAATGGCTTGCGTCGGTCTACTTCTTCCTCTTAGGCATCCTGCTATACTTAGGAGGTGGTGTGGTCTCAAAGTCAATTGTATCTATGGGCGTAGGAGTGATATCATATGTCTTACTCTTGTTTTCCTTTGGATCATCTATTTTTTCAATTTTTACTTTCTTCTCTTTAGGGTCATCAATCTTCTTTGTTTTTGCTTCAGAAGAGGGTGCACTCTCAAGTTGCATTTAAATCTTGGCTTCTGTTGCCTTATCCAAGTCAGCTTGTATCACACCATGAATCTTCAATATCTTAGAGGTTATTTTAGAGGCTTTCCTCTTGGTCGCAACACTGTTCAAGAATGCATCTACTTGTCTAGTCTTCTCCTCATAGGTGCCCCATCTTGGCTCATTGGGATCTTTTGGCACTGTTAGGAGGACTTGTTCATACACCTCTAGAATATGTTCCTCCACTTCATACCCAAGTATATGAATCCACTTAGTTCTAGGCTCCACTGCTTCCATGCATGTTATGTCTGTCTCCACCATGAAGCATATACTATCCTTATATTTCTCAACTATACTTTTGGGTATCCTATACCTTCTTTGCATCCTTATCCTAAATGTTTTGATCTCAAGTTCCATCTAGTCCTTCAAGATGTTCTCTGATGACACCTTCAATGAAATCTATGGCATTGTGGGCAGGCTCTTGTCTAAATAGAGATTTGATATTTTCCAACTATATGGAAATACATGTAGATTATCAGTGACCCAAACCTAAATATCTTACTTTTATCATGCTTGATAGCTCTTATAATGTCCATCAATTGTGTGCACAAGATCTCACACAAGTTGAATTCACCGTTTTCTTTCACAATCCTGATGGCTGCTAGAATAGTGGTTGTGGACACACTATTGATCCTATTAGTATGTTGGAACTTGTATCCAAGTATCATAGACAATATTTTAATGTCTTTCTCTTCTATAGGTTCAACTTTCATTCCATGCTTGTCACTGTGAGACTTACAAGCCTGCTCTACCAGTCTCCTGACATCCTTGCCTATAGGAAGAATGATGCCTATCTTAGGAAGGCCAGTCATCTCATGAATGAGATCAATTGCAAATGTAATGGCATTGTTGTATTATCTATGTTTTCCAAATGCATCGATCTCTTTGTACTTATACATGACAATGATAAGAAGAGACATGTCCTTTAATGGGACATGTCTATTCATTAATCTTTATTAATTAAGTATATAATTATTATAAGATTAACTTTAAATATATATATGTATATTAATATATAAATAATATAAATTATTATATATATTAATATATATGTATATATGTAGTAAATCATAATAATTAATAGCACATTTATTTATCTGACTGATGCTACATACATCAACACTCCCTCTTAGCTAGGGAAGATAAAATTCAATAATATGTTTTACAAAACATCAACTAAATAATATCAATAATTGTGATCCATTTCAACATCACATGATGTCTATCATAATGTGAGTAATAGTGATATATTTCAGCATCACATGATGTCTATTACTTTCAATAATTGTGATCTATTTCAGCGTCACATGATGACTATCACAATATAAGTACCCGTGATCTGTTTCAGCGTCACATGATGACTATCACCTTCAATATTTGTGATTTGTTTTAGTGTCACATGATGACTATCACAATAGCTAGGCACTAGTGATCTGTTTCAGCGTCACAGGCCGACTATCACAATAGCTAGGCACCGGTGATCTATTTTAGCATCACATGATGACTATCACCTTCAATATTTGTGATCTGTTTCAGCATCACATGATGACTATCACAATAGCTAGGCACCAGTGATCTATTTCAGTGTCACATGATGACTATCACCTTTAGTACTGTGATCTGTTTCAACATCACATGATGAATATCATAGTATGAGATCATGGTCATTTTAAGGAACTCAATCCACCATGTAATAATTCATTTATCATGATCTGTTTCAGCCATCACATTAGGTCTATCATGATAAAAGATAGTTATTGTAAGATATGTTGGCAATTTGGCTAATGTGGATGCATAGATGTTGTCATTATGGCAACATATGATCTCTATTAAGATCGTAGAATCTGGAATGCAAGTATGGAAAGTTGAAGGAAGAAATTGTCTAAGTATGGATACAGTGATCCTGACAGAGCACCCGATGAAGATTTAGTTGGTGACATCCACTGGAGCAATATTTTTGTTTGCCTAGTTAACTAAAGCTTCTACAAAGTATGAGGATACCCCATCTTAGTGCGCATAAATTTTGGAGTAGTACGGACAAAGTTATTCAAAGTTTACCGAAGACAATTTTGTAGACAGAACAGTTTTGGAGACAGTTTTAGCGAAAGAGTTAAGGGATTATTTTTCCTTGTCAAAATAATGACTTAACATTATGAAGGGATGACATCCTAGATGTTTACTCTTGGATAAAGATTTTGGAAGCCAACCATGTAAATTTATTAGCTTTAATAACTCATATATTAGGCATACTTGAAATGTAATGAAAGATACAAGTGAGATGTAAAAACAAAGAAAAGATAACTTGCAATAGTTGTTTATAGTGATAGCAACAAAGGCTATTGATGTGAAGTTGTAAGTAGTACCATATTATAGTCAAAAACATTTTGTATTACCTGTTTGGGCAGTGAGCTCAGCTAGTGATCAGGTTTTGTAATCTAACTCCTAATAGGGTTAAGGCTTCTAACAAGGCCTAAAGTCCTTTAACCAGGACAGATCTACTATATATTGTAAATTGACTCCTAATAGGGTCCAATATCCCTAACAAGATACTTTTGATTAGTGATCTTTGTGGGTACCATCCCCACTAGGGTTTTCCCTTGGCCAGGGTTTCCTTGAGAACATATGATGTGTTATGAGTTCTTTCTATTTACTGCTATGTTTGTTAATCAGCTTGATAATCTTTGTATGCACTAAAGTAATCTCTTATATCCATAAGTGGGCAAAAGAAAAAGTTTGTGAAATACTGATTCACCCCCCCTCTTAGTATTTCCTATTTCTAACAATTGGTATCAGAGCATAGTTACTCGGAGAAGGAACATTCAAGGAAAGCTTAGCAGCTTGACTAAGATCTCTATGGATATGGATCAACTTCAGAAGAATCTTGAAAAAGCTCTTGAACAGATTGATATGCTTACTGATGAAAGAAACTCCTTAAGAAGAAAATATGAAGATGCAAAGAATGCTATTGACAAATTAAAAGGTAAGATTGAAGATCTGAAATCTGAAAAGAAATATGATATGCTTGTTGAAGATTGTGATGAATTAGAAAAAGAAAATGAGATCCTTAAGCATGAGCTGAAGATAGTAAATCTGAAGCTTAGTATGAAAGATGGAAATTTGAGATCTGATAATGAAAAATTGAAAATTGAGAATGAAGATCTGAGATCAAGACTTGAAAAGGAAACATTTGAATCTAAAAAAGTAAAAGTGCAGTATGTGGAACTTGAGAAGTATAATAAAATTGTGAAAGGTGAATTAACTCAATCTAAACAACAACTTGAAAGGCTATATTCAAATAGTGATAAGACTGAAAAACAAATTTCTTTTGAAGAACCATTCTTTGATAGGACTGGATTTGGATATAGTATGTTTAGAACAAACCATGAAAGTAAGAAGCCAGATCTGAAGACATCTGAAAGTGTGGAGGAAATAAAGCTAGATGAGAACACATTGGAAGATCCACCTAAAGAAGAACCACCTAGAGAGAAAGAAGAATCAAAGCAAGAAGAATCAAAACAGGAAGAATCATCTAAAGGTATGCAAAGAGAATTCAAAGGTAGATGTTTTTCTTGTAATACTATTGGGCACATGAAGAGAGATTGCACAGGTAAGCAATTTAAACCTTTTAATGGACATTGTTATAATTGTCATAGTTTTGGACATAGAGCTAATGAATGTAGAAGACCTAAAGTAATTTTGAATAATTATGATAGAATGATTGGGAATACTAATAATGCAGATAAGAAATCTATTGAAGAAATGAATCAAAGAAAAGTGGTAGTATGTTTTAGATGCAACAAAGTAGGACACATTGCTAGAAATTGCAGGTCATAGATTAACCAGTAAGGATAGAGATTTGGAAACAATGGAATCATTTGTCAGATATGCAACAAGTTTGGACACTCAGCAAGATTTTCCAGAATGAACAATGGAGGTTATCATCATAACCCTAACCCTAGGAACAATGCAAGAAGGAATGAAAATGCAGGAAACAAAGAGAAAGGTTGTTGCAGCAATAAAGATGAAGTAAAATTTGACAAAGGCATAGATCAAGGAGGTATAGTCAGCACTGAAAGTAGTCAGGAAGGTAATGTAACCGATGGTAAGGATGAATCTTTACCCGACCCTTCTTTAAGTACTTAAATTATGTAAGTTTATGTAGTTTAGGACTTAGGATTAGTGTATATTAGGAATTTGAATGAGTTAAGTTTTACACAGTTAGATATAGGTTTATTATGTTGTACTAATGCTATGGTTAAGTGTGCAAAAGAAAATATTGTGTTTTGCGAGGTCGCAGAAAGTTTTATGGTTGCAGGTTTGTAGAATCAGCTTTTTGAGGTTTTAGCGGCAAAATGAATGAATGCGATGTCAAATCGAGTTAATATGAAGTGTTATAAGGTCGAAATCAAATTTATTACAATTACAAAGTGATTGAAAAGTGATTTGAAAGAAGAAAAGTGAGTTGAGGATGATTTGAAGAAGTTTGGAAGTAGTTTGCAGCGACGATCATACCGAAACCCTAGATTTACAAAGTTGAGGTATTTTTTGATCTTTAATCAATTGATAAGATGGATATTTATATGGTTCATAATGTTAAGGATAAGAATAGACCAAAGATTAAGAAAGAACTAGTAGAACCAATTGAAATTGATGATAGTGTAGCATTATCATCCGTACCAGACGGAGTATTGCACATTGAGAATGTTAAAGGATATTTAGGTTGTAAGTTTGAAACTTTGGGAGATGAAAATTTTAGTGATGATTATAGGAAATTGTACAATCAAGACATGTTAATTAAACCAGCTTATGGGTACCTAGTGAACAATGAAATTATCAAATATTCCATGAAGTATGAATTCAATGATGAGGAATGTACCAAGATCATTTTAAGTAGAATCCACAATGGGAAATTCTGGATGGAGGATAGAGTTATTGATATAACTACCGACCTAATTCATGAAGTTACTGGATTATCAAAAGTTGGAGAGATTCCACTGAATGAAAAGAACATGAGAAAGATTGTTTTAGATAACACTGGATCTAGTTATAATGGTAGAGGAATTGTGATAAGTAAGATTAAGCAAGATGATGTTAGGTACCTTTGCAAGATCCTAACAACTAAATTTTGTGGTAGTTCAAGGGAAGATGACATGGCTGCAGGAATGATTCATGTAGCTTATCTTATGTGTATTGAGAAGAAACCAGTAGACCTATGTGAAATTTTGAAAATTCAGTTATTTGAGAACTTAGAAAAGATTAAGAAGGCTAAGTACACACAGTTTAGGTTTTCATCTCTGATAAGCTATATGTTTTTCCATATTTTGAGAAGATTTCCTTACACAGTTGATTGGAGTGACAATGTGAACACAATGGAAAGAATAAACTCAGTCTACATGAAGCACCTTTTTGATAAAGTTAATGATAGTGTGAAGCTTGTATTGAAGACTTTTCAAAATATTGTTAAGAACAAATCAAGGATTCCTCAATCCTTAGTTGAAAAGCATAAAGATGACATTTGTTTTATGGTTGACATTGATTTAACCTACATTGAAGTAGTTGAGCCTAGAATGGAATTCATAGACCCTCTTGGCTATGAAATATCTGAAGCAGAAACAGTAGGATATGTGAATAAATTGTTAAAGTGTGAGTTGGATGGTCATGCAAATAGGTTTGGAACCTATGAAGAGAATTTCAACTCTGCAATAAGTTTGAGAGAAAAGAAGAAATCTAGTAAGAGAGTTGAATCTACTATGAAGAAAATATTAAAAGAATTTGGTATGTCAAGTCATGAGTTTAACATAGCTAAGAAGATTGCAGAAGCCTTGAAGCAAAGTGAAAATCTTCTAATTCCACCTGAGACATCAAGTGCAGATCCTGTTGATCCTATTGCAGTAAAGGTAAAAGTTGAAGTACCTAAAAAAGATGAAGGAGATAAATCTTTTTCTCCTATTCCTAGCAAAAGAGTAAAAGTGAGTGCAACAGGACCTGGCAAGAGACAGAAAGTGGTTGTACCACCTATACCTAGAAATGTAGCAGTAATTAAAGATGATGATGTAGTTTCAGTCAAGAAGAAAACTTGGAAACCAAGAATTGAAAGAGTTAATGAAGATATATTGAAGCATGGAGACTTCACTAAGTTGAATAAATTCTATGATCTATATGGATCATTTGATAGATTGAACTTTGAAAATGCAATGGTTACACACATGATTGTGGCAGATAAGAAACTTAGCACTATTCATGGTAAGATCCTAGAAGATTTGTATAATAAACTTTTGAATAGAAAATAGAGAGCACAAGAAGAGGAAATAAAGATGAGACAACATGTAATCAGACAGTTCTATGAAGTTAAGGATGAAGATCATTTGAAGAGATTCTTGAAGTCTCTTGGAACTTTATTGAGAACTAAGAGAAGAACAATCCTTATAATGGGAGGCAAAAAGGAGGAAGTACAGAAAGAGATAGAGAAAGTAGTAATGCAAGTTCTTGCAGATATAGTTGTAGAAAAGCATGTTGAATCAGACCCTCAGTAGAAGCAATCAGAGGAACCGCATGCAGAGGAAGTTGGTATTGAAGAAGTTCCATCTTCTTCACATATCAATATTGGCAAAGAATCAATGGATATTGAAGGCACCAAAGTGACTTTAGAATCAGATGATGTAGTATTTCATGATCTAGGAAATATTGTTGACAATTTGGCTTTGGGAGAGCAAGAAAAGGTCACAAAATCAGAGAAGAATATAGAGGCAGAGGAAGCACAACTATATCAGAATCAGTTCCAGTAGAACAGTTGATTAAAGGCAAACAAATTTTGACAGAGGCCACTACCTCTAGTGCACCTTCTATACCAGTTGAAAACATTAGTGCACCTGATAGTAAGAAGAGGCATATTGGTTCAATGTTTGAAGACCTTGGAAAAGAAGTTGAAGATGATGATCAGCTTGAGTTCATCACATCTTTGAATAAAATTATTGGAAAGAATAAGAAGGTGAAAGACCTTGAAGGAAAAGTTAGAGTTTTGATAGAGAAACTTGAGAGTGTGATCAACACTAAGGTATCTGAATCAGATCCACTTGAGAAAGCTCAATCAGTAATGAATTCTTTTGACTCTAAATTTTCTAACTTGAAAGATATTGCTAAAATAAAAGTTCAGGAAGACTTTGAAGCAGAAATGCAACAAAATCTAAGTGTAAATATTCAAAATGATATTGGTAGTTTAGATGTATGCATAAAGAATTTGAGAAGACATTTTGAGACAGGAAAGAATTTGTACATACAATGCACTAAATCAAAAATCCTAACAGTTGAAGAGGATAAGAAGATCAGAGAGACGTTAGATGTTATTACAGCTGAGACAAACACTTTGACAAGCCCTAATGTCAAGATAAGTTCTGTAGAGAAGAGCATAAGGAAATTGAAAGATGAAATTAGAATATTAGCAGAGGAGAAGCACACAAAGATGATCAGGGTTAACATCTTGAGAGAGCATGTCTCAATCAAGATATCAATTGTTGAAGATCAAATTGAGTAGTGTCTTTCAGCAAAGACATCATTTCAGAAGTTTAGCTTTAATTCCCTGCAAGCTTGTCAGAAAGCAACATACAGATTGAGTACTCTACTCAATGTTGCTGAATCCATCAGGAAGATATGGGAGAAAGATTTTGAATCTTGGAAGTTAGAGTTTAGTGATTGTGTTGCAAGCCTACTGGCTTTGCAATAATTGATAATAAGGTATACAATTTTTGAAATTTTTGTACACCCTATCTTTGTCATTGTTGTCAAAGGGGGAGAGATAGAAGAAAATTGAATATATGTTGAGGAAGGATACTCATAGGGGGAGCTATTCTATGGAGTATGATATTGTATACATATTGTATAACTTTTGGCCACAAATTTTGTATAAGTTTTTTTTAAAGTTTTGTTTGCACACTTAGCCAATTTTCCCATATGTTGCCACCAATGACAAAGGGGGAGATTGTTGGCAATTTGGATAATGTGGATGCATAGATGTTGTCATTATGGAAACATATGATCTCTATTAAGAGCACAGAATTTGGAATGCAAGTATGGAAAGTTGAAGGAATAAATTGTCTAAGTATGGATACAGTGATCCTGACAGAGCACCTGATGAAGATTTAGTTGGCGATGTCCACTGGAGCAATATTTTTGTTTGCATAGTTAACTAAAGCTTCTACAGAGTATGAGGATACCCCATCTTAGTGTGCATAAATTTTGGAGTTGTACGAACAAAGTTATTCAAAGTTTACCGAAGATAGTTTTGCAGATAGAACAGTTTTGGAGATAGTTTTAGCGAAAGAGTTAAGGGATTATTTTTTCTTGTCAAAATAATGACTTAACATTATGAAGGGATGACATCCTAGATGTTTACTCTTGGATAAAGATTTTGGAAGCCGACAATGTAAAGTTATTAGCTTTAATAACTCATATATTAGGCATACTTGAAATGTAATGAAAGATACAAGTGAGATGTAAAAAGAAAGAAAAGATAGCTTGTGATAGTTATTTATAGTGATAGAAGCAAAGGCTATTGATGTGAAGTTGTAAGTAGTACCATGTTACAGTCAGAAACATTTTGTATTACCTGTTTGGGTAGTGAGCTCAGCTGGTGATCAGGTTTTGTAATCTAACTCCTAACAGGGTTAAGGCTTCTAACAAGGCCTAAAGTCCTTTAACTAGGATAGATCTACTATATATTGTAAATTGACTCCTAATAGGGTCCAATATCCCTAACAAGATACTTTTGATTAGTGATCTTTGTGGGTACCATCCCCATCAGGGTTTTCCCTTGGCCAGGGTTTCCTCGAGAACATATGATGTGTTATGAGCTCTTTCTATTTACTACTATGTTTTTTAATCAGCTTGATAATCTTTGTATGCACTAAAGTAATCTATTATATCCATAAGTGGGCAAAAGAAAAAGTTTGTGAAATACTGATTCACCCCCCCCCTCTCAGTATTTCCTATTTCTAACAAGATCGTCACCTTTCAATAACATCAAAGAATACAAGTGATGATCATTGGAAGTCATCACCTCCATATGATTTACACAGGTTCCATATAACATTAGTACGATAATCAATTTTATAATTAAGTTTACCTTAGAGGTGTTCCACCTTCATTAGTGAACTCCCTCTCAATCACAAAATGACTGAGATTATCAAAATTTGACTGAACCATATTCTTTATCTGCTCCCTCTGAAGCTCAAGTTCATCAAACTCTTGACCTCCTTTTGAAATGCTAGACTCCCTCTGAATGAAAATGTTTTTATGCTTTCCTCCTTATGTTTTGAATATTTCCTTTCGCAAGGTGAGTCCATCACACATGAATTTACTCTCATCCTTCAATCTACTTATGCACAGGTTAATACCTTTCAAATAAAAGAATTTAATCTTTGAAGTGTTGTCTAAACTCATGAAACAAGGTCACAACCTTTCAACTCAAGTTTCAAGAAGCAATTAGGCTGCCGATAATGAAATTTCTTATGGAGCATACTCTACAATTTCAATTAAATATTGTTTGTGCTTTAACAATATCAATATCAGTTCTCAGTTTGTGGTGCCAGCTGTAAACTGTTTGATTATATCTGCAACTATGAACTATTCCTCATCCTTCCTCAAAGTTCATAAGTTCATAACCATCCCCAAGAACACCAAATACACCCATGCCTCTTTACCATTTGATTTGCATTCTCCTTGTTTATTCAATTACTACACAGACAACATTCTTGGATTTGTGCAGGGCTAGTCACAACGTAGCAGTGGCCAATCCCTTGTTGTGTCTACTCGAAGTTTTGTCTTGATGCCCAATTTGTACTATCTTCATCGTATAACCATCACAACCAATATCTTGTAATTCTTGAATCTCCTCGATTAATAATCCAACTTGCTAGCAGAGTATCAACTATCAATGTCACTTCTTTGTTCCAACCAATACCAACACGTGGCATCCAAATCTTCATTTGTTCTCATCTAAATGTGGTCCACTTCTCCCTTGGACTTGTCGTGTTCAGTTTGTGCACACAAGGCTTTTGAATGTCCAGATCTTGGCTGGCTAGTGTCAGCTTCCCGATATATACTCAATCCCGTGATCTTTGTCCTCGCATGCACTGGAAATATTTTAAATAATTTTCTCCTCTATCTACGTCTCCACTTTTCTTGCATATAGGAACCGATCAACTATATTTTTCCTATTTCAAATAATGCAGAACTCTATCAATGTCTCTTATCTATCATCTCCTACAGAAATTAAGTTCTGCTCCAGGCATTCAAATGTATAAGTTTTCTCTGTAGTTTTTGATGCAATCTTTACTCAAGCTATTTAGGCTTTAAAGAGGAAACCTAGCTCTGATACCATGTTAAGTTTTAGGATCAATTGCAAATGTAATGGCATTGTTGTATTATCTATGTTTTCCAAATGCAACGATCTCTTTGTACTTATACATGACAATGATAAGAAGAGACATGTCCTTTAATGGGACATGTCTATTCATTAATCTTTATTAATTAAGTATATAATTATTATAAGATTAACTTTAAATATATATATATATATATATATATATATGTGTGTGTGTGTGTGTGTGTGTGTATATTAATATATAAATAATATCAATTATTATATATATTAATATATATATATATATGTAGTAAATCATAATAATTAATAGCACATTTATTTATCTGACCAATGGTACATACATCAACAATAGGTCATCATGTATTCTTCTCAAAAGAATCTTAATCCATTCAGATTTGTAAAATTCATAGGTTGTTGCATACTCAAAAATAGGGTTGTCTTCCAAGTGCGTGAACTCATCTAGGAAGGTTTTGTCTGGGTTCATCATGGTTTCTATGTGTGACCTGATTCTATCCAATCCAATAGGTTCCTTCTTACAATAAATATATGCGTGTATGTCCTCTACGTGCATAACTCCCATAGGAGTCCTAGAAAATGCTCCTTCCAAATCATCTAGGGTAGAATTGAATGGATGTTTCTTAAATACATATCCTTTCCTTTTGGAAATACCAAATACAACAGGAGTGGCCATAACTTACTTGATCACGCTTATATAGGTTTCCAAATGAATTGTAAATCATCATGTCTGAACAAGGGTTTCGTAAACAACTTTCTAACTTCTTCACTGATAAACCAACAACAATATTTCAACTATTAACTACTTAATCTTCTATGCTCTCCAAAGGCTCGAATTTGAATGTAAATGTGCAGATAAAGGAACTTTGATGACTATAAAAACAAATTTTTTTCCATTAATGCTTGCCGCGTAAACACAGAATCCCACAGGGAATTCCAATCTTCCTTTTTGCTATCGATTAGGTAGTGCACTCTTGCATACTACATTGACTAGTCTCCAAATAGTTATATCCAAAGTCGCATACTCTGAGATTGAGTATACCATCCGTGCAGGGGTCTAGAGCTAATCTAGCTCCCCCTATGACCATAATGGTCATTTAACCATAAATAGGAGGTGCGTCCATTGCGGATGCATCCTCAACTATTTCACCAACTTTACCTGACTTCTATTCCTTCCAAATCATGCTCGCATCTTCTATAGCTTGCACAAACATGACTTCTCCTACTTCATCCAATAGTGATCCTTCTAACTTTTTAGGGCTTTCTTGTCTTTGCACTTTTGATCTACAGAACCTTGAGATGTGTCTAGCCTTGTTGCATGAGTGACAAATAACTAGAGGCCTGATATTCCTCGGTGCATTGATGTGGGTTACCATTTTGCACTATCTAGCTCTGTGACCATTATAATTACATATCTAACATGTAATGTTTTGAGGACTTCTAGCATTTTGTTGTGGATGACTTCTCTGATTTTGTTGAGTCTGATTTCTTTGATTTGATCTACAGTTCATAGCTCTATGACCAAACTTATTGCAAGAATAACAGTAGCCATTGAAGGGTCTTACCTCTTTACAATATCTTTCTATGTGACCATGCTTGTTACATGCATAACAAGCTTTGTTTACTAGCTTGCACTCATCTTTGAATGGTTCAACATTAGCTTTAGTCTGATTTCCAGTCTTCTTAGCTTTTGTATATCCTTCTGATGCTTTCAATCTTTCTCACATGTCATTGATCTGATTTTGTGCTTCATTGAATCCAATACCACTGGTGTCTCCTTTAATATTCTGTGCATACAACTGAGATTCTATTACATCCTTTCTTGTGTGCAACTTGTCAATATGATTCTTTTCTTCAGTCAATTCTGATTCAACTTTCTTCTTGATGTTTTCTAGCTCTAAGATTTTAATGTTTGTTTTCCTTAGTTCTTCATCCAACTGCTTGTTTTCTTTGACCTGTTCTTCATAGGCTTCTTGATTATTAAATAGCTTTTCATCCAATTCTTCAATCTGATCCTTCAAAGATGTGTTTTCCTCATTTTTCTTTTTAACCATTTTTCCCAAATCACTATTTGAACAGTCTTTCAAGTCCTTTTATAGTTTCTTGATGATTATTTGAGACCCACTAACCTTTTCTTTTAGTTCTTCAATTTCTTTTTCAGATCTGTCAAGATCTTCAAGAGCTACTTTAAGATTCTTCTTTAGATGTTTCATTTCTCCTATATCCATGATCTCCTCAAGTGGTTAAAATTATCTTTGGAGGACCAAATCTCTTATACCAATTGTTAGGAATGGGAACACTGAGAGGGGGGGGGGGTGAATCAGTGGTCTATATATTATTAATTTTTTTGATATCTTGAAACCTAACTTAATTGATTAAGTAATGAAATGAATATCAATGCAAGTAAGATAAACAACCATAACACATAATACTAGATATGATTACGGGGAAACCCAAATAGGTAAAAACTCCAGTGGGAATTGACACCCACTAATAACTACACTAGTGTATTATGATCCCTATTAGAATATCTTACAACCCTGTCAGAAGTTGATCTTTACAATGCTTTTAGTATAGTGACCTGGTCAAGGGTCAGACCCTATTAGGAGTCTTTTACAATAACCCTGTTAGGGGTGGGGACACATTTTCCTAGAGCTCACTGCTCAAGTGGTGAAGGCTACAACCTTCTAGATCTTAGATACACACTATATCTGCAAGGTGAACTATTGTTGTGACACTGCTTGTCTTATTAGGTCCTTTTGTGCATTGATGCTTTAGCCTCTTGTAAAGATCTACAACATTCTAACTACTCTTTGCATACTTCTTCTCTGCTACTATCAACTCTATATCTTATTTTTATCCTTAATTACAAAGGCGCATGTCTTATTTATATGCGCTAACAAAATTATTCACTAGGTCGGGCTTCAACCTATTACATACAATGCTTCCAAATGAATTGGCTCAAGCATGTTTACAAAAAATGATATTAATATGTCTATAACATAAATATAATAGGCGCGTATGTTAGAAATAGGAAATACTAAGAGGGGGGGGTGAATCAGTATTTCACAAAATTTTTCTTTTGCCCACTTATGGATATAACAAATTACTTTAGTGCATACAAAGATTATCAAGCTGATTAATAAACATAGTAGTAAATAGAAAGAACTCATAACACATGATATGTTCTCGAGGAAACCCTGGCCAAGGGAAAACCCCGGTGGGGATGGTATCCACAAAGATCACTAATCAAAAGTATCCTGTTAGGGATATTGGACCCTATTAAGAGTCAATCTACAATTTATAGTAGATCTATCCTGGTTAAAGGACTTTAGGCCTTGTTAGAAGCCTTAACCCTGTTAGGAGTTAGATTACAAAACCTGATCACCAGCTGAGCTCACTACCCAAATAGGTAATATAAAATGTTTCTAACTATAGTATGGTATTACTTACAACTTCGCATCAATATCCTTTGCTGCTATCACAATAGACAACTATCGCAAGTTATCCTTTTCTTTCTTTTTACACATCACACACTGTTTCATTACATTTCAAGTATGCCTAATACATGAGTTATTAGAGCTAATAACTTTATATGGTCAGCTTCCAAAATATTTATCTAAGAGTAAACATCTAGGATGTCATCCCTTCATAATGTTAAGTCATTATTTTTACAAGCAAAAATAATCCCTTAACTCTTTCACTAATATTGTCTCCAAAATTGTTCTATCTGCAAAAACTATCTTCGGTAAACTTTGAATAACTTCATTTGTACTACTCCAAACTTTATGTGCACTGAGATGGGGTATCCTCATACTCTTTAGAAGCTTCGGTTAATTGTGCAAACAAAATATTGCTCCAGTGGACATCGCCAACTAAATCTTCATCGGGTGCTCTGTCAGGATCACTGTATCCATACTTAGACAATTTCTTCCTTCAACTTGCCATACTTGCATTCTAGATTTTGTGCTCTCAATAGAGATCATATGTTACCATAATGACAAAATCTATGCATCCACATTAGCCAAATTTCCAACAATCTCCCCCTTTGTCATTGGTGGCAACATATGGGAAAATTGGCTAAGTGTGCAAACAAAACTTCAAAGTATTTACACAAAATTGTGGCCAAATGTTATACAACACATATACAATATAGTACTCCATAGAATAGCTCCCCCTATGAGTATCCTTCCTCAACATATTTTCAATTTTCTACTATCTCTGCTCCTTTGACAACAATGACAAAGATAGGGTGTACAAAAATTTAAAAAAAAACTTGATACCTTGTTATCAGCTATTGCAAAGTCGGTAGGCTTGCAACACAGTCGCCAAACTCTGAACTTCCATGATTCAAAATCTTTCTCCCATATCTTCCTGATGGATTCAAAAACATTGAGTAGAGTACTCAATCCGTATGCTACTGTTTGACAAGCTTGCAGGGAATTAAAGCTAAACTTCTGAAAAGATGTCTTTGCTGAAAGACAGTGCTCAATTTGGTCTTCAACAATTGAGGTCTTGATTGAGATATGCTCTCTCAAGATGTTAATCTTGATCATCTTTCTATTCTTCTCCTCTGCTAACATTCTGATTTCATCATTTAACTTCCTTATGTTCTTCTCTACAGAACTTATCTTTACATTTGGGCTTGTCAAGGTGTTTGTTTCAGCTGTAATTGCATCTATCTTCTCTCTAATCTTCTTATCTTCTTTAGCTATTAGGATTTCTGATTTTGTGCATTGTATATACAAACTCTTTCCAGTCTCAAAATGTTTCCTCAAATTCTTTATGCATACATCCAAATTACCAATATCATTTTGAATATTTACACTTAAATTTTGTTGCATTTCTGCTTCAAAGGCTTCCTGAACTTTTATTCTAGCAATATCCTTTAAGTACGAAAATTCAGAGTCAAAAGAGTTTATTACTATTTTAGCTTTCTCAAGTGGATCCGATTCAAATACCTTAGTGCTGATCACACTCTCAAGTTTCTTTGTCAAAACTCTAACTTTTCCTTCAAGGTCCTTCACCTTCTTATTCTTTCCAATAATTTTATTAAGAGATGTGATGAACTCAAGCTGATCATCATCTTCAACCTCTTTTCCAAGGTCTTCAAAAATTGAACCAATTTGTCTCTTCTTACTGTCAGGTGCACTAGGGGTAGTGACCTCTATCAAAATTTGTTTACCTTTAACTGTCTGCTCTGCTGGAACTGATTCTGATACAGCTGGTGCTTCCACTGCCTCTGTATCCTTTTCTGATTCTGTAATCTTCTCTTGCTCTTCTAAAGCCAAATTGTCAACAATGTTTCCTAGATCATGAAATATTGCATCATCTGACTCTAGTGTCACTTTGGTTCCTTCAATGTCCATTGATTCTTTGCCAATATTGATATGTGAAGAAGATGGGACTTCTTCAATACCAACTTCCTCTGCATGCAGTTCCTCTGATTGCTTTTGCTGAGGATCTGATTCAACATGCTTTCCTGCAACTATATCTGTAAGAACTTGCATTACTGCTTGCTCAGTCTCTTTTTGTACTTCCTCCTTTTTGCCTCCCATTATAAGGATTATTCTTCTCTTAGTTCTCAATAAAGTTCCAAGATGCTTCAAGAATCTCTTCAAATGATCTTCATCCTCAACTTTATAGAACTGTCTGATTACATGTTCTCTCATCTTTATGTCCTCTTCTTGTGCTCTCTATTTTCTATTCACAAGTCTATTATACAAATCTTCTAGGATCTTACCATGAATAGTGCTAAGTTTCTTATCTATCAAAATCATATGTTTAATCATTTCATTTTCAAAATTCAATCTATCAAATGATCCATATAGATCATAGAATTTATTTATCTTAGTGAAGTCTCCATGCTTCAATATATCTTCATTAACTCTTTCAATTCTTGGTTTCCAAGTTTTCTTCTTGATTGAAACTTCATCATCATCTTTAATTTCTACTAATTTTCTAGGTACAGGTGGTACAATCACTTTCTATCTCTTGCCGGGTCCTGTTGCACTCACTTTTACTCTTTTGCTAGAAATAGGAGAAAAAGATTTATCTCCTTCATCTTTTTCAGGTACTTCAACTTTTACCTTTACTGCAATAGGATCAACATGGTTTGCACTAGATGCCACAGGTGGAATTACAAGATTTTCACTTTGCTTCAAGGTTTTTGTAGTCTTCTTAGCTATGCCAAACTCATGACTTAACATACTTGATTCTTTTAGTATTTTCTTCATAGTAGATTCAACTGTCCTACTAGATTGCTTCTTTTCTCTCAAACTTATTGCAGAGTTGAAATTCTCTTCATAGGTTCCAAACCTATTTGCATGACCATCCAACTCACACTTTAACAGTCTATTCACATATCCTACTATTTTTGCTTCAGATACTTCATAGCCAAGAGGGTCTATGAATTCCATTCTAGGCTCAACTCAACTTTGCAAATCTAGGGTTTCGGTATGATCGTCGCTGCAAACTACTTCCAAACTTCTTCAAATCATCCTCAACTCACTTTTTCTTCTTTCAAATCTCTTTTCAATCACTTTTTAATCATGATAACTTCAATTTTGACCTTATAACACTTCACATTAACTCGATCTGACATCGCATTCATTCATTTTGCCGCTAAAACCTCAAAAAGCTGATTCTGCAAACCTGCAACCATAAAACTTTTTGTGACCTCTCAAAACATGATATTTTCTTTTGTGCACTTAAAAATAGCATTAGTACAACATAAAAAACCTATATCTAACTACGCAAAACTTAACTCATTCAAATTCCTAATCTACACTAATCCTAAGTCCTAAACTATGGAAACTTACATAATTTAAGTACTTAAAGAAGGGTCAGGTAAAGATTCATCCTTACCATTATTTACATTACCTTCCTGACTACTTTCAGTGCTAAATATACCTCCTTGATTTGTGCCTTTATCAAATTTTACTTCATCTTTATTGCTACAGCAACCTTTCTCTTTGTTTCCTGCATTTTCATTCCTTCTTGCATTGTTCCTAGGGTTAGGGTTATGATGATAACCTCCATTGTTCATTTTGCAAACTCTTGCTGAGTGTCCAAACTTGTTGCATATCTGACAAATGATTCCATTGTTTCCAAATCTCTGTCCTTGCTGGTTAATCTGTGACCTGCAATTTCTAGCAATATCTCCTACTTTGTTGCATCTAAAACATACTACCACTTTTCTTTGATTCATTTCTTCAATAGATTTCTTATTTGCATTGTTAGTATTCCCAATCATTCTATCATAATTATTCAAAATTACTTTAGGTCTTCTACATTCGTTAGCTCTGTGTCCAAAACTATGACAATTATAACAATGTCCATTAAGAGGTTTAAATTGCTTACCTGTGCAATCTCTCTTCATGTGCCCAATAGTATTACAAGAAAAACATCTACTTTTGAATTCTCTTTGCATACCTTTAGATGATTCTTCCTATTTTGATTCTTCTTGCTTTGATTCTTCTTTCTCTCTAGGTGGTTCTTCTTTAGGTGGATCTTCCAATGTGTTCTCATCTAGCTTCATTTCCTCCACACTTTCAGATGTCTTTAGATCTGGCTTCTTACTTTCATGGTTTGTTCTAAACATACTAAATCCAAATCTAGTCCTATCAAAGAATGGTTCTTCAAAAGAAATTTTTTTTTCAGTCTTATCACTATTTGAATATAGCCTTTCAAGTTGTTGTTTAGATTGAGTTAATTCACCTTTCACAATGTTATTATACTTCTCAAGTTCCACATACTGCACTTTTACTTTTTTAGATTCAAATGTTTCCTTTTCAAGTCTTGATCTCAGATCTTCATTTTCAATTTTCAATTTTTCATTATCAGATCTCAAATTTCCATCTTTCATACTAAGCTTCAGATTTACTATCTTTAGCTCATGCTTAAGGATCTCATTTTCTTTTTCTAATTCATCACAATCTTCAACAAGCATATCAGATTTCTTTTCAGATTTTAGATCTTCAATCTTACCTTTTAATTTGTCAATAGCATTCTTTGCATCTTCATATTTTCTTCTTAAGGAGTTTCTTTCATCAGTAAGCATATCAATCTGTTCAACAGCTTTTTCAAGATTCTTCTGAAGTTGATCCATATCCATAGAGATCTTACTCAAGCTGCTAAGCTTTCCTTGAATGTTCCTTCTCCGAGTAACTATTCTCTAATACCAATTGTGAGAAATAGGAAATACTAAGAGGGGGGGTGAATCAGTATTTCACAAACTTTTTCTTTTTCCCACTTATGGATATAAGAGATTACTTTAGTGCATACAAAGATTATCAAGATGATTAATAAACATAGCAGTAAATAGAAAGACCTCATAACACATGATATGTTCTCGAGGAAACCCTAGCCAAGGGAAAACCCCAGTGGGGATGGTACCCACAAAGATCACTAATCAAAAGTATCCTGTTAGGGATATTGGACCCTATTAAGAGGCAATTTACAATATATAGTAGATCTATCCTGGTTAAAGGACTTTAGGCCTTGTTAGAAGCCTTAACCCTGTTAGGAGTTAGATTACAAAACCTGATCACCAGCTGAGCTCACTGCCCAAACAGGTAATACAAAATTTTTATCACTATAGTATGGTACTGCTTACAACTTCGCATCAATAGCCTTTACTGCTATCACAATATACAACTATTGCAAGTTATCCTTTTCTTTCTTTTTACACATCACACACTGTTTCATTACATTTCAAGTATGCCTAATATATGAGTTATTAGAGCTAATAACTTTATATGGTCAGCTTCCAAAATATTTATCCAAGAGTAAACATCTAGGATGTCATCTGTTCATAATGTTAAGTCATTATTTTTACAAGCAAAAATAATCCCTTAACTCTTTCGCTAATACTATCTCCAAAACTATTCTGTCTGCAAAAACTGTCTTCGGTACACTTCGAATAACTTCATCCGTACTACTCCACACTTTATGCGCACTAAGATGGGGTATCCTCATACTTTTTAGAGGCTTTAGTTAACTGTGCAAACAAAAATATTGCTCCAGTGGACGTTGCCAACTAAATCTTCATCGGGTGCTCTGTCAAGATCACTGTATCCATACTCAGACAATTTCTTCCTTCAACTTGCCATACTTGCATTCCAGATTCTATGCTCTCAATAGAGATCATATTTTTCCATAATGACAACATCTATGCATCCACATTAGCCAAATTGCCAACAGCGTAGACTTTACAAAACAATATTATAAGTGCTAACCAAAATACCAACAATCGGCTCCATGCTCTGTTCTATTCTGCCGCTCACTATTTGTGTCACTTCATCTAGCTATAACTTCTTCATAATAACTCATATAATCATTCACTTTTAGAATTATCATGATTACATACTCAAAAGATTATCTTCAAGGGTGAATGCCATAACTTGGTCATACACACTTGCGCTAATGCTCTATTCATCTGGTACTCTGCTAACTGTCCAGTCTTCCATACTTAGCCATTTTCATGATCTTCTAAGTAATGTGCTGACTCCAAAACTTCATATGACTTTGTTGCCATAATGACAACACTAAATCATAATAGTATAGTCATGTTTCCAACACTTCTCAATAGGATGATTTCTTTCTAGATTCCTGTTAGGTGTTACTGTCTCAGTTCTTTCTTCAACTCTATGTTATGCTCTAGGTTATTCTTTGATTTCCTCAATGTGACTTTCATTCTAAAAATCACTGTCAGTTTCATAAAATAATTCAACATTTTCTTGATCAATTCTAGGATGAGTTCCTTCATCTGATTCATAATCAAGCATTCTTTCCTGAATTTTGAACTTTTCATCAACTTTAACATTTGCGCTCTCAACAATAGTTTTAGTTCTTTTATTGAAACATCTAAACGCTTTGATTTTCAATGAATAACCAAGAAATATACCATCATCACTTCGAGGGTCAAAATTTCCAATGTCATCATCTCTCTTAATATAATATTTACTTAAAAAATTTTGAAATACTTAACTGATGGCGCATGTCCAAACCACAATTCATAAGGTGTCTTATCTGTGTCTCCTATGATTTTTACTTTGTTCATTGTATATACTATTGTATTCACTGCTTCTCTCCAGAATGTCTTCACCAAATCATTTTCAAATAACATAGCTCTTGCTACTTCAGTTACTGATTTTTTCCTTCTTTCTACAATACCATTTTGTTCAGGTGTTTTAGGGGCTGAAAACTATCTCTTAATACCATTCACTTCACAAAAAGTGTTGAATTCTTTTGAAGTAAATTCTCCACCTCTATCTAATCTTAAACATTTAATCTTCATTCTAGATTCATTCTCAACTTTTTTCTTAATTACTTTAAATTTATCAAATGCCTCGACTTTTCTTTAAGAAATGCAATCCACATCATTCTTGTAAAATCATCAACAAGAATCATAAAATACCTTTCACCATAGAATCCTCTAGTCCTTGTGGGACCGCTCAAATCTATATGAACAATTTCCAACTTCTCTACTGATGTGAACTTCTTACTAGGAAATGAACTTCTCTTACATGCTAAGCCATAACACATTCTTTGCAAATCATGTAAGTAGGTTTCATAATTTTGGGCAAATCTATTACTATAAGTGTAGTGCTTACTTTCACAATGTTATCAAATTTTCTATGACAAAATCTTCTGTGCCATAACCAACTCTCATCAATTCTAGTAATCAAACATGTCATCTCTACATGTTTCAATTGAAATACATTACCTCTGGTTCTTGATCCAATTCCAATCAAATTACCATCCTTATCCTTGATCACACAAGTTTTCTTAGTAAACCAAACTTGATACCCCTTATCAAGTAACTATCCAACACTCAAAAAGTTGTGCTTCAATCCATCCAAAAAATAGACATCATCAATGTTAGTCTTTCCATCGAGAGTAATAGATCCTATTGCTTTTATCAAACAAGGTGCATTGTTTCCAACTCTAACAATTCCTCCATCATAATTGTTAAACTTTATAAACATCTTCATGTCACGAGTCATATGATGTGAACAACCAATATCTATAATCCAATCAGTTCTCTTTCCTACTTGAGAAACTAAAGCTTTTTCTTCTCTAACTTTAGTTTCAAAGTTTTCTTCTTTTATTGCTACAAATCCTATATCATCATTCTCATTATCACTTTCACTTAGGGATTTCTCAATACTAGCCTCAAATTATTCATCATTAACATAGTAATATTCTTTAGATCTTCTAGTTTTAAAGTTCTTCTTATACTTCTTTACTCTTTTAGGACATTTAGATGCAAAATGACCATATTCTTGACAAGTCCAACATTTAAAGATTTTCTTACCTTCTGGTTCTCTTTTCACAAGAAAGGCAATTCCTTCATCAATCTTTCTATCTTCTTCAGTCTTAGATTTGCTTCCACTAGCATAGTCTCCACTCACACTAATGCTTCTTGACAAGGTAGGGCGGACACTAAGTGTGCTGAATGTTGTCTCAATTCTAGGTAGATCTCCTGACTGTCTCAAGCTTATCTCTACTGCTTCTAGTCTTCCAAGAAGAGTTTCTCTAGTAAAGTTCTTAGTACAAGGTATAACTTGCTCAATCATCTACGATGTATGCTTAAATACAAGATTTAATGTCTTTAGAATCTTCCATATCACTTCATTCTCTATCTTGTTTCCTCCACAAGATTTGATACCTGCAAAAATCTTTGACATTCTACCAATATAACTTCTAACAAATTCATCTTCCATCATTCTTATATCTTCAAATGCACATATCCAATTATGTAATCTGACTCTCTTTGCATGTACACCACCTTCAAAAGTATATTGTAAAGCTAACCAAATTTCATGAGATGTCATTAGATATTTTACCTAACTATATTCATTCTCTAGAAGGGCTGACAATAGTACTTCTCTAGGAAGTATGTTACACATGAACATATCTCTTTCCTCATTAGTGCATTATTCAATTTTGTCTTCTTCAATGATAGGCTTCAAATTCTTTGTGATTAAACAATACCCTTGTCCTAAACATAACAAATATGTCTTTATCTTCTCTTTTCAGCTGTCATAGTTTACTCCATCAAAGTTAGGGCTTTCTTTCCTAAAATGATTCGCCATGGATCTCCTCAAGTTGTTAAACTTTTTCTTCAAGGACATGTTGCTTTGATACCAAATGTTAGAAAGTAAAGTCCACCAAGATAACTGAGAGGGGTGAGGTGAATCAGTTATTAGATAAATATAAATTTTATTGAACCATTAACAAATTTTAACCATGTAAGCAATGTAAGAAAAAACTATAGAAAGATAAACATACAAAGCAATGCAATAACACAAGATATGTTGACTAGGGAACCTCTTGATTAGAGAGTAAACCCCAGTGGGAATGATACCCAAAAAATATGTACCAATATAAAAATTCCTCTTGAGAGGATAGACTCTATTAAGAGCCTTATGAAATACATTCAGTTCATATGAGTCCCTTTTAGGAGACTTTGAATCCCTGTTAAAAGATTATAACCCTGTTAGGAGTTATGGAAGAGAGGAGGACCCACTGTCCAAATAGCTTCAAGGGAAAGATCATTGAACACACTGTCCAATTGATCTCTGTATTAAGTTCAAATAGAATAATACCAAATAATTATTGATCTCATCAATTTATATTCACTCCTCTATCTGTGCCAAAATGCACCAACTGCTTCACCAGATCTCAATATCAGATCTCTACAATTCACATATCCTCTTATAACATATATTGCTCCATTCTGCAATTCCTTACTATTGTCATACTTTTTGCTCATTCTTAAGTTTGGAGACCTAATTACTAGATGAGCTACAATAACCTAGTTTGTGTTATTAGGTGGTCTTGCTTATATTTGTGTTCATTTCATTGCAAAATACTTGAAAAGAAAAAGGAAATGAATTGCATCTACATCTACACATACATCTATCTGTTGCATTTGTACTGAGTAGAGAACAAGAAAATGAAAAGAAAAGGGGCATCTATCTAGGCTCACATAGGCCGTGAGCATAGCCTTTACCAGAAATGAATAGATATGTGTAGATATACATAAAGAAATAATTGATATGGGGGTACCAGACATTGCCTGGTGTTGGTGTCTGGATCCGGTCCTGTCCAGTGAGCTCCTGAGATCTAGAACCTACAAGAAGTGAAGAGAGGAGATGGGTTAGATCCAATGGATCTATGCAATGGCTGGTATCACAACATCATAGAATGCATACATACACTCAGCCATGCACCTCTAACAAAGGTTGTGCTCAGGGCATGTGCATGAGAATCATCCAAAGAACCAAAAAGGGCATCATGTTTTCACTAACATGTTTGTTTCATGTGCAGATATAGGGAAGCTGATCCAATAAAGAGTTTCGTGAATGATTTGGGTCCTTGATGTGGGCAATGATAGAGTAATATTATTTGTACTCTATCTGTTACCCCTTCAAGGGCCAAGAGCACACACAATGTGTACAAATAGTGAACATCTAGATGTTCCAGCATAGATCAGGTATGATGAAAGAACAACAAAGAGCTACATGGCATCAAGTTGAACAGAGCTAATGGTAGAGTACACAGATCTATGAGGAAGATAGGGCACTATGTTTCATAGGTGTTCACATGGTGTTAACTCTTTTTCTTGCAGGAGAAACAACTAGAACACCAGAGTGCTCTCTCCCTTTTACGCTCTTTGTCCAGTCAAGAGAAAGGCTAATGCAACAAGGATTTGAATCCTTCTTCGCTTCGGGCTCCATGGACCTAGGTGGGTACACCTACAAACATATGCTTCAAATGATGATTTCTCTACAAATCAAAAGCATGTATAAACCATGATTAGACAGAACACTAATGTCCTATGAAGGGATTCACTACTCTGAGTGAATCAAGGGATGGCTTCCAGCCCATCATACTTGATCTATCATTCCACACACTAAAATAGAAAAGGAAATGTGATTGATTTTAATGATTTTGGATGCAAGTCTGGTGCAAAACCAGTGCCTTATCCTAGGGTGCAGAGTCAAATTGAGAAAAAATTCACAAAACTTCATCAATTCAAAAACACCTGAAATCAATACCCTACCTTACAGACTACCATTTTCACTACAAACACATGATCATCAAATCTATACATTATTTAAATTCTCAGAGATTATCCAGCCAGATTTACTCCTTCCTTGAAGGAAACTTATGGACAAACTCACAGTCTACCTTGTAAATGACAAATTGGACATTGCCTTACAAATCCAATTCATAAGAACTTCCAAAACACATAGAGACATCATAATACTTGCAATGAGATTCCAGTCATATTTTATTGATAAAACCTATTTTAGTACACTCAAATTAACATTACACTTAGGCTACAATAGTAAGTTTGGAACCAAGCTTGCATTAATGGAACTTGCATTGGATTTCTCCCTAGGAGAACCAAAATTCAGAACCCCGCACCCTGAAAGAATTGCAAAATAAGAAGGAGAAGGGGAACATTCCAGAAGGAATCAAGAGAGGACACTTGTCGAAGTCTTCATTTGATGAATCATCCCTCTGAACTGAATGAACAATCTGCTCTTTTCTCCTGAGAACACCTATCTTCATCTCCTCAAACTAACTGTGAGTCACTGGATTCAACAACTTAGATATTTTCAAAATATCTCCTTGGTCCCTATTTCATTCAACTACAAATAATGTGAGCAGATGGCTACCTGTGCAAAATCTAATTCCAGAATCAGAATCCTCGTGTCAAGACCTTTCCAGTGGTATATAATAGTCCATATTTGGCCCAAAAATGAAGCCACTAGCCATTAAAATGGTCTCCCAAGTCTGTAACTTTAATATTTGAATTTTCAATATAGTCGAAACTATATGAAAATATATCTTTAATTTTGATTTTTCACTTTGCACGGGAAGGATTTTTGAATAAAATAATCATGTTTGGCCTCCTATAGTGGGACCCACCTGACACATGGCAAGCCCGGATTGGCTGGCCTGCCACCTCATCCACCATCTCATCACTGCTCTGTGCTTCATGCCACGTGGCATTATCCAATTTTCTCATATCTCCACCTGGGCAACTGAACAACAACATACCACCATCTCACCAGAAGCACCACATGGCAGCCAGGCACATGATCGCAAGGGCCAAATTTAGCCCTTGCGATCATGTGACCATCGTCAAATGGTGGCACAAATCTTGAGGTCTGCACTTCCTGCATAGTCACACATTTTGGTCAAAAATATCTTACCCTTTTGTGGGGCCCACCTGCCATAGAAACCACCAAGCCTACAGGACCCGCCGATAGCCTATGGGCTTCTTATTCACAACTTAATGTAAGTGCTTTTGCATATAAACGTTAGTTTTTCCCCATTTCGGATGAATGTGGGATATTAGATTTTTTAGTTTTAAAGCCTTTCTGCATTTGGGCACCAAAATATGTGGGCTCTGCCGTGCATTGACTTCTCCAACCGAAGAGCCCACCAAGAGAAGCTACGCTTCTTATTTACAATACAATGGAGGTGTGTGTTGAGGTATAAAAATATATTTGAAAGTGCCAACACATACAATGTGGGAAAAATACTTCTCACTGCGTAGTCCATATTCCACAATGTCAGGTTCTTCCTCTCTACAAGCGCTGGCATGTGTTCTCATTTCCGCAAGGCGGGCTAAGCTCATGATACATGCACAACAACTTTCCTTCATCATTTTAATGTTGATCTTATTCTTAGAACATATGCGCTATCTTACCACTGCTTCCACATATCTAATAAACTAGCTGCCCTTGTCTTTATTTACGCTGGCAAAGCAAGGAGCCCTCCAATTTCCAACCATTGTGCACACATCACAAACTAGTGAATCATTTCCTTGCCTCTTATCTCAGTGTGTGAGTCTCCAACAACACTATTTGGGCAGACTACAAGTGCGCTGGCCTCTTTCAATGTGCAAGGCTTCTAACTTATTGCACTAGCTTCCCCTATCTACATGCACTGACATCTTCAATGTGAGAGCCCTTTAAAAAGCGCGTGGGCCAAAGTAGTCTACAATATTGTTTACACTAGCCTATTGTTATCAGAGATGCCTACCACCATTCCATCCCTAGTAGCCAGCATATTCATTATTTGTGGGGGTCTCCAAGTCATCCACCACTGGCCTCTCTTCCATTAACGTGAGTGCTCAAACCTCAAGCATGAACCTCCTATTTGCACAAGGCCATCCCATTTGCTGACTACTACCTCATATAGCGTGAACCTTCTAATCCTAGCAGCCCCCAAATCGCAAGTCTTAGGAAATGCATGAGGCCCCAATATTCTATTTGTTGTAGTCCATTCCATGTTCAGTTGGCCTACCAGATACACACTTAGTGCAAGGCTTCAAACTCCACCAAATGCAAGCATTCAACCTCATCTTGGCTCCATGCAAACATTGCATTGACTAGCAAATACACACTGGCAGTCTGGTTCTCCATTTCAAATCGACAGCCTCCTTTCATACTTAACACACACCTCCTCCATGCGCTAGTATTACCTCTATTAAGCATGAGGCATCTCCATATTATGTGATTGTTTCACAAAGGGTTCATAGTCACAGAGCCGATAATATGGATTAGATCTCATGTTGAATCTTGTTGGTCAGTCTGCAAGTTTTTTTCCTCACTAAACCTTTAAAGAAATCGAAGCTATTTCCATTCAAATGAAATTCATATTTATTGTTCTCATCATCAGTTGCCAGGAAATATCTAGATGAAGTTAAACCATGAACTGTAACAAAAACATTTGATGGATCAAGGTTCTGCTGATGTCTTTCCTCCAGTTGCAACACTAAATTTTTTGGAACTGTAGGTAGAAGTACAAAGGATGCCTCCAACTTTTAAACCATTTGCATAAATATCATTGGGCCATTTGATCCTCACATTGGGAATTGGTGCACACTTAAAACATGTAACTGCTGATGCTCTCTATGCAGCCTATCTTAGACATCGATGCCCCTCCCCCCTCAAAATCTGTAACCGGCTATAAGAGATGACTCTTTAGTTGCCTTTCTTGGCCGGTTCCTTTATCATTCAGTTGTTTCTTTCTTGATAATAAAAGAGGGGTAAAAATTTGTAAGCCATCTCGTCTATTTCCTGTATTGGCCATCTGCGCTTCAGCAGTGCTCTTGGCTTCTTTTTCTTTCCTGGATGTTGTAGTGTGTGGTAGAGGTTGTAGTTCAGTTGCAGTATCCTCTTGAATTCCTTGGATTTGAGTTTGCTTCTTCTGAGAAATTACAGCTTGAGGCTTGCTAATTGGGTTGAAATATGTCAAAGCAAGGGTGTAGACAATATTCAATACTAATATAATACCCATCAATGCTCCCAATGCTATCCAATATAGGTTTCCTCTATGGAAAAGCCCCCGATTCTCTAGTATCTCTACGCCAAGATTTTTATATTGAGAAGATATCTTACTAGTCCATCATGGAGCAAGAAACTCATTCACTGTAATTTCTATCTCTTCATATGATAGAGGTGAGATCTAGTATGCCCAAATACCCAACACAGTTCAAAAAGCAAGTAGCCACCTATATGAAACAGGTCGGGTCCAGAGTGGGCCCAGCTAAATTTTTTTTGAATTCAAACACCCAGACCCTGAAAAGCTTCAGACATCCCCAGGATGTCCCAGAATTGAAGAATGAACAAACCTAGATAGCCAAAAAATCAAAAAACCTTGTTTTGCAAAAGCACCAAAATCATGCGAACAGGCCTGGAAACTGGCTTTAAAAAATTGACTAGAACCACTGAAAAGACCGTGCCCTCTGACAGGCATATTCTTTGATCTATAAATTTTCATTCCCCAAAATGGCATCTCATGACTGTAACCAAGGTGAAATTTATTAACCTCTGAAGTTTCCCTTTTCATTCTGCAATTGCAAACAATGATTAGAAAAGCAAAAAACTATGTTTGGAATTAGCCTTGAAAAGTGCACGAATGGATTGGCAGGATGCTCGAATCAGAATGAGATACAGTACAACTTGTTAGCAATACAAGACAATAAGAATTTTGACAATAGGATCATCTTGTGAAAAGTTATTAGTAGGCAAAGAAAGCCTCTGACAAACTTGTAGAAAACATAACTAGGCAATTTGCACTTTATGCAAACAGAAAGGGTCTGGCAAATTGACCAAATGAATACGTCAAGAGCCACAATCTTACAGCATGGAAGTATTTTATATCTAATATACACTGAGAAAAACATAATGATGACCCGATCAACAGGGCATGAGTTATTCACAGTCAAAGTAGGGCTCTGGAAAATTGGTGAACTTCACAATCTTTGCAAACAACAGAAACTGCAAATGGAATTGCATTGGGAAACTCATCCAATGGATTCATCATGAGCTACAAATTGATGGGGATGAAGTGAAACTTGTTTAAAATATAGGGACATGACCATCACTTTACTTCCAATCACCAGGAAAAAGATACAGCTCCACAAACAGGGCCTCTAAGAACAACTGAACAAGTGCACAAGTGCAAAACCAAGAAAACACCTCCGGAAGGGGATGAAGAAATAGGGTCAAAACTTATCACAGGGACCTAAAACCAGAAACATAGAGAGTATGCAACATGTGGAACAAGACCCCATACTCAGATTTTCATGACACTCTGTAGGGTGCAAATTACAAGCTGACAAAATACCCCTTCCCAGTGACCTTCACACTTAGCAATTTCTGCATTCAGGACTTCCTAGAAACGAACTGATCAAAACCCATTTAAAAATGTGAAATGAAAGCTCAATTTGAAACAATGGGACATAAAAAAGGTGTCAAATCATTCTCCACTCATTACAGGACTTGGAAACACCCTTTTCACATGTGCATTTTGGACCAAAAGGAGCACTTTAGCAAGCGTTTTACATGGTACCTCAAAACTAAAATTTGAGTCCCAACACATGGCACATACCATCAACATACTGAGGGCACACAATCCAAATGTCCAGAGACGGTACAAAAAATGATGTTTTAGAGATTAAACTCAATGCATTACATTATGGTATTTCAAATCTGCATTCTATACATGATGCTAGGGCATGAATATGTTAATCTGCATTATGAATATGTGGAGCTCCAGTTGATTAATCAGTGGCAATATGGTATCATCATATGAAGAAGTGGGTGAATGAGATATAACATCACACTGCTAATCAAAATCACACATCTTGTCTGGTCTTAAGCATGATTGACAGGGTACAACAATGGTATGAATGATCATATATGGTTTATCCAGGCAATTGCATGATAATCAACAACACTACAAGATAGTGTGCAACTTAAAAATAATCACAGTGTGCCTAAGATCCATACCAGTCAACATTTAAGGAAATAGAGAATCAACATGTATTGCATCTACAGTAAGCACGGGCACCAAAAATAACAATGGAGGTATCAACATAACATAGCGGTGAGCTCAAAATATACATGGTACCGATATCCAGTTCAACACCTTCATAATGTAATAGAGTCAGCAAGTCATGAATGATGATGCCATCACATGATACAATACATAGCACAATCAACAAACATTTTGAGATAGTAATCTATAACAGCAATGTCACAGGCTCGATGCCATATAACTATGATACTCCCAAATCTTATGCTCAATAACAGGGGTGGAAAATACAAGCAATACGGTTCCAGCTAAGGTAAAGTGTGCAATGCCCTTGAATATAGAGGAGTCACAAATCTAAATAGAGAGTAGATGCCATGCCCTGAATGTTACAGGCCTGATAGATGCAACATACAATGAACAAAGATGCAAATGCAAATCATTATATACCATAACTCTCATACTGGCAATAACAGCGAGCTTCATAGCCTTCATCGAATGCAGAGATGTAATATGTCATGCCCTAGGTTTCGCGGGCTATAAAAAAGGATGAAGAAATAACGTGTGCCCTAGCCACGATAAGGATGTCCTAGTTTTTTCAAGTGCAACAGTGAATAAAATGTAGAGGACACAATGCCTTCGATAGCAAGTGACATTCACGGGTTTCCATGAAGTTCATGCCGATGTAAAAGGGTAATAAAGCAGTAAGATGTGAGCATATTACAGTTGGTACCTTGCTATTAACAGAACAATGTCATGAAGGCTATCAATAACAAAAAATTTGTATTTCATAGTGCCCCATGTTTAATAGAATCAACATGACATAATCAAATGCAATGGCGGTGCCCTATAAATTGCAATCGGTGCCATCATTAAAAGGAGGAGAAACTTGCCCTAGCTCTCGGGTGCTTGCAGATAAATAAACAATAGATACCATAGTGCCCTAATTTTTGCAAAGCCATAATAGTGTACACAACCATGAATGCCATATTCATGGCATCAAATATGCACTCACGGAGATGCAATGCCAAATACACAACATACAATTGTAGAGAATAAACAATAAATTCAGAGCATTGCCCTTGAATGAAAGAGATGATGCCCTAGTCTTTTCGAGACTCAAAAAATAGAGAGAATGCAATAAAAAGAAATACAGATGTATGGTGCCCTTTTTATAAGATGTAAGATTTAGAGTGAAAACAATAACAGACTTGATGTCACGCCACAGTAATACAGAGCCAAATAAAACCAGTGCCATGACCAGATACAGAGTTTTTTGAGATATGCAATGTAATGAGAATGAAATCATTGAAGTGCCTACCTCAAGCAATGTTGCTGAATCAAAAATAGATGGGTTTGCTGTTTCCAATTCAGTTATGGAAGTTTCCATTCGAACTGCTAAGGGATTTAGAAGGTTTCCAGGTGTCGAGTTATGGACTGTGATTGACAAGGATGTCCACTTATTTTTGAATGAGGGTTTTCATAATAGCATATCTTTCTTTTTGTCTCCCCTTTTAGGGTTGAGAAATCATTTAGCTCCCCTTTGATAATATTTCACAAGCATAGGTTATATTTGATTTAAAGATATTAATATAGTTATCTCTTTTAGAGGTAATTATATTAATTATTTTTTTATGCCATAGATTCCCATCATGCTAGTCAATGTTGACTTAGGAGATGAGTATTATATCAAAATCATGTATGGGGGGGGGGGGGGGGGTATTGTTTTAGGTGGATATATAAATATTGTAAACTTTTCAAATATGCTTTCCCCTTTCCTTTAGGGTTGAGAGTTATTTGTTAGTATATTTAGATCTACATGTTTTGATATAGGGGGTTAAAAGTTTTAATTGTGATAAGTCATTGCTCTCATCCATTGTATGATATTTGACAGGTGGTGTTATTATAAACCGCTATCAGAATGTCAGTTATAGACATGACTTAGTGGGTTAATGGTCTCCCTTTTGACTATCTATTTTTAGGGACCCCACTTTTCCATCCCCCTAGATTCTTGGGAATTGGGCATCTAAATTTCAGAGTGGCATGATCATGGTCCTAGTGGTAGATTTTTCCTTTTCTTGGTGAAGTAGTGGACTTCAATGCAAATTCTACAGATTTTCTATATATGCCTCTCACCTTTGGTGATTGAAGGCTAGTTCTTCCTCCCCTCATTTCTAGGAGGTGAATGTTGTAGCTTGAGGAGAAGCAAATTGATGTTTTGGCTCCTTTTATTTTAGCTAATAAATAGTTATCCTTCTTTTCCTACAACTTTGTGAGTTGTTTTAGTGGATTTGATGTCATGTATTGTGATTGAAATTTGATCCTTTACTTGATATTTTGTTCATTTTGATGTTTACAAGAACTGGTTTTTCTTAAAGTCTCAATCTGTGTGCATTTGAATGTATTTGGGTTTGTGGAATTCATTTTTCCCTTCTCATTTACAACTAGCACCTAGTTATTTCCAAGGGAAAAATCAGATTAGGGAAGAGTTGTGATGTTCAGGCTATGTGCTGGATTATATTGTGAGTCCATTTTCAGTTTGTGGATCTATCCAGTTTGGTGAATCACCTAAGTTAATTTCAGTTATTTCAATTTCATGAAATCTCTCTCCCTTTCCCTTCAAGTTTAGTTCAGTTTCAGGTGATACAAACGGGGAAGCCGGCCCTTAATCCGGAGGTTTATTCTCAGTGAAGCAGTTCCACATCCTGAGAGTATGCCCATGTTTCACGAGATTGCTAGGATTCATACTTAGCCATACTCAGGTGCAATCCCTAGTGACGACACTTACACATAATTCTTACCAAAATAAAGGAAAATAATTCTTCCTTTATACCAAACTCAAATAATTACAAATGAGTCATCCAACAAGGCTTTAACCAATTAAAAAATATAAACCTCCACATGTTACACAATATTTCACAATTACATAAAATTGTCGGCTTCCAAACAAAATAATTCTTCAATTGTGAAACCTCTGACCATGTTTTCATGTCCACATCACTATCATAATGTATTCATCAACTGTACAACTTTGCATGCCTAGATTCTATCCCTATTAGGAGATATCATCTAGTTACCACAAGCCGCTTCTCAGGAACACTACCTAAATACTGCTTCCACTAAATTACACATAACTTTCATGAATAATTGAATTTCTATATGCACTCTTGACCATGATCTTAGGACACAATATAGAGTAATTCCTCAACTCCGCATAGCTTGATCTTCAATACTTCACGTGTGCTAATTCAAACATTATCTGCTTCTCTGCTAATCTCCAGTAGATCACTGTGTTAACATCAATGAAAACCAAAGTCATGAATGCAACATAAAACTGCTATAGAATGGCTCCAAATACTCACCCATAGCATTCATTCCTAAAAAATCCTAGATTTTCATCTCACCTCCCATGAACCATCTTGGAACCCTCTGAAATTACAGTTCAGATCACAATCTGCCACCCCATAATAAATATCACTAGGGTTTACAAGAAGGAACCCTTGACCTAAATTCACAAATTTAGATCTAGATCTAACCTCACTATGATACCACCTAACACAAGGCAAGATAGGATGAGGGGCCAAAGGCACACCCAAATCACTAACCTCCTTGCGGAATCAACACAGGGAAGCAACAACACAAATAAGGAGAGAGAGAATGCAGTGACTTCATATATTATTCATAAATAACCCCATACATGCCAAGCTATAAGACCTTCCCAATTATGGCCAAATATAATCATAATTTAATTACAACATTCCTCTAACATGTGAGGATTCAAATTTCAAAACCTATCTTCCATCTCTAATCACTGATCACCACTACCCTACAACTACAACCTATTTCTTTATTTATACAAGAGGCTACTGAAACAAGTCAGCCTTCAAATCTAACATTGGAGAAGGAAATGAACAGATCTAGGTCCACATGCTTCCCAATTATCAATGTAAACATTAACTCTGTGACCATAATTAAATGCACAAGTTGGCCTTAAGAGAAATCCAAACTAAACCACTCAGTGAGAAAGATTACTGAATGATAAGAAATTAACTTAGTGAACCAACCAAGCCAACTCGGTGAATGAAGGAACTGAGTAGCAACCAAGCCCCATCAGTGGAAACATGAATACAACACTGAGAGTCCAAAAGTAGCTACCAAGCACAATTGCTACTGCTACAAACTGTTCAAACATTGCTTATATCAAACAAGTGTTGGAAGGGATGAATGAGGTAATCACTGAACCAGTGATTATATATTGTGACAACACTATTGCTATAAATATTTCTAAGAATCTTATGATGCATTCAAAGAAAAAGCATATATCAATTAAGTATCACTACTTAAGAGAAAAAGTATAGGAGAAGCAAGTAAAATTGGAGTATATTACATCAAAGGAGAAACTTGCTGATATTTTTACCAAGCCTCTACCAAAGGATACTTTTGAATATTTGAGGACTAGACTTGGGGTTCATCCCCTGTCTACCGTTCACTAATGTGATCTAGAGGTTGCATCAACCTATACTTATCAGAAGATCATTCATGTTGATGTAACATAGCTCACACTTTGGATTTTGTCTAAGGTTGCGAAAGATTGGAGGAGTTAGAACATAAATTTTGGTTATTTTTACATTGAAGGTACCTGATATGCACCAAAAAATAGAGAATTACTTGGCTATTGTAGAGCTGTATGTTGTATGTTTTATGTTTTTCTTTGGCATTGTTGTTAAAGGGGGAGATAAATAGTGGAGAGATAAACAAAGAATGAATATGAAAAATCAGTTACTGAGAACACAAAGAAAGTGAGAGACTTGAATATTTGTTGATAAGAACAAAAGGAATCTAAGAGCTGAAAAGATCAAATCTACAGGGAGAGTCTGCACTTGTAATGTTGTTATGTTTTGTAGTGACTAAATATATTAAATTTGAGCTCACCGAGCTACAACATTTACTTACATAGTTGTATAATACATGTTTGGTACGTGTATGGCATATTTCATATTGCTTGTGTTGCCATCAATGCAAAAGGGAGAGATTGATGAACTACAATTGATTGAATACCTGGATGACTTGAAGATAAGTGATTAGAGATCACCAAGCTACTAAAATGATATGTAAGATAATTAAATTAGTCATTATGTTATCATTGATGTCAACTAGTTTTGACAATACTTATCATGTTAGTTGCAAACATCTAAACATTTGTTGAAGAGAGAAAAGATGGAGAACTAAGATATCGACATGGAGAAAGATGGATATGATAGATGAGGATAAGGAATACTTTGGGTAACTCATTGATGAGTCTATGACTTCATATTGTTGAGTCGATTATGTTGCATTAATATATTATGAAGAAGGAAGAAAAAGTGTACAAGACAATGTGGTCAGTAAATGAAGACTTTTGTATACACCGAGTCAGTGTTGTGTATACTGAGCGATGGTATTAACTAAGCTAGTATTCACTGATGTATTTATTTGTTAACTGAGTTTGGATGAAAGTATTAAATGCTTAGTTTAGCCGACAGAAAATGATGAGCTGAAAATTGTTATGATTTCGAGTTTAAGGATAAAGTTTGTTATGAGATCCACAACTGACAAAATTTAGAGAAGATCTAAAGGATGAAATTGAAATGTGTTATTGACACATATACCGAGGAAGGCTTAAGAGGAAAAATCAATGAAGAATATTAAGCGAAAAATCTGATGGTTGATATGAAAATGATTTATTTTTCTATATAAGAGATATGAGTTTATTTATTAAAACATGTCGGAAGATAGAAGACTATAGAGATTTCGCATGAATATTTTCCATGCATGCTTGATTAGACTAGTTGAAGGAGAACCAAACTATAGAAGATTACCAAGTGTCAGAGAACTATTACCGAGTGAAAGAAAGCTGAGTAAGTGAATTGAATTATTGAACAGAGGATTTTTATGGGCTTAGAATAGATCTAAACATCTGCAATTGAGTTGTATAGGAACTAGATCATTATTGTTTCAATTTAACCATTGATTTAGAAAATCTCCTAACCGAGTGGACTTAACCGTCTTATGTTATGCCCTATGTCATTCAAGGAATGTACATTGTTATCTTATTGACGCCATAGTGAATTTTGGTCAAAAGTTAACTGTAAGTCTTAAATCCTCTAACAAGGTCACAACTAATAGTGTGTATTGTAACCTTTAACAGGGTTGGCTCTTCATTGAGCTCACTTCAGAAGAGTGAAATTATTTTGGGTTACCGGTCCTAGGTGGTTTTTCCCTTTGCAGGGTTTCCATGTTGAATCATTGTTTTATGTGTTATCTATGATGATTGTTTTATTATCATACTTTACATACTGCATATTTGATTTGGTCGGTAATTTCAGTGAGTTAATTAACTAGTAATTGGTAAAGGCACAGATAGTATAATAATTTATGTTACCGAGCTGCAGAATTTGTTGAAATTGTTTTTTGATATACATCTTTGTATTTGGGACTATAGGATAACTAATCTAACTAATTCACCCCCCCCCTCTTAGTTATTCTAACAGACTTTCCCACCCTTGAGTCATTTTACCACTTCCTAGGACTAAGCTAGTTCCTAGGGACACCTTAGCTTCTACTTTAGGTTGTACTAACTGAAACCAAAACTAATTGAACTAACTAATCTCCTATGAAACCTAGGATCTCTTGGAGCCTTAATTAATCTCCTAGTTTGGATAGGACTAGTACAAGAAAAAATTAGGGTAGGACTCTTAGCCAACGTCCTAGGTGCTCCTACACCATTTTGACAATAGTTTACCTACCACTTGTAAGATTGAGTCTGCATTCATGTCATCTTTGAATATTGGAAATTATAGAGAGTTTAGATCAAGTGATGGTTATGTAAGCAGTGTAAGTTAAAGTTTTGAAAGTTGGAAGAGTGATCTAGAAAATTTGTTAGAAGAGGAAAGACTACAAGAAGAGTTTGAAGCTTTACCAGCTAGGAGACTACCGAGAGGAAAAGGAAAATATCAAGGTAAACTACATTTGAAAATTTTCAATTGCAACAAGATTGGTCATATTGCATCTAGATGTCCCAACAACAACAATGATGAGAAGAAAGACATCTGAGATAATAACAAAAGAGAAAACAGATTCAGGAGATACCAAGATTTCAAGGACAAAGGTAAGAAGTCATGCTACATTGTTGTAGAAGGACTAACTGATGATGATTCAGATAATTTTGAAGGTGAAGAGGTTGTGTATGTTTCTATCAAGGATGATTATGATGAAGAAAGGTACAAAGAACAAAAAGCCATAATTTCTCATGTTAGTAATAATGACACATGGATAATAGATAGTGCATATTCACATCATATGACTAGTGATACACACTAGTTCATTACTATGGAAGATCATGATGGATTTTATGTTAGATTTGGTAATGATGATACATATCTTGTGAGAGGTAAAGGTTCTATAATTATGATGGATAATACAAAATGTGATGATGTCTATTGTGTTGAAGGACTAAAGTATAATCTATTGAGTGTGGCACAACTAAACAAAATAGGCCACCAACTGGAATTTTAGAATGGAAAGGTGAGAGTATTTGATAAGAAGGGAGGTTTGATTTCCATTGGAAAACAGTCAAAATGTAGCCTATTCTACCTTGATACTATTAAAAAGAGCTTCTTATTTTCTAAATTTGAGGATGCATGGTTATGGCATAAGAGATTCTTTCATGTGAATTTTGACAACTTAATTAAGGTGAGAAAAAATAATAGAGTAAGAGGTCTACCGAGACTAGATAAACCTAAAAATGTCATGTGCAAAGGATGTCAAGTTGGTAAGCTGACAAAGTCAAGTTTTACAAGAAAATATTACACTACACAAGGAATTTTGGAGTTAGTGCACATTGACCTATGAGAACAAAAAGCTATTATGGTGATAGATATTTCATTTTATTTGTTGATGATTATTCAAGAATGATGTCTGTCATATTTTTGAAGGATAAATCTTTTGCTTTTCAAATGTTTAAGTGGTAAAAGGAAAGAGTTGAAAAGGAGACTGGAAGACAATTAAAGTGACTGAGATCTGATAGAGGAAGTGATTTTACATCTGCTGAGTTTTCAATTTTTTGTAATGAACATGGAATAATGAGACAAATATCTACACTGAGGACAACACAACAAAATGGTATAGCATAGAGAAGAAATAGATCCATTATTGATTATACAAGGACATTGATGATTGATAAGGGTGTATCTCAATTTTTTTGGAGAGAAGTAGTTAGTACTGTAGCTTATACGCTGTTAGTAAATAAATTTGTCTTTTCTATTCTTGATCTTAATTTTCTCTATCACCCTTTACGAAATTTCAAATCTTTACTAACAAATGAATTAAACTTAAAATGGTTAATTCTCTGAATTGTGGTACAGCTCCCAATAATATCTTCAATGAATATATTTTACCAAACCATGCATTACTGCAAATATTTAACTTTTAACCAGAAAGTTACTAAGGCTATGAGAAATCTTTCATCAATATGATTCGATCACTTATGATCAGTAACAAGATATCACTATAAAGCTCACAGGTTTGAACTAATAAAAACCATAGCTTTAAACTTTATCTAACTCTGATTAACAAAATAAAATAACACAACCTAATTCAAGAAAATATTTCATCCACTGAATAATACTCCAACAGAAGCCCACTCATAAACATAAACCAACAGATTTATATCAAATAAGTTTTTTCATTCACTAGTAGAAAGGTCTTTCAAATCAAGTTTTTGCAGGAAACTTTAACTCTAAGCTATATTATTCTATTACTTTCTTCAAAAAACTAACTAACTCCTTTCGAAAGTTTTTCCTAGCCTTATATAGCCATCTAGTACAACTTATCAAAAATTAAGAATGTCAATGAAACTCCCAGAGTTTCTTATAAAACATAAATACTTTGCATGAAAACTAGAAAGGAACTAAAAACTAACACCCTAAGCAAATGATTTCCAAGGAAATTCATTATCTTCAACTGAGCTGGATGATTAGGGTTTAGTTTGGTGAGGCCCTAGATGCACATGCTTGCTTCCACTCCTCTTGTGCCATGGTGATGAAGGGTGCTCCCCTTAATACCACAAACACATAACAGAAATAGAGAAACAACAACAATAATATGCAAGAACAGAAAATTGGCTTCTTATTATCTCCACAAATGTGGAATTACAAACTTTCAGAATTATAATATGCAAAGCCACATGGACATTCCCTTACAATATTCTATAGGACAAAGCCTTGAATCAATACCCAAATCTACTACCCAGAACTATTCTGAACTGCCTAAGACAATAATACAGCCTTCCTTATATAGGCAATTTTCCACCGCCTGGGAAGGTTCCAGAATTTTAGCCAATAAGGCCGACAAAACTTAGAATTATTTTATTTTACATTTTATTACATCATAGTCGGCTCAAGATAACCTTTGAAACCCGAACATAAATTTTGAAGAAAATTATTTTCTGCCATTTCAGGTGGCCCAACTTCCAAAGACCATAAGTCATCACCAGTTGACCCGATCGGCTATTATAACCCCATTTCGGAAATGCCATGAAGTGCTCTACAGGCTTGACTAGCGCAAGTGCTTGTCACCCAAATTTTTGACCTCATTTGGGGCCTCTAAAGCCTTCAAAACTAAGTTCAAAGTTTCTGTACCCTGCTGCCAATACCGAAAATCTTCAATATCTTCCAATATACACTTGATCTGGCAATGAAACTTTACTGGCAAACTTATATGACCAAAATGAACCTTCAAGAAAGAAATCAGATCATTCTGAGCACATACAAAAATTACCAAAAATAGTAACTTTCCATAAATAGCAGCTCTGCACAAAATAGCCCTTATTGAATATAAAAATAGAAATTTTTTTTTTTTTTTTGGGTGATGCAAGATTGCTCTTACACCCAGGATGCTCCTGCATCACATGGATGCACCAATGATCGTGGCATGATATTGTTAGCTTGTGGTGACTAATCAGGAAAGTACTATCCAGGAAAGTACTGTACACTTTTCCTCCCGACCTCGCTGAGGTTCAGGGCCGACTACTTAAATTTTTTTGAGGCCGACTACTTTTTCAGTTATTTGGGCCGACTACTTATAACTCATTCTAACCCTAAAGTGGGAAAATATTATATAATATGGCTTAGGGTTAGGGATTTTTTCATTATATATGATTTTAGTACTTGCGACAGAATTGGGCTGTAAGGGATTACGGATTGTAATCAGATTGTAATCACTAGATAATAATAATATTGGACTCACTGTTGGTGGATGTAGCCCAGGGATTGGGTGAACCACGTTAAATCTGTATGTCTTATGTTCTATTCTGTGTGGTTTATTATTTTCTGATATTAGTTATATTTGCACATAATTGTTATTTCTGCCTTGTTAATCCTAACAAGTGGTATCAGAGCGAGGTTATTTCATTTGTTCTTTCATCTATTCTCTGAAGCAGGTCTCACGAGTTAGTGGGAGAGTCTCTCGGTTAAGTGGGAGAAATGGCAGACGAGGGTAGGCTGAAGGTTGATAAGTTTAATGGGAAAAACTTCCAGTTATGGAAGATGCAAATGGAGGATTATCTCTATCAGAAGGATCTATGGCAGCCATTAGAGGGAGTAGCCAAGAAAGAGAAATCAATGTCTCAGGAGGATTGGGATATTTTGGATAGGAAGGCACTGGGGAGTATTCATCTATGCCTAGCACAATCGGTGGCATTCAATATTACCGAAGCAAAGACAGCTAAAAATCTGATGGAAACCCTAGCGAAGTTGTATGAAAAGCCTTCAGCTTCAAACAAGGTATTTCTTATGAAGCGTTTATTTAATATGAAAATGGTAGAAGGTGGATCAGTTACTGATCATTTGAATGAGTTTAATACAGTTACAAGTTAATTAACCTCAGTTAAAATCACTTTTGATGAAGAGGTTAGGGCTCTCTTGATTTTGTGTTCTTTGCCAGAAAGCTGAAATGGCTTGGTAATGGTTGTTAGTAATTCTATTTCTGGTTCTAATACCCTAAAATATGATGATGTTATTGATGTTATATTGAGTGAGAAAATTCATAGGAAAAGCTCAGGGGCATCCACATCGGGTAGTGTATTGAACACAGAAAGCAGAGGCAGAACAAGAGATAGAGGAAACAACTCTGGAAATCATGGGAAATCAAGAGGAAAATCAAAGGGAAAGAGGTCCGAATATAAAGGGTCAAATGATTGCTGGTACTATGGAAAACTAGGTCATAAGAAGAAAGATTGTTGGTCTCGGAAGAAAGATCAAGGAGACAAAAATGATGGAAACAAGGAGGCAAATGTGGTAAGTAACAAATCTGAGGAGGATGCTTTGCTCTTGTCCTTAGAAAGTATTGATGATTCATGGGTTTTAGATTCTGGGGCTTCATTTCATGCTACACCCCATAGAAGTTATTTTGTTGATTATGTCCAAGGAGATTTTGGGCTAGTTTATTTGGGAGATAACGAACCCTGTCAGATTGTTGGAAAGGGAAAAATTAAGATTAAGTTGCAGAATGGGAATCATTGGCTACTACAAGAGGTAAGACATGTTCCAAGGCTGAGTAGGAATTTAATTTCAGCAGGGCAACTGGGTGATGAGGGTTGCACAGTTACTTTTAATGATAAAAATTGGAAGGTTTCAAAAGGTTCCCTAGTAGTAGCAAAAGGTGTGAAAGTAGGCACCTTATATCTTTGTACAGGTCATAATGTTCCTTCTACTTTAATTGTTTCAGAAGATAATGAATGTTCAGGAACAGTGGCTGCAGTTGAGCAGGAAGAACATCAAACTATTGCTGTAGATTCTGACACAGCACTGTGGCACAACAGACTCGGGCACATGAGTGAAAAAGGTATGAAATTACTTCATTCAAAGAAAGTTTTACCTGGTCTGAAATGTGTCAATATGGATTTCTGTGAAAGTTGTGTTTATGGAAAATAAAAGAGAGTTAGTTTTGTGAAGAGTGGGAAGGAAAAGAAAAATGAGAGATTAGAGCTTGTGCATACAGATGTATGGGGACCAGCTTAGGTATCTTCCCTTGGTGGCTCTCTGTATTATGTTACATTTATAGATGATGCAACAAGAAAAGTATGGATTTATTTCCTTAGACAGAAATCTGATGTATTTCAAACTTTTAAGAAATGGAAATGCTTGGTTGAGAATGAGACTGGTAAAAAGTTAAAATGTCTCAGATCTGATAATGGTGGTGAGTATTGTAGCATATAATTTGAAGAATATTGTTCCTCTAATGGTATTTGTAGGTAGAAAACTGTACCAAGGACTCCACAAGAAAATGGAGTGGCTGAACACATGAACAGGACAATAATAGAGCGTGCAAGGAGTATGAGGTTGCATGCTAGGCTGCCCAAAAATATGTGGGTAGAGGCAGTGACCACTGCTGTTTATTTAATCAATAGAGGCCCCTCTACTCCTTTGGACTATGGTATTCGAGAGGAAGCATGGATTGGTAAGAAGGTGAGTTATTCTTTTCTCAAAACCTTTGGTTGTGAAGCTTTTGCACTTATAGATTCTGAAAATAGAACCAAGCTGGAAGCTAAGTCAAAGAAATGTGTATTTGTTGGGTATGACATTGATGAATTTGGTTATAGGCTTTGGGATTTTGAAAATCATAAAATTGTAAGAAGCAGGGATGTCATATTCAATGAGAAAGTATTGTACAAAGATCTATTGCTGCAGCATGAGAAGAAAGAAAATGACTATGTAGTACTGGATGATACTCCACAAGTTCATGTTCTAGTAGTTCCTTATGCTCTGCAACAATAGCAACAACAAATAACACACACCCCAGTGAGTGTTAGACGGTCAACAAGGCTAAGTAGACCTCCAGAAAGATTTTCTCCATCTTTGTATTCTATTTTGTGAACAGATGTTGGTGAACCTGAATGTTATAATGAAGCTATGCAGGTGGATACAAAGCTTCAGTGGGAGTCTGCAATGACAGATGAAATGGACTCTTTGCTGAAAAATCAGACATGGGATTTATGTAAGTTACCTGCAGGTAAAAGGGCTTTACATAATAAATGGGTTTACAAGATAAAAGAAGAGGATGGAGGTACGAAAAGATTTAAAGCTAGATTAGTCGTAAAAGGATTTGCACAGAAACATGGTATTGATTTTGATGAGATATTTTTTCCAGTTGTTAAAATGACTTTTATTCGTACTGTTTTAAGTATTGTGGCTACTGAAGATTTTCATTTAGAGCAGCTTGATGTTAAAATAGCCTTTCTTCATGGTGATTTGGATGAAGAAATATATATGGTTCAGCCACAAGGATTTGAGGTCAAGGGTAAGGAGAATTTGGTGTGCAGATTGCAGAAAAGTTTATATGGCTTGAAGCAAGCACCTCGGCAATGGTATATTAAATTTGACACTTTTATGAATGGGCATGGATATAGTCAGTGTCATTCTAACCATTGTGTTTATTTTAAGAGGTTGGATGATAACAGCTACATTATTTTATGTTTATATGTTGATGATATGCTTGTAGCTGGGTCTAACATGAATCACATTAAGGGGTTGAAACAACAGTTAGCAAAATCTTTTGCTATGAAGGATTTAGGGGCAGCAGAACAAATCTTTGGTATGAAAATTTGTAGAGATAGGAAAAATAGGAAATTGTCTCTATCTCAGGCTGATTATATTGAGAAGGTGTTGCAACATTTCTCTATGGAAAAAGCCAAAGCTGTCAGCACACCTTTGCCTGGTCATTTGAAGTTGACTAAGGATATGTGTCCCAAGACACCAGAAGAAGAGACTAAAATGTCTAAGGTACCTTATGCTTTAGCTGTAGGGAGCTTAATGTATGCTATGGTATGTACTAGGCCAGATATTGCACACACAGTGGGAGTCGTTAGCCATTGTATGAGTAACCCTGGTATTGAGCATTGGAATGCAGTCAAATGGATTCTCAGATATTTGAGAGGCACATCTAGTAAGTGTTTACACTTTGGGGGTTCTACTACTACTGTACAAGGCTATGTTGACTCAGATTTGGCAGGAGATATAGATAGCAGGCGGAGTACTACAGGTTATATATTTACTGTTGGTGGGATAGCAGTGAGTTGGATTTCTTGACTACAAAAGGTGGTTGCTTTATCCACTAAAGAGGTAGAGTATGTTGCTGCTACAGAGGTAGCCAAGGAGATGATATGGCTTCAATTCTTCATGAAAGAATTGGGACATCCACAAAAGGATAATTTTCTACATACAGATAGCCAAAGTGCCATTCATCTTGCAAAGAATTCTGCTTTGCACTCAAAGACAAAACACATACAGTTGCGGTACCATTTCATTCGATTAGTTTTGGATGATGGACAGTTAAGGCTAGAAAAGATTCATACTGATGATAATCCAGCAGATATGTTTACAAAGGTAGTAACAAGGGAGAAGTTGAACTCATGTTCAGCTTCAGTTGGTCTTCTAGACTGAACAAAATAAAGGAACAGCTGAGTCCAAGGTGGTTCAATCCAGTGGGAGCCTCATGTGGGTAGCGGTATTGCTACAGGATCAGTCTCCAAGTGGGAGGTTTTTTAGTATAGTGTGGATACTGATCAGTCACCAAGTGGGAGATTGTTAGCTTGTGGTGACTAATCAGGAAAGTACTATCTAGGAAAGTACTGTACACTTTTCCTCCTGACCTCGCCGGGGTCTTTTTTGGTTATTTGGGCTGACTACTTATAACTCATTCTAACCCTAAAGTGGGAAAATATTGTATAATATGGCTTAGGGCCCGAGCGGGGGTTTGGGGGCGGTAGCCCCCAAGAGCAAGGGTTCAGGGGCGCAGCCCCTGAGGAAATTTTTTTTGAGGCCGACTACTTTTTCAGTTATTTGGGCCGACTACTTATAACTCATTCTAACCCTAAAGCGGGAAAATATTGTATAATATGGCTTAGGGTTAGGGATTTTTTCATTATGTATGATTTTAGTACTTGCGGCAGAATTGGGCTGTAAGGGATTACAGATTGTAATCAAATTGTAATCATTGGATAATAATAATATTGGACTCGCTGTTGGTGGACGTAGCCCAGGGATTGGGTGAACCATGTTAAATATGTGTGTCTTGTGTTCTATTCTGTGTGGTTTATTATTTTTTGATATTAGTTATATTTGCACATAATTGTTATTTCTGCCTTGTTAATCCTAACAGATATGGCAAACCAATGAGGGTGATCCGTTGTGCAAGTACCTTCCTGTCTTTGCAAATTTGTCCTAGGCTTGCCTTGTGAGACTCCAGGTGATCCACACAAGCGATGAGCATAGCTTCAGTATTCACCACGGAAGTCAGATCTTCTATTGTTAGTTCTTTACTATCTCTGATCATAGCTATCCCTGCTTCCCATTCCTGAGTTATTATGTCTGCCTTCTTCACGTTCTGAGTTTCCTCATCAATCAATACAATGTTTAAACATTTCAGATCTTTTTGCATGATATCAATAAGGCCTTTTAAATCAGTTAGGAGACGGGTCGCTCCATCACAACTGTCCTTGATGATTGAATTTCTCCATTCTATACTTTCACAGCAATGTATAGGACCTCTTCATTTAAACCTGGAACCGGTTTTTCTGTAAGAAATGTCATCACGCCATAATAGCTAATCTCTGTAAGTTGATCAGCAATGCCACCCAATTTCTTCCTCTCTTTCCTCCACTCTAATAATTTAGCTAGCAGTTCTGAAATAACCTATGTGACATCCCTGTGATTTTCAATTAGCTGAGTGACATAATTTCCCCCTCGCTGTATCATGCTCATAATCAATTTGTTGAAGACTTCAACAATCATTTTATTCCATTGAATTTGATCCAATGTTTTACGAACTTTAGGTGAGCGGAGGTCAAAAGTATGAGGAACTTGATTAAGGGGAAGTGGGCTAGGTTCTTGAATAGCTTGAATGAATTCTGACAGTCTTTGTATCGTTGCCTTCAAATATTTTTTATCCTTCTCATCTTTAAAAGTCCTCTGCAAAATCTTTCTTGTGGAAGTTTCTAAGTGTTTAGCATCTGCAGCCCTACTGGCAATCCCAAGATCTATTTTCTCTATGATATAGTCATCAACTGTAGCCTCTGAAACATTCTTGTCAGTTTTGGGCAAAGCCCTTTCCACTGTCCATCTCCCAGTCTTTTCATCTACTTCAATCATGGACTCCATCTTGATTCTTTTGGGTTTCACAGAAGCCCCCAAACATTTGCTCACCATGTCTTCCACAGGAAGATTAATTGGTAAAACATTATGTTTCTTATTTGAAATAGAAGTCCCTAACCAACTAAGGGCTGGGGAGGGTGTCTACAAAGCATCATTTGTTATACTTGCCAGAAGCTTTTCTGAAGCTGCCTTAGCATGTGCCGGGGCCATCATTTCCTCCTCAACATTACTCAAATCAACTTGGTCAGCCATGTGGGAATCCATAGCTTCAAGGTCTATTACTTCACTATCCTTCACAACCTCGTCAACTTCCTTGTCAACCTTCCTTCTTGGGGTTCTTCTTACTAATGAGGAAACAGGAGTAACTTTAATTGCTGGATTAATAGGGGAAATTTTCTTAGACCTAGTACCTACAAAGGAAACAACTTTATCAACAGTGGTCGTGGGTTTATCAGTAGCATTTTTAGCATGAGCAGTTCTTCTAGGATTATGTCTTTTTGAAGGAGGGGGTCTTTTACTATTAATCCATTTCTCAGTTCTTTTTACTACATTGAGAGTGTTAATTGTTAAACTTTCCCTCTCCTCAACACTCCAATCAATTTCAGGAAGTGGAGTGCCTCTGACCCTAGTTTCAAATTGGTCATCAATGATTTCGGTACCATCATCTTCATCTATGGTAGAAATATCAACCTAAATATTAAATGTACTAATCTACCCCAGAGTGAATCTAGACCACATTCTTCTCTGCACTTTGAAATCATCATCGCAACCTTCCCAGTAATCTTCCATTTGTGAGATATGCTAAAACTCAGAAGGCAAACTGAAGTGTTTAGCTACAAAACCTCTGTTATCGAAGTCTTTCCTCAATGAAAATGTTTTCATATTCAACTTTCTAAGTTCATGCTCCAGGTTTAGTGCATCAGAAGATGTTTTACAGGTAAAATATCCCAATTCAACTGGGAAACAAGACTTGGCTCTACCTTTTCTCTCCTTGACTCCTTTGTGCACGTAAGCTAATTGACAGGATACCTCAGCAATTACCAAGCTGTCAAAAGCATAACGGGGTAATTTAAATGGTTCTCCTTTAAAACCACCTACTCTCAAGTATGTAAATCTCCTGAATTGAATGAAGAAACTTCCATAAATATTCACAAAAGACTTGGCTTTCTCAGACATTCACTGTTCAGTATTCCCCTGGAGCTCATGTGTGAATTTCCTGAAAAACACACCATTTACTTTAAGGAAATTGACCATATAAAATTCCTTCTGAAGGTGGGGGTAATAATCATAGATTTTCATATTAGGAACAGGTTGTTCATGGAATAAACCCTTCCATTCATGGGTGCAGGCTAAAATATAGAACAAATACGAGGACATATAAAAGCCGCTACCGGTAAGGAAATTAGCCAATTGGTGGTTGAGTTCATCTGCTATTGTCTTAGCCCAATCTATGTGTCATTCTCCACCCAAAGTCACTTGAATATAAAAGTACATCCAATCATGCTAGTAGTATGCATGCTGGTTTCCCTTAATCCTATTCAATATGATAACCAAGTCTATCACCCCAGGTTTAAAATGATCTATAGTCAATGGCTTTGGAAGCTGAGACCCTCCTTTTTAAGCTTTCTGGAGCCAATACTAAGTGATCTCATTTCTGTACACCTGTCTCTTAGTAGCAAAAACTGAATAAGAAGAAGGTATGTTCCAGCCCTCATATGGATCTTTCTCTGGGATTCCTAGGGCTTTTTGCACTACCTCCCTAGTTATGAAAACAAGTGGGCTCCCATCAATTTTCCTTATGCATTTCTCCTCAAAACTATATCTCCTGGAACATTCCACAATTAATTCACGGCAAGGAGCTACTATAGGAAATGCGGCTGCATCAGTTAAGCCACTCTGGATAGCTTTGTCTAGCATGGAGCCTAGGATAGGTTCCTTAATGCGGGCTATAATATCTTCTAGAGCTCCAATTTTGATATGGGTATCTTCACAATTAGGCAGGGGACATAATAACGAGGAAGTATTTTTGAAATTGGGCACGGGGTCCTTCATCTTAGGCTTTCAAATTTAGAAATTTTAACAGGAGAAAATAGCAAGTTGACATAGAAATGCACCTTAAAGTAATACTGCAACGAAGGATGAAGCTAGAAAAAGGGCTCACCTGGTTTTATGCAAATGACAGAGCTCTGAGATGAGAGGAGAATACCTTCCCTGATAGCTGCGGCATGAAATCTTCTTAGCAAAATATGGCTGGACTCTTGATATTTATTGCAAGCAGTTTACAAATCTTCGAGAGATTCAGCGCAAGCTAAATTAATGGCACACAAATTTTGAATTAATGATTATTGAATGTCTCGCGGCATATGTATCATTACTTACTGTACTTTCCCCTTACTTGAAATGACAATTTAAAGTCATATCAATTAATCACGCACTTTCAACACGCACGGATAACGTAATGAAGTGCCAGCTGTCACATGTGTCATGTCATTTTTACCTTTTTCAAATTACAGGCCAACATTGAACTCCGAACTTGGAATTATGAGAATTCACAATTCAAGTTCAACATACATGATGAGGGACTATTCATCGGTATGATTTAATCAAAATAAAAGGGCAAAAGTTAAGCCATAAAGGAAAATAGCGAAGAGCTTTGCGAGACAATAAAGACCATTGAACTCGGAAGTTTGAACTAAACTTAGTTCAATATTTACGGTTCAAGAGATAAGCGTGTGATGCAAAGTGGAAATGCCGTTAGACTTGCCAATGAAAATGAAACCATACCGATGAATGTTATTGAACGTTGAACATTGAACTACTTGAGTTCGATGGTTCAAGTTCAACCGACAAGGTGTTTGTGCAAAGGTAAACAAAAATAAATAACACCTTATAAAATTCTAGGGTGATTTTGGGAAAAGGAAGCCTACAATAATTACACAAAATCTATAGGTAACATACACTAAACTGAGTACAATTGAAGAAAGCTACAAAAAATACTCCATATAAAATCTGGTATGGTCACAAACTGAAGGTAAGTTATTTCAAAGTATTTGAAAGTAGATGTTACATTCTAAAGAATGATAGAGATGGAAAGTTTTATCATAGAGTTGATGAAGGAATATTCTTAGGATATTCTACAAAGAGAAAGGCTTACAAGTGCTTAATCAAGTCTAATAACAAAATTGTAGAAAGTGCAAGTGTAAGGATTGATGAATTTGCAGAGAAAAATGATGATGACAACAAAAAGGAACCCAAGGAATATCAAAGATTTGTATATTTTCAACATAAATTTCCTGATACCTTACCTATAGTACAAACATAGGGTGAAGTTAAACAGAGAGAGCCACCACTTAATACTGAAAATGAAGAACTTCCACTGCCTACTGAGATTGTTCTAGCCAAGTATGTTAGAAGACACCAACCATCGAGCAAGATTATTAGAGACAAGAATTCTAGAGTTATGAAAAGAAGTAAGTTAAGAGGTAATACATGTTTAATCTCTGAATTTGAACCAACAAAAGAAAAAGATGCATTGGATAATGAATATTGGGTTACATCTATTGGTAATTCCCTTTGATCTTCAACTTGCAGATTTATACTTTGATGGATAATTTAATAATACCTTGACTCTATCACCACTCCAAATTCTACAAGGAAGAGGGCAAATTAACAAGGATCAAAAGAGATCCTCCTACACTTTGAGCCTTAATGCTCAGGTGGGTGTACCCTTGATTCACTTCTTGAAAGGAATCACTAATTGTTATACCAATATACTCTTTACTAACTGATTTAAAGATTTGATCATTTGAATTTGTGTGTGTGTGGTTGATGACAATGAAATACCTCCAGAGGATGGACCAGTGCCTTAACCTAGGGAAAAGAGTCACCCAATTACATACATCAGATGAAGATCTTAGATCAAACACTCCTAAGCTCAGGATAAGTTCTTTGCCTATTACCCCTCTCCCTCAAACACAAGGACATCAGATTCTTACTTGGTTGCAAACTCACTGAACTCACCTAAAAGACTTTAATCCCAACTTTGTTAGGAACTCAAAGATGAATTCACAATACTCTTTGTTTACCATATGTTAATACACTTTGTGACACTAACATATATAAGCTTAGAAATGAAACAAGAAGACATACACAAATGCAAGATTGGAACTCAATAGCATTCTCATTAACATATTCAGGATCAATATAAAATTAGAGCAACACAAAGATAGGGAAAGACCAAAAATCTAGCTCCTCTTTCAATATAAAATCATCAACAACCAGGGACCAAAAGAAAAGTTTTGGAACCCGCACTAAGTCAAAAATCTTGCAATATATACCCCCTAGTCATCTTGGAAACCCAAAATAGGTTTCAACAAGCTACAGATGACTAGGGTTAGGGTTTCACCCACTAAACCCAATAGAAACAGTCACAAATTAAATGCAGGGGAAGAAACCTAGGCAACTAGGAGAAAACAAATCCCAGATTGATCCATAATCATGACAAATCTCACTGAGAAGGTACTTAATACCACAAAAACATACAAATGTCAACCCTTTCAGTCACCTACAACACGCCTCAAGCACAAAACCACACGGTACAGACCCTTGCATACGTTCATGGCACACCCTGGACCACACCACAATAGCAAGCACCACCAAACCAATCAAGATCAGCTATTAAAACCATAAATTCTGGTACTTCATGTCACTGAGAAACCCTCAGAAATTCAAATTTGAAATTAAATGGTTATTTCTATGGTGCCAGCAGCAAATCAGCGGTCATAATTCAAATCTGGGCTAACTTTAAGTCGCAACCATTAGATCATCCCTTTCACGGTCTTTATGTCCTTAACTCAACTGCCACCCTTGAGTTAACACCCAGTGACCATGCAACAAGGCATTTCTTATTCACGAAGAGCAAATCTTAACCCATCATTAACTCCATGACCTGGTGACTAAAGGAAAACATAACCTTGGTCCCACATTTAGCGAACCGATGACCGAAGGGAATTGACCATTCGTAGAATACCTTATGTCTTCACCAAATATTTTAGTGATTACGTGAATGCTTGTTTGCTGAACCACCAACTTTTTTAGAACATCGCTATTTTACTACACGAACGAGCAAACCCATTAAATTTTGTCAGGCCGCTAACTTTATTTATTCAGACAACTAAGACCCTAGACCCCACCTGGGCCCACTTTATGCCACTTGTTGTTACCTCATTCATGGCTCATGCTCAATCACACTGACATAGGACCCAATTTTTGTAAGCCTTATAATCGGATGACAGGCGTAAGATCTCATAGCTCTAACAAACCTCATGAGAACTTACACCGACCGTAGATCTTATCCTCATCACTAATCCCTCTGACAATGACCCCACCCTACCACATCATCCATGTTAACCAATAAAAATTAAACAATCCTTCACCACCTAGAAAATAGCCCCACTAAGAACATTAAGCTGCTTGGAAGATCAGACAGCTGGCGCAAGATTTGAAAGGCTCAAAAGCTTCTATGCACTTACACACCAACCGTCGATCTTGAATCCTTTGATTGAGATACCGGGCCCACCTGACAACATGTCCAGCTCACACAACATGGACCAATCACAGTACAATAAATCAGCATATGTGGCAGATGGACCCACCAAAAGAAAAGGTTACGTCATACAAAAGATTCAAAGACCGTCTCAAAATCTCATACATTTGACACATCTCACAAGAATTTATGCCCATCATTGATTCACTGCAAGTGACAGGACCCTCTAACAAGCTGGCAACCCAAGACCCACTAAAAACTGCCAACGTGTTAAAACATGGACCAATAAGATGTCACCATTTGTGCATACGTGTCAATGGACCCACCTATTTGAGAAGCTCTGTCATAAAGAAAATCAATGTCTGTCACAAAAGTGCATAGCTCTGACACATCTCATGAGAATAAGTGCCCACCGTTAGATCAAGATGGTGTCAGAGCCGGGCCCAAGAAAAAAATGAAGGTCGAAACATAAGAAATATTAAACGACATGACTTAGGAAAAATTAATTTCGTTGGGGCTAGAGACTTAGGAAAATAAATCAAGGGGGGTTGATAAAAAAACTTTAGTCCCATGATTGCAAGACATGAAAAAGGTTCACACAATCATGTGACTAAGAGGCTAACAATTTAGCACATGCGAATTAGGATCTTTAAGTGGCCTGAATAAAGTAACATGAAATTAGAACAAGGCCAGGGTTTTTCTTACCAAAGGCTACATTTTTGGATTTTTGAACTAAGGGTTTATGCGAGAGACCTGAAAAACATTGCAGAGACCAGGGGGAAAAAGATACAGCCATGAAATTTTTTGCACGTGCTAACAGTGGCTCTATCTGGGGATGTATGCCTCCTGCAGGCATAGTAAGGATCTAGAATCACTGATAAAAGCAAACCATCCCACTGGAAAACTGACAACAGAGAGCAATAGGACCAAAACCTTACAGACCAGGACAAAATAGGGTAGGGGCAAGCAACTATTTAGAGGATGTACAAAATATATAGACCTAACAATTGTTCATGGAAAATAAAATACCTTCAATTGAAGTGTTTCTTCAAGAATTGTCCCTGAATTGGCAATTCCTGAACTTCACCATTTAACTCTTTCACAATGTATGAATCTTGGCCCCATTTCTCATGAATTAGATATGGCCCTAGCCAGATGGGATCAAATTTACCATGTTTTCCTTTATCCTCCAATCTGGCATTCCAAATTAACACCAAATCACCAGGCTCAAACTTCCTGTCAACAGTCTTCTTGTCATATAAATTTTTAACCTGCAACTGCAATCTGGCATTCTTGGCAACTGATTCTCTTCTAGTTTCATCTAGTCTAATGAGGTACTCAATCCTCAACTACATCTCATCATCTATGCCATCATCATATAATTGAACAAATTTGTACATTTCCAAACAATTATTCTGAGCCATTCTTGCATGTATTCCATATACTAGGTCAAATGGTGCACAACCAATTGCCTTCTTCACAGTTACCCTATCAGCCCATAGAGCTAATGGTAGCTTTGAATTCCATGCCCTCTTATTCTTTTCAAGGATCCTCTTTAGGATTTTAATCAAACTCTTATTAGTAGATTATGCTTATCCATTTCCTTGTGGATGATAAGGTGAGGAATTAAAAATCTGAATCCCTAAACCTTTGCAAAAGTCCTTATATTCAGTAGACTTGAAGCACATTGCATTATCACTTACTATTCTCTAAGGGAAACCAAATCTTGAAACAATATTATTCAACAAAAAATCAATTACCACCTTACTAGTTGCATTTCTTGTAGGTATAGCTTCTACCCACTTCGTAAAGTAATCAGTGGAAACCAAGATCCATGAGTGTCCTCCACTAGAGTTGTTTGGTATCTCCCCTATGAAATCAATTCCCCATTGTTGGAAAGGAGCCTGCACTTCTACTAGTTTTAATGGAACATTACCTAAAAATTTAAGCTTACGAGAGAACCTTTGACAAGCATCACACCTCCTTACCAACTATTCTACATCCTTGAAGATTGTGGGCCTCCAGAATCCTGCTCTCAAGATTTTATGAGTAGTTTATTTACCCATATAATGCCCACCATAAACTCCCTCATGCATTTCTTTGAACAACTTATTAGCCTGATCCTCATCAACACATTCCAAAACTATGCAATCTAAATTCTTTCTATACAATTTACACTTCACAATTACATACTTGATGGCCTATAATTTCAATGTCCTCTTCTGATTATCATTCATGTCTACTGGACATCTCATATTTCTCAAGTAATAAATAATATCCTGATACCAAACACAATCATCCATGTCACATGTATAATCAATTTCAGAATGATTTACCTGATTTGCATCAAGATTGGATTGAGCCATTAGTTTTTCCAATCCTTGTCCTCTAACCAACTTAGTAATCTGGACATCAACATTGAATTCTTGGATCCTATTGATCCATCTACATCTTCTCCTAGATACCTCTTGCTGTGAGAAATTATCCTTCACAGCTACACTTGTCACAAAAGTAATCACAACTACCCCCATCAAGTAACACCTAAAAGCCTTGATTGCCTTCACAAGTGCAAAAGCTTGTTTCTCATTTATGTCATACTTCAATTCAGTAGCCTGCAAAGATTTACTGAAAAATGCAATAGGCTGCTCAAAACCATCCTTATTCTTTTGTAACAAAGCTATAGCAATAGTGTGAAAAGATGCAAAGGAAAAGATGTGCATTGGGACATTATAATCAGGTGCCTTAAGCACTCGTGCATCTTTGATAGCTTGCTTGATATTTTTGAAAGCCCCATCAGGCTCACCCTCTGAATTGGTTGTAGATCCCTTCTTCAACATCTTAGAAATAGGTCTAGTGACCTCAGCAAAGTTTGTTACAAACCTCCTTAAGAAATTGACCTGACCAAACAAGGACTGAATCCCTTTAACATTCTTTGGTCTCTGAATTTTATCAATAGCTGCTACCCTCTTAGGGTCAATTCTCACTCCTTGCTTCCCAACTAAGTGGCCAAGCAACTTACCTTCTATGACACCAAAAGCACATTTCCTTGGGTTTAATGAAATGCCATATTCCAAAGCCCTCATAAATATTTTCTCTAAATGAGTACAATGGTCTTCTTCCTTCTTGGAATAGGCAGTTAAATCATCTTGATATACAATAAGGAAATCATTTATGAAATCTGAAAAGGAAACATCCATTGCCCTCTAAAAAGTAGCACCAACATTTGTGAGACCAAAAGGCATTCTCATATAAACATATGTCCCCCAAGGTGTAGTGAAAGTTGTCTTGAATTGTTCTAATTCTTTGACAATTACCTGATTGTAACCAAAGAAACCATCCATCATAGACATCAATTCTGATCTGGTTACTCTCGGCAACATAGCTTCCATATTGGGCAGACAATAGTTATCCTTTAATGAGCTGATGTTCAAATTCCTAAAGTCCACACAAAGCTTGATGTCACCATTTTCTTTCCCAAAGGAACAAGGTTTGACACCCAAGAAGAATGCCTTATAGGCTTGATAATGCCAGCATCTCTCAACTTCATTAACTCCTCTTTCATCTTGGGTGCCAAAGTAGGATTTATAGGAATTTTTTTTTGCCGGAAAGGTTTAGCATCTTCTTTCAATGGAATAATATGCTAAAACAAGTCTTCTCTATACACCTTTAGGTCATCATATGACCATGCAAAAACATGCCTGAATTTTCTTAACAATTCAATCAAAGATTTCTTTACCTTTTGAGATATATCTCTACCAATGTATACTTTCTTAGGTGCTTCATGTGTTCCAAGATTTATCTCCTCTAGATCAACATGATCTTCTCTTTTGATATTCTTTTGAACTCTATCATGGTTATCAAAGACAGTCTCCAAAACAACAAGCCCCTTGGGTACCTTGTTAGTTCTAAGTTGAATGACCTCATTGCCAAAGACAACCTCCTTTCCTTCCACTGACTCCACCAAGGCTGAACAATCAAATTCCTGACCATGATACTGATCTTCACAACTCATAAACTTCAAGACATCATTATCATCATCAAAAACTTGCCAATTTTCAATATTGTCTGGTATACTAGGCCTAGCCTGAATTTCAACTTTAGAGATACCAGAAAAAGTAATATCAGTGGGATTGATTGCTATATTGGCTAATAAGTCAGCCATCATATTGTTACTCCTATCCTTCCATTCAATATTGAAGGCATCAAAATGTTCAATCAAATCCCAAACTGCATTCCTATATTGTTTCAACCTCTTGTTCTTGGAAGCATTTACTGATCTAACTTGGGACACCACCAACTCATAATCACCAACAACACTTATGCATTTAATACCATACTTTTGTGCCAAACTCAGTCCTAACAACAATGCCTCATACTCTGCTATATTGTTGGTACAAGAGAAATTCAATGTGAAAGAAAATTTGTATGTACTTCCATCAGGAGAACTAAGTAGAATACTTTCTCCTACTCCATCTTTGCAATTTGCACCATTAAAGTACATTACCCACAAATCACCCTTCATAGAATCAACACTTACCTCAACAAAGATAGGTGAAAAAGTAGGTTCATTTTCAAATACAGTGATCTCTTCCCTAAAAGCATTAATATTAGTATCCACAAAACATGTAGTTTCATTATCAATATTCCTTTCAACCATGTGGCATACTCTTGGTTCTCGCTCAATCTTGACAAACTAATCAGCAATCTTGAAAGTGGCATAGGAAAAATCACATTGTAAACTTCCACCCATGGTAGCACTCCACCTTCTAGATAGTAGCATCCCATAATGAGGAGGGATGTCCACCACCAAAACACTCATTGTTAACTCTTTCTCTAGATATGCTGCTAGCCTATATGGCATTGCATTGATAGTTGCAATAACTAGTACCTCCCTCTGATCCATTACACAACATCTGCCCTGAACTGTATCAACTTTAAGGCCCAACTTCTCCATGATTTTGAAAGGCATAATAGTATTATAGGCACCACTATCAATCATACAATTTCTTAGTTTCATTCCATTCACAAGAACACTTAAAAAGAATGGATCAATGTTTTCAAGGTTGGCATTGATAGAACTATACAAATATAGAGGAGGAATTTGAGATACAATTCCCTGAGTAGAAACACCTTTCAAAGCTTTATCCTAAGATCCATTGCATGCAACATCATTGTTATGAACATTATCCACCCATGCAATAGCTCTGTCTTTGTGTTCAGGGATCCTCAACAATTCTGACAATGGAACCTTAACTGTAATTTGAGACAATAAAACTAACATATCAATAGAAGCAGAGGAATGAATCTCAATCTGCACTGCCCTAATATCCTTTTGCTTGTTTGATACATTAGGTGTATTGGCCACCCTCATTTTTTTAACCTTAGCCATTGTGTTAACTGGCTTCTCAATCTCATTAGAAATTTTTTCAATTCCAACTCCCTTAGGCTCACAATTCTTACCTTTTACATTCTTGAGTTTGACCATGGCATCACCTTTTGATTTGTTCTCATTAGGCTCTCCAGAGTTCGTACTCTTTATAAAAATTCCTATAGCTTTCTCATTTGTATTCCTTGCCACCATGCCTCTAGTTTTCACTAGGGTGATCATTTCTACAGTAATCCTATCCATCTCTTCTCTGGAAGGTCTCCTTAAATTTACTGGCTCAGAAGAAGAGTTCATGTTACATGTCTTTTTATCAATGTCATCACTATCAGAAAAAACCTCTTGATGAAAAAGGGCCTGATTATGTCTCTTCAAATTTATATCTACCTCTTCATCAAAATTAGAATCATCTTCATATCCTAGATATGAAGTAGCCATGTTGCATCCAACATCATCTTGATCTTCTTCCTGATCTATCTCCTCATTGCCACAATCTTGATATTCAGCCATAGATTGTGCAACTACACAATGCTCTATAGAATGAGGGGATTGGCATGCAACACACCAAGGTATGTCCTCTATGACATTTATTGAAGCTTTTTGTAGAGGGTCAGGGACACCTCTATCATTGTTATTTCTTCCAGCAGGGACAATAGGCTTGCCATCCTTCCATTGGGTGTTGTAGGGGTAGTTCTGCAATCTGTTCTGCTTATTGAAATTGTTGTTGAACTAAGGCCTCTCATTGGTAGGAGCACTGATGTTCCTATTTGTAGGTGCCTTCAAATCCTTTAATGCATTGAGCACCTTATCCAATTTCTCTTCTTCTTGCCTCCTAGTTCCAGCATTCTTATCACTTTCTTTTTTAAATTTCTTGTCGCCAAACAACTTAGGGTCATCTCTCTTCCCACCCAATTTTCCTGATATCTTCATATTATTCTCAATATTGATAGAAATCCTAAAAGCATCTCTAAGAGTTCTTGGTTCTTTTTCCCTCAACAAGTATCCCATCTTTCCATCAAATGCATTGAAGTATGTGGTTAGACAGACATTGTCATCTAATCACATAACTTGGAACAACTTATGCATACCCTTCTGAAATCTCATGTTGAATTCAGCTGCAGACTCATTCTGATTTTTCCTTATGGTATTGAATTCATTCAACATGAAGCTAGCATAAGGCCTATCACCATACTGCTCTTTGAAACATCTCTCAAAGGAATCCCCAGTATCAATACATTTATCAGGAAGTCTCTTAAACCAATCTCTAGCATCCTCCATTAGAGATTGAACAAACAATTTCATGACTACATCCTCATGCTTTACCTCATAATCATTAAGCATATCAAAAAATAACCTAAGATGCTCCTCACAACTAATAGCATTATTACCAGCAAACTTAGGTACCTTATCTCTTATATCATTTGGAAAAGCATTCGGGTAGCCAAGAATTCCATCAAAACTAATTTTCCAATAGCCTTCTAATTGCATAGGTCTTCTTTGAAAACTTGAACTAGTGTTAACCCTAGGATTAACATTTTCATTTACATTTCCATCTACTTGTGCTTTTGACTGTTGCCTAGGATCAGCACCTATCCTAGCAGATGAAGAAGGAATTGAACTAGTAGCATTACTAAGTGGAATAGTAGTAGTCATAGTTGGCATACCTAGTTTAGTAGTAGACAGACCAAGAGCATTGGCTAATGAAGCCTTCAAGAACTAGATCTTTCTTCTCTTTTCTACAATGGAAGCTTCAATTTTAGCCTTCTCTAATTCTCTTGCAAGGTCCTCATCTTCTTTTCTTCTTCTTTCTATCTCCGTGTCCTTATTTGATTTAGGTGGTGGGACTCTTGGTATTGTCAATGATCTATTTGTTTGATGTCCCACCATCTTTTTCTTTTCTTTCTCACCAGCAACAACAATAGGCCTAGTGATCTCATGTCCATCTTTATTTCTAGGCAAAGGAACATAACTTTGCACTTGTCTAACCATAGGGCCCTCCTAATCAAATTCATGATCTTGTAGTAAGCACTCTTGCTCACTCCTCAAAGCCTCAAGATAACCAAAGACATCATGTTGCAAAGTCTTAGGAGCAAAATCAAGCATCTTGTTTCTCTCCTTCATTTCATTAATCTTTCCAAGGACAGACTATCTTTCTATTAGAGCATTTACCTTTTCAGCCTCTCTCTCCTCTTGTAACCTCTTATGTATGGCATCCTGCTCTGCCAACTGTAATCTTAGTGCATTTAAATCATCTGGGTCTAGCATAATGTCATCAGAGCCTGATGACACATCCATATCAGTAAAATTTTGATATGGGAAGTGGACTTACCTTGGTCTCATGGGTTCTCTTCTGAAATTATCTTCTTCAAGATCTAAATCAATCTCTAAACCCATTTCTCTAGTTTGTTCATCCTGACCTGCAAGCAATGGACCCTTGTCTTGAAATACAACCTCTGGGGTATCATAAAATCTATCTTCAGAGTGATGACCATTTGATCTAGAAACTTTGTCTTGTGAACCTTCCTCACTTGAGGAAACATGTGGTGCTCTACTTCTTGTATTTCTTTGTACTCTTATGGGAGCACTAGTAGACTCACCATTTCTTTTGATCCAACTCTTCTTCTCCTGTCTAGGCAATTGTTCCAGAGTGACCTCCAGATTCTTTCTGACAAAGGACCTAGTATTCCTCCTTTTGTCCATCTTTAGCACTGGTTCTAACCTCTCGAGTCACCACCCACCTAGATGGGAAAAATTTCAATTGAATACAACAGGAAAACAAGAGTGCACTTTGAAAACCTTTATCTCTAGACTCTCCCCAGTAGAGTCATCATTTTTTGGGGGACTCGGATGGGTAAATCAATCTAGTCAACAAAAAATTTCAAATATTACAATATAAGCCCAACCAGAGATCCTAATAGATATACTGCTTCATTGTTGTTCTCCTTAGCAGAGTCACCATTTTGTTGGTAATTCCCTTTGATCTTCAACTTGTAGATTTATACTTTGATGGATAATTTAATAATACCTTGACTCTATCACCACTCCAAACTCTACAAGGAAGAGGGCCAATTAACAAGGATCAAAAGAGATCCTCCTACACTTTGAGCCTTAATGCTCAGGTGGGTGTACCCTTGATTCACTTCTTGAAAGGAATCACTAAATGTTATACCAATATACTCTTTACTAACTGATTTAAAGATTTGTTCATTTCAATTTGTGTGTCTGTTGTTGTTGACAATGAAATACCTCCAGATAATGGACTAGTACCTTAACCTAGGCCAAAGAGTCACCCAATTACATACATCAACTGAAGGTCTTAGATCAAACACTCTTGAGCTCAGGATAAGTGCTTTTCCTATTACCCCTCTCCCTCAAACACAAGGACATCAGATTCTTACTTGGTTGCAAACTCACTGAACTCACCTAAAAGACTTTAATCCCAACTTTTTTAGGAACTCAAAGATGAATTCACAATACTCTTTTTTTACCATATGTTAATACACTTTGTGACACTAACATATATGAGCTCAGAACTGAAACAAGAAGACATACACAAATGCAAGATTGGAACTCAATAGCATTCTCATTAACATATTCAGGATCAATATACAATCAAAGCAACACAAAGATAGGGAAAGACCCAAAATCCAGCTCCTCTTTAAATATAAAACCATCAAAAACCAAGGACCAAAAGAAAAGTTTTGGAACCCGCACTAAGTAAAAAATCCTACAATATATACCACCTAGTCATCTTGGAAACCCAAAATAGGTTGCAACAAGCTACTGATGACTAGGGTTAGGGTTTCACCCACTAAACCCATTAGAAACAGTCACAAATTAAATGTAGGGGAAGAAACCCAGGCAACTAGGAGAAAACAAATCCCAGATTGATCCAAAATCATGAAAAATCTCACTGAGAAGGTACTGAATACCACAAAAACATACAAATGTCAACCCTTTCAATCACCTGCAACATGCCTCAAGCATAAAACCACATGGTACAGACCCCTGCAGACATTCATGGCACACCCTGGACCACACCACAATAGAAAGCACCACCAAACCAATCGAGATCAGCTGTTAAAACCATAAATTCTAGTACTTCTTATCACTGAGAAACCCTCAGAAATTCAAATTTGAAATTAAATGGTCATTTCTACGGCGCCAGAAGCAAATCAAAAATCATAATTCAAATTTGGGCCAACTTTAGGTTGCAACCATTAGATCATCCCTTTTGCAGTCTTTATGTCCTTAACTCAACTGCCACTCTTGAGTTAACACCCAGCGACCATGCGACAAGGCATTTCTTATTTGTGAAGAGAAAATCTTAATCCATCATTAACTTCACGACCTGGTGACCAAAGGAAAACATTAACCTCTGTTCCACATTTAGCGAACCGGCGACCGAAGGGAATCTACCATTCACAGAATACCTTATGTCTTCACCAAATACTTTAGTGATTACGCGAACTCATGTGTGCTGAACCGTCATCTTTTTTAGAACATCGCTATTTTATTGTGAGAATGAGCGAAGCCATTAAATTTTGTCAAGCCACTAACTTTATTTATCTGGACTGCTAAGACCCTAGACCCCACCTCAACCCACTTTATGCCACTTTTCATTACCTCATTCATAGCTCATGCTCGGTCACACTGACATAGGACCCACTTTCTATAAGCTTTATAATCGAATGACAGGTGTAAGATCTCATAGCTCTGACAAAACTCATGAGAACTTACACCGACCGTAGATCTTGTCCTCATCACTAATCCCTCTAACAATGACCCCACCCTACCACATCATCCATGTCGACCAATAAAAATTGAACAATCTTGCACCACCTGGAAAATGGCCCCACTAAGAACATTAAGCCACCTGGAAGATCAAATGACTAGCACAAGATCTAAAAGGCTCAAAAGATTATATGTGCTTACACGCCAACTGTCGATCTTGAATCCTATGATTGAGATACCGGGCCCGCCTGACAACACATCCAACTCACACAATGTAGACCAATCACATTACAACAAATTAGCATATCTGGTAGATGGACCCGCCAAAAGAAAATGTTACGTCATATAAAATAATCAATGGCTGTCTCAAAATCTCATACATCTGACATATCTCACAAGAATTTAAACCCATCGTTGATTCACTACAAGTGTCAGGACCCTCTGACAAGCTGGCAACCCAGGACCCACTGACAATTGCCAATGTGTTAAAACATGGACCAATAAGATGTCACCATTTGTGCATGCGTATCAACGGACCCACTTGTTTAAGAAGCTTTGTCATAAAGAAAATCAATGGCCATCGCAAAAGCGCATAGCTCTGACACATCTCATGAGAATAAGCACCCACTATTAGATTGAGATGGTGTCAGAGCCGGGACCAAGAAAGAAATGAAGGCTGAAACATAAGAAATATTAAATGGCATGACTTACAAAAAATTAATTTTGCTGGGGCTAGAGACATAGGAAAATAAATCAAGGGGGGATGACAAAAAAATTTAGTTGCATGATCGCAAGAAATAAAAAAGGTTCACATGATCATGCAACTAAGAGGCTAACAATTTAGCACATGTGAATTAGGATCTTTAAGTGGCCTGAATAAAGTAACATGAAATTAGAACAAGGCCAGGGTTTTTCTTACCAACGGCTACATTTTTGAATTTTTGAACTAAGGGTTTATGCCAGAGACCTGAAAAATATTGCAGAGACCAGGGGGAAAAAGATACAACCATAAAATTTTTTGCATGTGCTAATAGTGGCTCTGTCTGGGGATGTATGCCTCTTGTATGCATAGCAAGGATCTAGAATCCTTGGTAAAAGTAGACCATCCCATTGGAAAACTGACAATAAAGAGCAACAGGACCAAAACCTTATAGACCAGGACAAAACAGGGCAAGGGCAAGCAACTATTTAGAGGATGTAAAAAATATATAGACCTAACTATTGTTCATGGAAAATAAAATAACTTAAATTGATGTATTTCTTCAAGAATTGTCCATGAACTGGCAATTCCTAAACTTCACCATTTAACTCTTTCACAATGTATGAATCTTGGCCCCATTTCTCATGAATTAGATATGGCCCTAGCCAGATGGGATCAAATTTACCATGTTTTCCTTTATCCTCCAATCTGGCATTCCAAATTAACACCAAATCACCAGGCTTAAACTTCCTATCAACAGTCTTCTTGTCATATAAATTTTTAACCTACAACTACAATCTGGCATTCCTGGCAATTGATTCTCTTCTAGTTTCATCTAGTCTAATGAGGTCCTCAATCCTCAACTGCATCTCATCATCTATGTCATCATCATATAACTAAAAAAATTTGTACATTTCCAACAAATTATTCTGAGGCATTCTTGTATGTATTCCATATACTAGGTCAAATGGTGCACAACCAATTGCCTTCTTCACAGTTACCCTATCAGCCCATAGAGCTAATGGCAGCTTTGAATTCCATGCCCTCTTATTCTTTTCAAGGATCCTCTTCAGGGTTTTAATCAAACTCTTATTAGTAGATTTTGCTTGTCCATTTCCTTGTGGATGATAAGGTGAGGAATTAGAAATATGAATCCCTAAACCTTTGCAAAAGTCCTTATATTCAATAGACCTGAAGCACATTGCATTATCACTTACTATTCTCTAAGGGAAACCAAACCTTGAAACAATATTATTCAATAGAAAATCAATTACCACCTTACTAGTTGCATTTCTTGTAGGTATAGCTTCTACCTACTTCATAAAGTAATCAGTGGCAACCAAGATCCATGAGCGTCCTCCACTAGACTTGTTTGGTATCTCCCCTATGAAATCAATTCCCCATTGTTGGAAAGGAGCCTGCACTTCTACTAGTTTTAATGGCACATTACCTGAAAATTTAAGCTTTCCAGAGAACTTTTGACAAGCATCACACCTCCTTACCAACTGTTCTGCATACTTGAAGATTGTAGGCCACCAAAATCCTACTCTCAAGATTTTATGAGCAATTTTTTTACCCATATAATGCCCACCACAAACTCCCTCATGCATTTCTTTCAACAACTTATTAGCCTGATCCTCATCAACACATTTCAAAAGTATGCAATCTAAATTCTTTCTATACAATTTACACTTCACAATTACATACTTGATGGCCTATAATTTCAATGTCCTCTTTTGATTATCATTCATGTCTGCTAGACATCTCCTATTTCTTAATTAATGGATAATATCCTATTACCAAACACAATCATCCATGTCACATGTATAATCAATTTCAGAATGATTTACCTGATTTGCATCAAGATTGGATTGAGCCATCAATTTTTCCAATCCTTGTCCTCTAACCAACTTAGTAATCTAGACATCAACACTGAATTCTTGGATCCTATTGATCCATTTGCATCTTCTCCCAGATACCTCTTGCTGTGAGAAAATATCCTTCACATCTGCACTTGGCACAAAAGAAATCACAACTGCCCCCATCAAGTAACACCTAAAAGCCTTGATTGCCTTCACAAGTGCATAAGCTTGTTTCTCATTTATGTCATGCTTCAATTTAGCAACCTACAAAGATTTACTGAAAAAAGAAATAGGTTGCTCAAAACCATCCTTATTCTTTTGTAACAAAACTATAGCAATAGTTTGAAAAGATGCAAAGGAAAAGATGTGCATTGGGACATTATAATCAGGTGCCTTAAGCACTCGTGCATCTTTGATAGCCTGCTTGATATTTTTAAAAGCCTCATCAGGCTAACCCTCCCAATTGATTACAGATCCCTTCTTCAACATCTTAGAAATAGGTCTAGTGACCTCAGCAAAGTTTGTTACAAACCTCCTTAAGAAATTGACCTAACCAAAGAAGGATTGAATCCCTTTAACATTCTTTGGTCTCTGAATTTTATCAATAGCTGCTACCCTCTCAGGGTCAATTATCACTCCTTGCTTCCCAACTAAGTGGCCAAGCAACTTACCTTCTATGACACCAAAAGCACATTTCTTTGGGTTTAATGAAATGCCATCTTCTAAAGCCCTCATAAATATTTTCTCTAAATGAGTACAATGGTCTTCTTCCTTCTTGGAATAGGAAATTAAATCAACTTTATATACAACAAGGAAATCATTTATGAAATCTGAAAAGGCAACATCCATTGCCCTCTGAAAAGTAGCACCAACATTTGTGAGACCAAAAGGCATTCTCATATAAACATATGTCCCACAAGGTGTAGTGAAAGCTGTCTTGAATTGTTCTGATTCTTTGACAATTACCTGATTGTAACCAGAGAAACCATCCATCATATACATCAATTCTAATCAGGTTACTCTTAGCAACATAGCTTCCATATTGGGTAGACACTAGTTATCCTTTAATGAGCTGATGTTCAAATTCCTAAAGTCCACACAAAGCCTAATGTCACCATTTTTCTTTCTCACAGGAACCAGGTTTGACACCCAAGAAGAATTCCTTATAGGCTTGATAATGCCAGCATCTCTCAACTTCATTAACTCCTCTTGCATCTTGGGTGCCAAAGTAGGATTTATATGCCTTTGTTTTTGCGGGAAAGTTTTAGCATCTTCTTTCAATGGAATAATATGTTGAAACAAGTCTTCTCTATAATACTTTAGGTCATTATATGACCATGCAAAAACATGCTTGAATTTTCTTAACAATTCAATCAAAGATTTCTTTACCTTTTGAGATATATCTCTACCAATGTATACTTTCTTAGGTGCTTCATGTGTTCCAAGATTTATCTCCTCTAGATTAGCATGATCTTCTCTTTTGATATTTTTTTGAACTCTATCCTGGTTATCAAAGATAGTCTCCAAAACAACAAGCCCCTTGGGCACCTTGTTAGTTCTAAGTTGAATGACCTCATTGCCAAAGACAACCTCCTTTCCTTCCACTGACTCCACCAAGGCTGAACAATCAAATTCCTAACCATGATACTGATCTTCACAACTCATAAACTTCAAGATATCATTATCATCATCAAAAACTTGCCAATTTTCAATATTGTCGGGTATACTAGGCCTAGCCTAAATTCCAACTTTAGAGATACCAGCAAAAGTAATATCAGTGGGATTGATTGCTATATTGGCTAACAAGTCAGCCATCTTATTGTTACTCCTATCCTTCCATTCAATATTGAAGGCATCAAAATGTTCAATCAAATCCCAAACTGCATTCCTATATTGTTTCAACCTCTTGTTCTTGGAAGCATATACTAATCTGACTTGGGACACCACCAACTTAGAATCACCAACAACACTTATGCATTTAATACCATACTTTTGTGCCAACCTCAGTCCTAACAACAATGCCTCATACTCTGCTATATTGTTGGTACAAAAGAAATTCAATGTGAAAGAAAATTTGTATGTACTTCCATCAAGAGAAATAAGTAGAATACCTACTCCTGCTCCATCTTTGCAATTTGCACCATTAAAGTACATTACCCACAAATCACCCTTCATAGAATCAACAGTTACCTCAACAGAGATAGGTGACAAAGTAGGTTCATTTTCAAATACAGGAATCTCTTCTCTAAAAGAATTAATATCAGTATCCACAAAACATGTAGTTTCATTATCAAAATTCCTTTGAATCATGTGGCATACTCTTGGTTCTCCCTCAATCTTGACAAACTGATCATCAATCTTGAAAGTGGTATAGGACAAATCACATTGTAAACTTCCACCCATGGTAGCACTCCACCTTCTAGATAGTAGCATCCCATAATGAGGAGGGATGTCCACCACCAAAACACTCATTGTTAACTCTTTCTCTAGATATGATGCTAGCCTATATGGCATTGCATTGATAGTCGCAATAACTAGTACCTCCCTCTGATCCATTGCACAACATCTACCCTAAACTGTATCAACTTTAAGGCCCAACTTCTCCATGATTTTGAAAGGCATAACAATATTAGAGGCACCACTATCAATCATACAATTTCTTAGTTTCATTCCATTCACAAGAACACTTAAAAAGAATGGATCAATGTTTTCAAGGCTGGCATTGATAGAACTGTCCAAATATAGAGGAGGAATTTGAGATACAATTCCCTGAGCAGCAACACCTTTCAAAGCTTTATCCTGAGATCCATTACATGCAACATCATTGTTATGAACATTATCCACCCATGCAATAGCTCTGTCTTTGTGTTCAGGGATCCTCAACAATTCTGACAATGGAACCTTAACTATAATTGGAGACAATACAGCTAACATATCAACAGGAGCAGAGGAAGGAATCTCATTCTGCACTGCCCTAATATCCTTGTGTTTGTCTGATACATTAGGTGTATTGGCCACCCTCATTTTTTCAACCTTAGCCATTGTGTTAACTGGCTTCTCAATCTCATTAGAAATTTTTTCAATTCCAACTCCCATAGGCTCACAATTCTTACCTTTTACATTCTTGAGTTTCACCATGTGATCATCTTTTTAATTGTTCTCATTAGGCTCTCCAAAGTTTGTACTCTTTATAAACATTCCTGCAGCTTTCTCATTTGTATTCCTAGCCACCATGCCTCTAGTTTGCACTTGGGCGATCATTTCTATAGTAATCCTATCTATCTCTTCTCTGGAAGGTCTCCTTAAATTTACTGGCTCAGAAGAAGAGTTCATGTTACATGTCTTTTTATCAATGTCGTCACTATCAGAAAAAACCTCTTGATGAAAAAGGGCCTGATTATGTCTCTTCACATTTATATCCACCTCTTCATCAAAATCAAAATCATATTCATATCCTAGATATAAAGTAGCCATGTTGCATCCACTATCATCTTGATCTTCTTCTCGATCTATCTCCTCATTGCCACAATCTTGATTTGCAGCCACAGATTGTGCAACTACACAATGCTCTACAGAATGAGGGGATTGGCATGCAACACACCAAGGTATATCCTCCATGACATTTATTGAAGCTTTTTTTAGAAGTTCAGGGACACCTCTGTCATTTTTATTTCTTGCAGCAGGGACAATAGGCTTGCCATCCTTCCATTGGGTGTTGTAGGGGTAGTTCTGCAATCTGTTCTGCTTATTGAAATTGTTGCTGAACTAAGGCCTCTCATTGGTAGGAGCACTGATGTTCCTATTTGCAGGTGCCTTCAAATCCTTTAATGCATTGAACACCTTATCCAATTTATCTTCTTCTTGCCTCCTAGTTCCAACATTCTTATCACTTTCATTTTTAAATTTCTTGTCCCCAAACAACTTAGGGTCATCTCTCTTTCCACCCAATTTTCCTGATATCTTCATATTGTTCTCAATATTGATAGCAATCCTAAAAGCATCTCTAAGAGTTCTTGGTTCTTTGTCCCTCAACAAGTATCCCATATTTCCATCAAATGCATTGAAGTATGTGGTTAGACAGACATTGTCATCTAACCGCATAACTTGGAAAAACTTATGCATACCCTTCTGAAATCTCATGTTGAATTCAGCTGCAGACTCATTCTGATTTTTACTTACGGTATTGAATTCATTCAACATGAAGCTAGCATTAGGCCTATCACCATACTACTCTTTGAAACATCTCTCAAAGGAATCCCAAGTATCAAGACATTTATCAGGAAGTCTCTTAAACCAATCTCTAGCATCCTCCATTAGAGATTGAACAAACAATTTCATGACTACATCCTCATGCTTTACCTCATAATCATTAAGCATATCAAAAAATAACCTAAGATGCTCCTCACAACTAATAGCATTATTACCAGAAAAATTAGGTACCTTATCTCTTATATCATTTGGAAAAGCATTTGGGTAGCCGGGAATTCCATCAAAACTAATTTTCCTATAGCCTTCTAATTGCATAGGTCTTCTTTGAAAACTTGAACTAGTGTTAACCCTAGGATTAACATTTGCATTTACATTTCCGTCTACTTGTGCATTTTACTGTTGCCTAGGATCAACACCCATACTAGCAGACAAAGAAGGAATTGAACAAGTAGCATTACTAAGTGGAATAGCAGTAGTCATAGATGGCATACCTAGTTTAGTAGCAGATGGACCAAGAGCATTAGCTGATGAAGCCTTCAAGAACTGGATCTTTCTTCTCTTTTCTACAATGGAAGCTTCAATTTCAGCCTTCTCTAATTCTCTTGTAAGGTCCTCATCTTCTTTTCTTCTTCTTTCTATCTCTGTGTCCTTATTTGATTTAGGTGGTGGGACCCCTGGTATTGTCAATGATCTATTTGTTTGATGTCCCACCATATTTTGCGTTCCTTTCTCACCAACAACAATAGCAGGCCTAGTGATTTCTTGTCCATCTTTATTTTTAGGCAAAGGAACATAACTGTACACTTGTCTAACCATAGGGCCCTCCTAATCAAATTCATGATCTTTAAGTGAGCACTCTTGCTCACTCCTCAAAGCCTCAAGATCACCAAAGACATCATGTTGCAAAGTCTTAGGAGCAGAAGAAAGCATCTTGTTTCTCTCCTTCATTTCATTAATCTTTCTAAGGAGAGACTCTCTTTCTATTAGAGCATTTACCTTTTCAGCCTCTCTCTCCTCTTGTAACCTCTTATTTATGGCATCCTACTCTACCAACTGTAACCTTAGTGCATTTAAATCATTTGGGTCTACCATAATGTCATCAGAGCCTGATGACACATCCATATCAGTAAGATTTTGATATGGGAAGTGGACTTGCCTTGGTCTCATGGGTTATCTTCTAAAATTATCTTCATCAAGATCTAAATCAATCTCTAAACCCATCTCTCTAGTTTGTTCATCCTGACCTGCAGGCGATGGACCCTTGTCTTGAAATATAGCCTCTGGGGTATCATAAAATCTATCTTCAGAGTGACCACCATCTGATCTAGAAACTCTATCTTGTGAACGTTCCTCACTTGAGGAAACATGTGGTGCTCTACTTCTTGTATTTCTTTGTTCTCTTATGGGAGCACTAGTAGAATCACCATTCCTTCTAATCCAACTCTTCTTCTCTTGTCTAGGCAATTGTTCCAGAGTGACCTCTAGATTCTTTTTGACAAAGGACCTAGTATTCCTCCTTTTGTCCATCTTTAGCATTCTCATTAACATATTCAAGATCAATATACAATCAGAGCAACACAAAGATAGGGAAAGACTGAAAATATAGCTCCTCTTTCAGTATAAAACCATCAACAACCAGTGACCAAAAGAAAAGTTTTGGAACCTGCACTAAGTCAAAAATCCTGTAATATATACCCCCTAGTCATCTTGGAAACCCAAAGTAGGTTGCAAAAAGCTACGAATGACTAGGGTTAGGGTTTCACCCACTAAACCCATTAGAAATAGACACAAATTAAATGTAGGGGAAGAAACCTTGGCAACCAGGAGAAAAAAATCCTAGATTGATCCATAATCATGACAAATCTCATTGAGAAGGTATTGAATACCATAAAAACATACAAATGTCAACCCTTTCAGTCACCTGCAACACGCCTCGAGCACAAAACCACATGGTACAAACCCTTGCAAATGTTCATGGCACACCCTGGACCACACCACAACAGCAAGCACCACTAAACCAATCAAGATCAGTTGTTAAAACCATAAATTTTGGTACTTCCTATCGCTGAGAAACCCTCAAAAATTCAAATTTGAAATTAAACAGTCATTTCTATGGCGCCAGCAGCAAATCGGCGGTCATAATTCAAATCTGGGCCAAGTTGAAGTCGCAGCCGTTAGATCATCCCTTTCACAGTCTTTATGTCCTTAACTCAACTACCACCCTTGAGTTAATACCCAATGACCATGCGACAAGGCATTTCTTATTCATGAAGAGAAAATCTTAACCCATCATTAACTCCATGACCTAGCGACCAAAGGAAAACATTAACCTCGGTCCCACATTTAGCAAACTGGCGACCGAAGGGAATCGGCCATTCGCAGAATACCTTATGTCTTTGCCAAATAATTTATTGATTACGTGAACGCTTGTTCGTTGAACCACCAGCTTTTTTAGAACATCTCTATTTTACTACACGAACGTGCGAAGCCATTAAATTTTGTCAAGCCTCTAACTTTATCTATTCAGACCACTAAGACCCTAGACCCCACCTGGGCCCGCTTTATGCCACTTGTTGTTACCTCATTCATGCCTCATGCTCAGTCACACTAACACAGGACCCACTTTCTATAAGCCTTATAATTAGATGACAAGTGTAAGATCTCATAGCTCTGACAAAACTCATGAGAACTTACACCGACCATAGATCTTGTCCTCGTCACTGATCCCTCTAACAATGACCCCACCCTACCGCATCATCCACGTTGACCAATAAAAATTGAACAATCCTACACCACCTGGAAAATGGCCCCACTGAGAACATTAAGCCATCTAGAAGATCAGATAGCTTGCCCAAGATCTGAAAGGCTCAAAAGATTCTATGCGCTTACACACCAACCGTCGATCTTGAATGCTCTGATTGAGATATCGGGCCCGCCTAGCAACATGTCTAGCTCACACAACATGGACCAATCATATTACAACAAACCAACATATGTGGCAGATGGACCTGCCAAAAGAAAAGGTTACGTCATACAAAACAATGAACGGCCATCTCAAAATCTCATACGTCTGACACATCTCACAAGAATTTACGCCCGTCGTTGATTCACTGCAAGTGTCAAGACCCTCTGACAAATCGGCAACCTAGGATCCACTAGCAACTGCCAACATGTTAAAACATGGACCAATAAGATGTCACCATTTGTGCATACGTGTCAATGGACCCACCTATTTGAAAAGCTCTGTCATAAAGAAAATCAACAGCCATCGCAAAAGCAGATAGCTCTGACACATCTCATGAGAATAGGTGCCCACCGTTAGATCGAGATGGTGTCAGAGTTGGGATCAAGAAAGAAATGAAGGCTGAAACATAAGAAATATTAAATGGCATGACTTAGGAAAAATTAATTTTGTCGGGGCTAGAGACTTAGGAAAATAAATCAAGGGGGGCCAACAAAAAACTTTAGTCGCATGATCGCAAGACATGAAAAAGGTTCACATGATCATGTGACTAAGAGGCTAACAATTTAGCACATGCAAATTAGGATCTTTAAGTGGCCTGAATAAAGTAACATGAAATTAGAACAAAGCCAGGGTTTTTCTTACCAAGGGCTACATTTTTGAATTTTTGAACTAAGGGTTTATGCGAGAGACCTGAAAAACATTGCAGAGACCAGGGGGAAAAAGCTACAGCCATGAAATTTTTTGCACGTGCTAACAACATCTATGAAATAAGAAATAGATCAAATTGAAAAGAACAACACATGGACTTTGGTACTGAGACCTAAAGATAAAAATGTTATTGGTACTAAGTGCATTTTTATAAATAAATTGAATGAATATGGAAATGTGATAAGAAAAAAAGCTAGATTGGTTTCCAAACAGTATGCACAAGAAGAAGGTATTATTATGGTGAGACTTTTGCACTTGTTTCTAGATTAGGAGTTAGAATTCTACTAGTATATGAAACTTATAAAAGGATTTAAAGTTTATCAAATGGATGTTAAGTCTTGATGCAGCCAAGGATGGTGGATCCAATTAAGGACACTCCAAACCTTGTAGCTTCAGAACAACACAGTGGAACAACACAAGACAACAAGATATTTTCAAAATATATTTTCCATTAACATGCCTGATTGTAAGGCCTTCCGGGTTAGGGCCAATTACAATCAAGAAGTAATTCTACAAGATCACCAAGATCCAAGACAACTTCAGCTAATTTAGTTTTGAAAACTATCAGCCACTGATGGAAACCCTAAGGTAGATCTAAACTTGAGCTTGCAAGCCTCCAAGCAATCTCCTTGTCTCCAAGTATGCAAACCACTAGCTCTACTATTACAAACTATCAAATAACAATCTAATCTACAAGATCTCATAGGATCTTTTCCACAACTTTGCTTCTATCTCTTCTCCCCAGACTTCTCTCCTAAACAACTACCCCAAACATCCCTTACATACTAATCATTAGCCACAAGTCAGCTGGATGAAACCATTAAATCCTCCTAAAAAATATTAAATGCAATACTAGTCAGCTCTCAAATAGCCTTACAATAATTAAATTCAACATGTTGGCCTGTAACAATAGATACCAACAATAAATGAACCAAGTTAGCCAAGAAAATATGAAAGAAATCTAGTCGGTAAACTAGAACTATCGAGTGCCAAAGAAACAACTAAGCACTAGTGAAACAACTGACCAAGCCAAGCAACACTGAGAAATAAAGGCATTACCGAGCACCAGTTCCACCGAGCAATAGAAGTCTCACCGAGTTCCTTCAGTGACCGATCTTCCTTCAATAACTGAGACCATTGGTTAAGGCTACAATCGAGTAACACTAGCTAAGTAACACACCACCATGCAGATTCACCAAGGACCCAAGAATGCCCCTGCATTTGACACCCCAAGTTCAAAAAGATGTTCATATGTGAGAAGAACATCTTCTGGGATTCAACACATAAACCCCAAACTGGTTCTTCACATACAAGTCCTCCACCATTTCACTTTGCATACTCTTCCACTTCATCTTCCTTTGTCTCTTCAAGTCTTTCCTTGATAACTCATAGGTCTATTCTCCAAACAGATCATTCATTCTCTCAGGATCTACCAACTCAACTCAGCTACCAATACTTAGACTTCTCCTATTGAGTGTTGTATCCAGCAAAGGCATCAGGGAAAACTTCCTATCATCCTTCTCAATAGTAAACACATTCTTTACACAATCATACATAGCTTTGCAATCATATTGCCAAGGTCTACTAAGCAATATATGACAACTATTCATCTCCACAATATCACATAACACAAGATCCTTATACTAGCCAATCAAAACATCAATAAAGCATTTTTCTCTTACTTCTAAAGCATGATCACCTTTCAACCAACCAATCCTATAAGGATGTGGATGTCTCATTCTATTCAAACCAAGTTTATGAACCATGTCCTCAGAAACAAGGTTATCAGTACTACCATTTTCAAAAATAACATCACAAAGTTTATGGTGCATGAGCACCCAAGGAACACTTCCCACTCTTCACAACTTCTAGATTGATAGGTTAATTTTAATAAGCCTACTTGTAAGACCTAGTCACCCTCGGTGTGGTTATAAACCATGGGTTTTGACTATGGTCCAAAGGAAAATTTAGGATGTTAGGTTTCCTAGGTGTCTTCTTAAGTTGTTTAATAACAAGGCTTATGCCTATAGGCTCATTAAGAGAAACAATGCAACATTTTGTAAAAGTTGCAAATGTAAAAGGATGTTGTCGGCAACTTCTTTGAAAAGTTGCTACCAACCTGTTACACAACCGCCCAATGGTCACAACCTTTGAAAAATGGTTGGATCCATTGTGAGAAGTCTTCATATAGCCCTTTCAGGTGGGTGGAAAGGAGCGGTTGTTGAACAGTACGGATACTCTATGTAATTTTTGCATTCAATCAGTAAAAGATCCCTATTCTCCCTACTTCTAGATTTAGAACACTTCATGTACAGATTTTTAAGAATGTGTGAGGAATAAATTTGTTTCATCTGACACCTATCATGAAGTAGGACTCCATTGCACTTGGTTTGAATCAATTTGAAGATCGGAGTTAAAGTTGAAGGAATAAGTTTTCAGGTTTTCAGGAAACCCTCCTGGACCAAGGTTTTGGTTGAAAATGCCCTAACTTGCATTTCCTTTGTGGGAATCCCATGTGAAGTTGGGAAATGCAAGTAGGGGTGATGTAATTTAATTCCTATAAAGTGTAGAAGAAGGGGGATTGTCTGGAGAAATCTATTTGCAAATTCTAGACCAAGCATCTCTATGTGCTTGGTTCAGGAAATGAAAAACTGAAGTGACAGAAGAACTTTGGGGGTGGATACAAGCAATATAAAGATATATTGTGGTCTCTTTGGGAATTCCAACACTATTTCATTTGGTGATCAACCTTGAATAACTAACTGACGAAGTTTTCCATCATCAACCGTGCCAATTTGCCCTATCGGGACTAGTAGGCCAGGAGCCATTAAGTGTTGATTTGTGTTTAGGATCTCAGGATCTAGAGGTTTGTTACAAGTCATTATAGGGTGTTTTAAAATACCTTGTTTCCATAGAGCTTTTGGAACTAGAACCCTAGAACCTCATTGGAAGGCTACAAGCTCGGCAAGGTCTTGTATGGTGAAAATGTAAACACACTTCTATGAACCATTACATGCAAGGTTGCTCAAAGGTGAGGCCTCACAAAGTGGCTCATAGCTCTCTATGTATGGAGTTGCAAGACACTATGATAAAATTGCCCTCAGCTAGAGCTACAAACTTGTGACCTTGCTAGTCAACCACACAATGAGAGATTCACAAAATTGAAGACTAGGGCAAGAGTGCCAAAATCCCCAAAATGAATTAAATGTGCAAGATGCAAATGAAACTAGTATGAGTGAAAAATTAATCTATCAAATGACAAGGCAAACTAATCTATGAAAGGAAATTGCAATGGATTACCAACTCCTAATTAAGCTATGTGAGCTAAATCTATTGCATAAAAGGAAAATTACTCTAAAATGCCATGATATGAAAACTAATCAAATGAAATGTGAAACTAAATGATAAAAGCAAATGAAAGGAAGCAAGTCTTCAATGTCTTCAAAGGAGTCTTCAAAGTAAGCTAGAAAACTTGCAGCATAACATTAGCATAAAACATGATCATATCTAAATGAAGGAGAGAGCTCTCCTTTTATAAGAAATGAGGTGAAATGGACCATTGAGATTAAGAGGCAAAATACTTAATAAATGGTGGAGAAAAATGGAAGCTTGATCCTTGTGCACAAATATCCTCCAATGAAAAAATAAGAGTTGACTTTTGTGTCCATATGAGACAAAAAGTACTTTTCTTTTTTTATAAAGTAAGAATAATACTTTATTTGTGCAACTCGGGATAAGAGGAAAAGTGGGGGCTTTTTATTTAATAAAAGGGGAGGAAATATTCTTTTTAAGTAAATAAAAACTTTAGGATAAAATGGTTAGCCCAAGGAATAATCGAAAATGATGAAATAGGATTTGATCAAAGAAATTGATATAATTGAAAACTATTTGATTATTGATAAAACTAATTCAGAGATAAATAAATCAAACAAATGGGGCCCAAAGTCTAGGCGACCATTTTTGGGTGCATACCTTTGCCCCTCTTTGACTAATGTGTGATCGATCTGGGAACACATGTAGTCAAATAATGAAGTTGTAATGTGAGATCGATTTGGGATCACAAACAACTCAGATGTGAGATCGATTTAGGATCACATCCGGACAAAACATAAACAAAGGTCTTTGAACATAAGGTCGATTCGGGATCACATTCAAAGTAAGAGATAAGAATCTCAAATTTGAGCAAAAGCTCACAAAAGATGTCTGAATCAGGAAAATCAAGGAATCGGGGATGAGAATCCCATAGATACTGCCCCCTCAGAATCAAAATCAAAATTAGGTAGAGGAGAACAACAAATCGATAAAAGATGATCAAATTGAAATGAAATCATAATCGAAGATAAATGACAACAAGATAACCATTAAGCAGTGAAAACATGCCCCAGGTTGACTAGGTTTGACCGAGAAAGATATAGGATAAAAGTGAAGTCAAACCTTAGAGAGATGAATCGAAGGGAGTGAATGAAAGACTAGAAGTTTGAAAGACATGGAAATGAAGAAATTCCAGTGAAGATCAAAGAATTATGCCTCAAAAGGTCAACCAACTGCACAGAAGAGGGGGAAAAATTTTGAAACATGATTTTGACTATTAAGATGACCTTGAATTTTGATTTCGAGTCTGAAAATGGATCCAGGATGTTGAAATTAGCTAGGGGTGCAATTTTCACGCAATTCTGAGGTGTTTTGAAAATTAGGTCAAAAGTCAAAATGCTATAGGAATAGAAAAGGATGTGAGATGAAAGACAAGAAGTGAAAGACATGATCGAGAAGAAGCAAAAGGTGAATACAATTGACTGACTAGTCCGTGAATGATGAAAAGGAGAGAACTCTCCATATGCAAAATGCAAAACTAAACTAATCATGAACCTAGAAATGCAAGCTACTATGAAAAGTGGTTGACTTGCAAGGTCACAATGCTTATAGACATCTAATTATCATCATCGAGTGTTAGGTAGCACCGTAAGATCATACAATGCACACTAGTATAACTACGTGGATCTGAATATGATCTATATCAGATACGAATGTGGAAATCCCACCTAGGCACCAAAGACATGTAGGTCAAGATGACTAATGTAGCACGAGATTACCTAAATTTGATATGGCAAGATTATACTCACATTGAGACACAAGAAAGTCAAGATGACTATAAGTATGCACTCACATAAAATAGTCAAGGATAATACCTTGTCAATCCATAGTGTCAAGTAGAAACAGCAAAAATGCTCATGACAGTTAGGACTAACAAAATATACCCACAAGTAGATAAAGATATAAAACATGTTCTCAGTCCCTCAGTCTTCTAGCTATACATCATCGAAAAATTCTTAGGGAGAGACCACTCATCAAATAAATCCTCATAGACAGCACACAAAGAAAAATAAAGTCAACATATCTCAATGAGTTGATTGTTTAAGTGTGTGTGTGTTGGTCATAGAGACAAACTCTGAGTATCGCATCTACAAATGAGCAATATCACATCATACTAGACTGTAGGGTAAGACATCTGATAAGTGTTAAGAAACACTCGACGCAAGGGTAGTGTTGAAAAACACTATTTGGGGTGGTGTTGAAAAACACCTGTTGTGAAATGCCCCAAGATACAAACGCACCTAAAGGACCTATGCTAATAGTTATCCCCCCTAGACAAAGATAAAGACCAATTCCAGACTACACCAAATAAGGTCAAGGCATGATGGAGAAAGGTTCAGTGTCGAGAGTGCATGCTAAAAGACAAGGGTGAAAAGGCCTCAAGTAGTGCCTATTTCCAGGTTTTCACCACTTGGAGATTTTTTGTTGATTTTTCAATTTTTTAAAAAAAAAATTTTTTGAATTTTTTTGGTGAGACATCAAAGCACCTATTGCTAGGTTTTCACTAGGATTCTCTTTTTTTTTGTAGTACTTTTTATGCTTTTTAGGATTTTTTCAGCATCATATATGAATTTTTTTGGTATTTTTTCAAGATCATAAAATATGTACAAAGGATGCCCCCAGACAGAAACGGGCATCAAGGATAGAACTTCTTTAGGTGCAAAATGTTGATGGGCTTAGAGAGCTGTTCTCCATCTTCATCTGACAGTAAATATGCACCTATACCAAAAGCTGTAGTAATGACATATGGTCCAAGCCAATTAGGTTTGAACTTGCCCTTTTGTTCTCTGTTCTGTTGATTCTTAGGATTTTCTCTCAAAACAAGATCTCCTATTTGAAACTCTCTAAGGTGAACCTTCTTATTGAATGCTTTGGACATATGCTTCTGATATACTCTCATGTGATCAAAGGAAGCCTTACGCTTCTCATCTAGAAGTTCTAGTTCTTGTAACCGCATAGCACGGTAATCCTCATCTGTAATCAAACCTTTGAGTGAGACTCTAAGTGATGGGATCTCTACTTCTAAAGGTACTACTACTTCAGTGCCATAGGTAAGTGCAAAAGGAGTAGCTCCTGTAGGTGTACCAATGCTAGTTCTATAGGCCCATAGTGCTGGATTGATTTGCAAGTGCCAATCCCTACCATTCTTGTGTACTGTCCTATGAAGAATCTTAAGAATGGTTTTATTAGAGGCTTCTACCTGTCCATTTCCCTATGGAAAGTAGATGGAGGACCAATGTTGCTTGATTTTAAACTTTTTGCATAAATGCTTTAGGTCCTTGTTCTTGAAATGACCTACATTATCAGTAATAATATCAGAAGGCACTCCAAACCAGCAAATGATATGATTCAGGATAAATAGTGAGACAATCTTGTCCAAGGCAATAGAAAGAGGGACTGCCTGTACCCATTTCATGAAATAATCAGTAGCTGTGATGACAAAATTATGCCCACCTGATGAATTGGGGTAAATTTGCCCCACAAGGTCAAAGGCCCAGTACTGAAATGGCCAATGATAAATAGAAGGAATTAGCTCCCTTCCTGGAGCATGAATCAAGTTTCCATGTTTTTGACATTTCTCACAAGACTTAGAGAAAGCTACTACATCTGTTTGCATTGTGGGCTAGTAATACCCCACCCTAAGCAACCTTCAGGCCATGGCAAGACCATTGGAATGTCCACCACAAATGCCCTCATGGATGTCTACTAACGCTTGGTTGGATTCCTCCTTTTCCAAGCACCTAAGAAGTGTCCCATCTAAACCCCTCCTATATAAATCACCAAAGATAAGGGTGTGGCAAGATGCATTACAGACAAGGTTTTGACATTCAAAATGATTGAATGTGTCAAGGATGATGCCATCACAGAGATATGAATAGAAAGCACCATATCGGGAAGACTCATGAGTGACAAGGGTACAAATGGCATGGCTTTTAGATGAGTCAAATATGGGATGGTGTAGCTCTTCCACTAGGAATTCAAATCTTGATTCATGTTGTTCCAACTAAAGGAGTGAAGCTAATGTGACCATAGCATCTGCAGCTTTGTTTTCTATCCTAGGGATCTATTGAAATGTCACAAATGTAAAGTAACGTCTCAATGATTCAACCATCTTTTTGTAAGGTACCAATTTATCATCCTTGGTTTGATACTCCTCATTGACTTGGTTGATAATTAACTGTGAATCCCCAAAGACATGTAACTCTATTATGTTCCATTCTATAGCCATTTTCAATCCATTGGTCAAAGCTTCATTTTCGGCAATATTATTTGTGCATGGGAATAAAAGTTTGTAAGATTTTGGAATGTTGTACCCATGTGGAGAGACAAATAATACTCTAGCACCTGATCCATTTTACATGTGGGAACCATCAAAGAACATCTTCCAAGTGCGGGTAGTCATATATAGTATGTGTTCATCTAGGAATTCTACCTGAATAGGCATACTATCCTTAACTGGGAAGTCAGCTAATTGGTCAGCAATAGCTTGCCCTTTTATGGCCTTTCTTTCAATATAATCTATGTCAAATTCAAATAAAACCATCATCCACTTGGCAAGCCTACCCGTGAGGGCAGCCTTACTAAGGAAGTACTTAAGAGGATCAATTTTTGCAACTAAATGTATAGTATGAGCAAGCATATAGTGTCGCAACTTTTGGGAAGCAAAAACTACTGCTAGACAAGACTTTTCAATGCTATTATAATTGATCTCATAAGATACTAGAGTATGACTAATGTAGTAAATGGCCCTTTCTTTCCCAGTATCATCTAATTGAGCCAACAATGCCCCCAAGGAAGACTCTGTTGCTGAAATGTATAAAATCAATGGTTTCCCAAGAATAGGCGGCATCAAAATCAGAGGATTAGCCAAATACTATTTTATTTGATCAAGGCTCTTTTGGCAATCCTCATTCCAAGCACATGTGGCTCCCTTATGTAATATTTTATTGAATGGTTGTGCTCTATCTACAAGCTGTGAAATAAACCTCCTTATGGATTGGAGTCATCCCTGAAGACTTCTCATTTGACTAACATTTCTTGGAGGTGGTATATATAATATAGCTTGGACCTTTTCAGGATCAACCTCTATTCCTTTTGTTGAAATTATGAATCCTAGGAGTTTACCTGAGGCAACTCCAAATGCACACTTTTTTGGATTCAATCTAAGATAAAACTGTGCCATGCGATATAGAATTACTTCCAAATTGTCGAGGTGTGTATCCCATTTTCTAGATTTAGCCAAGGTATCATCCACATAATCTTCCATGTTCTTATGCATCATATCATGAAAAATTGTGGTCATAGCTCATTGGTATGTTGCTCCTACATTCTTTAGGCCAAATGGCATGACGTTCCAACAATAGGTTCCCGATGCACATGTGAAAGCTATTTTCTCTTGATCTTCGGGAGCTATTTTTATTTGGTTATAACCAAAAAAACCATCCATTAAAGAGTATATATCATAGCCCTCAGTCATATCCACTATCATGTCTATGTTAGGGAGTGGAAAGTCATCCTTTGGGCATGCTTTGTTAAGGTCTCTAAAGTCTATGCATACACAAATGGATCCATCATGCTTTGAAACTGGAACAATGTTTGAGATCCACTCGGCATAATTGATAGCTCTAATAAATCCTGCACTGAGGAGTTTTTCTAATTCAGTCCTAACAAGGAGAGCTATGTGAGGATGCATTTTCCTCAACTTTTGTTTAACTAGTTTTATTCCTGCAGCTATAGGTAGATGATGCATAATAAGATTAGTGTCAAGTCTTGGCATATCTGAATATGTCCAAGCAAAGTTGATTTTCTTCTTTTGCAAAAACTTTGTATATGCTTCTTTTTCTTCAGCTAATAGAGACTGAGCTAGGTGCACTATTTGGGGAGCCTCTTCTGTATTCACATTCACTAGTTGCATAGGCTCAATAAGAACTGATGACCTGTCTTGGAAGTAACTTGGCAAGTTATTAAGTACCCCATCCTTAGGTGCCTCAAAGAGGTTTTTACCCTTGAATACGTCTTTTCTTTTTACTATTTTTGGTTCTGACAGTGCCACAAAGTGGTTTTCACCATCAGACCTATTTTTCTTTTTTTCTTTTTCTTTTATTTTTAGATTGAGGTACTTAATATCAGGCTTCGTCATACTTGTTTTCAGTTCACTGGTGGAAGAGACTACAGGTTCAAGAGCATTTAGATAGCAAGCAATTTCATAGTCATTCTAAAAAGTGAGGAGTTTAGGCTCTTGATGTCGCTGAGACCAGTCAATTAGGTCATAGTGAACAAGGGGTAAGTCAATGACTGGTTCAACATTGTTTATGTGGAAGGTGTTATCTCTGGTGACCATACAATCAGGATTCATCAAGTCCCCTCCTAAGATACCCAAGTTAGGATTTGTCCTACCAAACAAAGCGTCATTCACTAAGGCAATTCAAGGAGTCCAATCCTCTAGTCCTACACTTGGCTCGTTGGTCACATCGAGTTGAGTACTATAAGTATGGACAACATCCATGTCCAAATCAACTGTTGCATCTGAAATTGAGTCCCATTCAAACTCATGTGAGTCTATTTCTGAATCATTATTTGGGCCTTGTGATGTAGAAGCCTCAAGATTGGGAAGAGTTTCCCCTTCTCTAACACTAGCATTGTTACTATCTATCGTAGCTAGGACAGCAACACTTTCCATTGTCAATCTAGCATTCATATAGTCACTATCTATCATAGCTAGGATAGGAGTACTGTCAGTTGTCAAATCTTTTGAATCTCCCCAAAGGAGATTTGTTGAAGGCACCCAATCATCAGACATGTCTTGTTGATTAGAAAGATTAGGTGTGTAGTCTGAGTCATTGTCATTGTCCATCGCAGCTGAGACAGGGACACTTTTTTGTTTCTTATTTTCAAAACCTAAGCCAACTGTTGACTTATTCCTTCATCTAAAAAGGGCATGGTTAAGAGGTTCAGCCTTAGCATCCAACCTATGACTAAGGGGACCATGTCCTAGATAACCCATATTCTTGACCAATGTATACCCTCTCCCATCAGCTCTAGGGGAAGGTGCAAAATTCTCATTATGTAGGTATTTATCTTCTTGGTAAATCTAGTCCCTAATGGCAACCTCTTCTTTTTCCTCTTGAATCAGAACTGAGGATTTTACAAACTTATCAAACAATGTAATGGCTGAAGACGAGGGCTTCATTTCTTGAGAAGGTTTTCCATAAGACCTAGGAGAAATTGGCAATTTTGTGAATGAATCCATTTTGTAATCCCCCATACCAAGATCTATGGTCTTGAATTTATTATTGCATTGTTCAAATGTAGTATCAAAAGTGTTAGCCTCCCTATTCAAAGGAACGTGAGACCCTGCTGAAATTGTGTTGACTGACAGTGTGCTATCCCCAGGTATGCAAACTTCTATTCTATTGTAAGGGAACTTTACACACTGATGATAAGTAGATGGGACCACTTGCATCTCATGTATCCATGGTCTACCTAAAAAAATATTGTAAGCCAAAGGACCGGCATCAATAATCTGAAACAAAATATCTTTCTCTACAGGACCAATTTGGATAGGAAGAATAGCCAATCCTTTAGAACTATGTTCTACTTCATCATAAGCCTTGATAGTTATCTTCTTCCTTGTATCAATGACTTCTTCTGAATAACCCAAGGCCTTCAATAAGCTCAAAGAACAAATATTAAGTCCAGCACCCCCATCTATCAACACACACCTCACACGGGTCTTGTGGATCATAACCTCTATATGAAGGGCCAAATTGTGTGGGTGGCTTAATGACTTGTCATCTTCTTTTGAGAATGTAAGGTAGTGAGGGCTAGCCAAGTGGTTGACCATATTCTGGAATTGATCTACATCTATATCATTAGGGACATTAGTCACTCGCAAAGTATCCTCAAGGACACACTTATGCCTGGGGGACAATTCCAAAAGCTCAAAAATAGATATCTACATTGGTGTGTGTTGTAATTGATCAATAAGGTTATAGTTCAAATTAGGACCAATGGTAGATTTAGGGAGAGCACCTTTTGACACGGGCTCCTTAGATTTACTAGAGCTAGGACCTCTAATAACAATGGGAGCTTGAGACTGACTCCTAGTGATAGCATTGAGGGGTTGAGACATCCTTCATGAGTGAGGACCTCTTAGGACCACAACGGGTCCTTCATCAGGCATAGGAGTCAAATCCACATCATATCCATAAGGTTCTTTCCCTCTCATCATGTTGACATTATCATCAGCAACTTTGAGCATGTTAATAACATTCTCAACATTTGTGTAGGTGTAGTTAATAGCAGCCTTGCCATTCTTATTGCCAGAATTCTCTCCTTTCTCATATTTGGGCAAGGGTTCTTTAAAAGCTTTGTGATCCACATTAGTGGTTAAACCATCAACTTGTAATCGTCCACTTTCAATAAAATCTTGGACAAGATGCTTAAGTTTAAAACAATTTTCTATATCATGTCCAATTCCATTTTGAAAGACACAAAAAGCCTTCTCATCCCACCAATGAGGCTTAGGATCTGGTATGTGGTGCTTTGCAGGATCTTGGGGGTGCGCCAAATTATGAGCAATTGACATCTTGAAAATGTCTACATAGGAGTCCCCAAGTTTGGTAAATTGCCTCTTTTCTATTTTAGGTCTCACTTGATACTTGGGTTTATTCTCTTGTTGTGCTGAAGATGTTTGCAGCTTCATGGCTTGGACTGCATTGGAGAGATTAAGAACTCCTTCATTCTTAGGTTGAGATGAGTCAACAACTCCATCATTGACCACTTGCTTGTTCTTGTTCCAATAAGGGTTCTTTTTGTCCTTATTACCATTAGTGTTGTTGTTTTGGCCATTGTTGTTATTAGTTGGTTTAGCCAAAATTCCTTGTTCTTTTAGGACATCCTCTATGCGACATGCCACTTCTACCATGGTATCAAAAGAATTAAATGGGATCTTCCTGACCTCATACCTTAGCTCTAGTATTAAATTTCTCATAATGATGTCTATTCTTTCTTCCTCAGGAATTATCCTAGGATACTTTGAGCATAATCGTCTCCATCTTTGCAAGAAGGTGACAAAAGGTTGTCCTTGATTTTGTTTGAGTTTGCACAAATCAAGCATTGTGACTGACCTAGATAGATTGTAAGAAAAATGTGGACAAATATTTGGACAAGTTCTTTAAATGTCTTCACTGGAGGAGTAAGGTTGGTGAACCACTCCATAGCTTGACCTTTTAGACTCCTTGGGAATAATCTCATTAAATAGGAGTCTTCATGATGAAAAGAAAAGCTCATTATATAAAATTATCTAACATGGTCATGAGGATCACCAATGCCATCATATTTTTCATAAGTTGGGAACTCAACCTTCTTAGGAAATTCAATCATCACCACACTTTTGTCTATAGGGTTGGGACGTATGGAGTCCAAATTAAATGTGCTCTTAGGAGCCCTCATCCTTTCTATATCCTTTTTCATTTGCATGATCACCTCATTGGTTGAAGGATTCTATTTCTTAATCTTTTGGTGGACATCAAAATTATATGGGACCTTAGCACCTTTGTTGATGAGACTTTCTAGGAATTGGTCCTTGTTTTATTCCACATATCTTTCCACATATGCTTGAAAAGATGGTTCTTGTTGCATAGTCATAAAATCCATTTTATCAAAGTTGGCATAACTTCCTCCATGTTGTGAACCATGATGTACTCATTGGGAGGGTTGTTTTGATAGTCTATGAGGTGACCATCTCCTATGGTGATCATATCTTGAAGTCCTTCTTCCTCTAGGACTTGGGGACCTTGAGGGCATCCTTGACCTTCTTCTAGGACTTGGTGAAGGGGTAGATGGGGGTGAGTTGGTCCCACTATTGGTACCCCTCCCATTAAATCAATTTTGGAGTTGTTGTGCATAGAGCCTATCTTCTTCTTCTTGGGTGACTCTTTTTCTTATGTCCAATAATGCACGTTCCTCTTCCTCTAGTTGTCTAAATTTCTCTTTTTTGGCAGCTTGTTCATCTAGATAGGCTTGCTTCTCCCTTTCAATGCTTTTCAATCTCGTATTTGCATATCGAGAGGTATCTTTAAGTGGAGAAGATTTTCTTGAATGCCTTATTGCGTTGGCTACATTGATGTGGTGGTCACTAGATTCATTGTTCTAGTCCTTGTGTTGTGACCCTGAATCTGAGTGAGTTTTCCTATAATGTCTCTTAGCTCATTGATGAGCATCAAAATACCTTGTGTTGTTGGGGGGTGACCTGGGTGGACTAGCATGAGAAGAACCACCATACACTCTGGTAGTCCTATGCCATTGGAAAATATCCTCAAGAGTTTGATTCATGGCTTCTCTTTGTTATCGAGTGAAAGTGTAACTCATGTCCATACTTGATGAAAGTGGTGCTAAAGAGGTGCTCACTTCACTAGGATTACCTTTTGGATTAAAACAAACCTCAGATTCACTTTTAGGAGATTGATCGAAAAGGGGTTCTTTTCCCTTGTGTTGTTGACGAGTCTTAACTGGTGGTAACTGGCTAAAGACAATAGGGGGTCACTTCCCTTGGTTGACTTGGTACCTTGTTATAACTAACATGAAAGAAAGAGATTCTTAATGATAAGATGACCTCCTAAAATGTCAACACCAAACTAGGATAATCAAAGTTCTCTATTGTCCAAAATGAAATGAAAAGATAGAAAAAGGGGCTTTACCAACACTATCAAAGAGGTGCTTCAAATCAAAGGGTGACTACCCTTGCACTTTTGAATCAGGAGGTTGGACTAGGCCGAAATATAACTGAAATTGAGATTAAATGAAAATGATTTGGACAATAAGAGTATTGAAATTTTCCAAGAATGTAGCTAACAATTCTAGAGATAAACTTTCTCACCAAGAATGATCTTCTAACTTGACAACTATTTCCAAAGTGACCTTGTAAATCAATTGATGCTATCCTTAGAGGGCAAAAACTAGAGATTTAGGGCCAAAATAGGTCTCCAACAATAGAGCAAGAAACCTACTCCAAGACCTAATCTGACTAGGAGCAACTAAAATTGACTGAAACTAAGAAACAACAGAAACTTCCCAGGTGACACTTTCTAGGCAATAAAGATGATAGTTTATATCTAGGTGGCACTTCGCCTTAACCCAGGCGATAGTTTCCAGGCTATCAGTGAGCCACTTTTCATCAAACAAGGTGACAGACTTGCAAGGGTGAACTGGCACATGACAATTCTCAGAATAGAGCGTGACAGTCATTTAGTGTCGTGCGACTCTTTGACCAGTGAAGTTTAAAATCTTAGTTTTTGAGACTGTCTGTTCCAAATTTTTGGTTTGAGGGTTGATTTTTTTTATTTTAAGCATAATGACAGTAGTAAATTGACAGGTTTGAAAATAGTATGGGATCAAACATGTCTTCAAACACTTGAAATAAGGGAAAAATCAACCTTACCAAGATAAACAATTGTGATATCAAAATAGAAAAACACCCTATGAATACTACTGATTGTTTGAATGTTTAAGAACGTTAGCACTGGTATTACACAATCAAAGACACTTCAAGCAATATCTATCCTAGAAAGTCAAGGCTCATTACTTATCAACTTGGCCCATAACTTGATGTCCCTTCGCCTCACACAAAGTGGTTACCCACAATAGATGTTGGCTTTGTCATGGAAGTGCCAAAGACACAACCAAAGGAACACATATGGTGAGTATCTTAAGGTGATCCAAGTTGTTCCACTTGGATCAATCTTGCACCAAGAAGCTAAGCAGCTAAATAAGGTGGCTTCTATCTAATGGTTCTTAATAAGGGCTTCCATTCACAACACCTCTCTTTCTCCTCATAAAGGACTAGGACCTTGCGGCCTCAAGAGTACCTTAAGCATTCTTGCTTAATGCTTTCCCCATGGTCGCAATCCCATGAGCTACTCACATCAAGCGAAGAGAAGTGTTATGTCTACCAAGGTTTTGTGTCCTTGATAGCCTTGAGTTTATAGTGGGTAGAATAGCTCGGTATTAGCTTGTCCTCACTTGGGTCGTTCCTCTTGATTGCTCAAGAGCAGGTCTGCTAAAGGATCCTAATCAACTAAATAAAGAAATGGATCAACTTATGAGGTTCAAGGTTTTTGTTTCACCACAAGGGTGAAGAGCATACTCCCCTATCTCAAAGCTTCACCCAAACACACCAAGCAAAGAGGTCCAATTACTCTCTTGCTTCCAAAATCCTAAGATGGGTCAAGATTTTCTAGTTCACCACAAGGGTGAAGAGCATACTTCTCCTACCACGTCAAAATCTCTTCCACAAGATATTAATCTTCCTACTAAATGAAACAACTAGTAGATTGCCACACTTGAAATGAAATAAACCACAAGCAAAAAAATTTATTTTTTTATTTTTATGCTTTTTGGGCAGCCCTACAAGAAACCGTTAGTAGCCTTTAGCATGCAATTTTTGGCAAAATTCTTAAGCAAGTGTACCTACAATCACAACTAGTTAGGCTCACAAAGTTAGAAAAATCCAAAATCCAAATGAAATATGCAAGATCTTAAGTGAAATATGCAAGTTAATTCTATCTAATTGAAGTAAATGAAAACAGCAAGCTAATCAAGTGTAAATTTGGCCAAAAGAAGTCACTGTCAGGTACAGGTGACACTGTAATCAGTAGTATTGTCGCACAACACTTCTCTGCATAACAGTGCAATAGTTTAACTAGGATGATAGTTCGTTCGATATCAGGCAATAGAACCCCTCAAACAGTGTGACACTTCCTGTCAAACAGGGTGACACTTTTAATTGGTAAAGTGTCACGCCTCTATACAAAGAACTATCACACGACACTAGAAAAATGTCATGCGACACTCTAAGATAGAAAAACCAGAGACCAAAATTTGATGAAATTTTTTGCAGAAATGCAGAAAACAAAGGACAAAGTTAAGCTACTCTACCCCACGATGGGTGCTAGAAATGTATGGTGAAAATGTGACCACACTTCTATGAACCATTACATGCAAGGTTGCTCAAAGGTGAGGCCTCACAAAGTGGCTCATAGCTCTCTATGCATGGAGTTGCAAGACACTATGATAAAATTTCCCTCAGCTAGAGCTACAAACTTGTGACCTTGCTAGTCAACCACACAATGAGAGATTCGCAAAATTGAAGACTAGGGCAAGAGTGTCAAAATCCCCAAAATGATCAAATGTGCAAGATGCAAATGAAACTAGTACGAGTGCAAAATTAATCTATCAAATGACAAGGCAAACTAATCTATGAAAGGAAATTTCAATGGATTACCAACTCCTAATTAAGCTATGTGAGCTAAATCTATTGCATAAAAAGAAAATTACTCTAAAATGTCATGATATGCAAACTAATCAAATGAAATGTGCAACTAAATGATAAAAGAAAATGAAAGGAGGCAAGTCTTCAATGTCTTCAAAGGAGTCTTCAAAGTAAGCTAGAAAACCTACAACATAACATTAGCATAAAACATGATCATATCTAAATGAAGGAGAGAGCTCTCCTTTTATAAGAAATGAGGTGAAATGGACCATTGAGATTAAGAGGCAAAAGACTTAATCAACGGTGGAGAAAAATGGAAGATTGATCCTTGTGCACAAATATCCTCCAATGAGAGAATAAGAGTTGACTTTTGTGTCCATATGAGACAAAAAGTACTTTTCTCTTTTTATAAAGTAAGAATAATACTTTATTTGTGCAACTTAGGATAAGAGGAAAAGTGGGGGCTTTTTATTTAATAAAAGGGGAGAAAATATTCCTTTTAAGTAAATAAAAACTTTAGGATAAAATGGTTAGCCCAAGGAATAATCGAAAATGATGAAATAGGATTTGATCAAAGAAATTGATATAATTGAAAACTATTTGATTATTGATAAAACTGATTTAGATATAAATAAATCGAACAAATGGGGCCCAAAGTCTAGGGGAACATTTTTGGGTGCATACAGGTCTAAGCTCTTGGACTTGTTATTTAAATCCTATTGTGTTTGTGGAAATCACTCCCATAGTAGACATTTCATTCATGTATGGAACCTTTCCATCCCCTTATCATATTTTTAGGTTCCCATTAGAAAGAAAAGTTAGTAAGGCATTTTGTGGTAAGCATTACCGAGCATTAGGAAATCACTTGGTAAAACTACCGAGCCCACTCGGTTAACATAGGCACCGAGCATCGATCGAGTATCAACTGAGCACCAGTAGAGCCTGAGGGAGTACAAGCCAATTAGAGACACAGAATTCTTCTATGAGGATAGTGTAATTAAGTTTTTTTTAGGATCTTCTAAAGGTGTAGAGCACTCTCTTAAGCCCACTTTGGGTTCAGAGTAACACCGAAGGTCTCACCATTTACTGAGCTACCTAGATAGGGGAGAGCTCTGTGTCAAGTGGTATCAGAGTGTCTAAGATCCTTAGGGTAAAGACATACCAGCACCATGGAAGGAGAAGATGATGGAGGACTGTTATCAAGGATGACCAATGAAGAGATAGTAAGATACCTGAAGGAGCAAAGGACATAGCGTGATGATTGGAGAGACACCGAGATGCAACAAATGAGGCAAGAGATGGATAGGCTAAGGGAAGAGCTTCAGAAGAGAGGTAGTGGAAACTCTGAAGATGTCGAAGCAAGGAGTGATGAAGAACACCTTGAGCAGGAGGAAGAAGAATATCCTACAGACCAGAGGCTACTTATGAAGACTCTAAAATCTATGGAGAGGAGAACCATGGATGCCAAGCTTGAGTTGCCTACATATAATGGGAAGATGGACCCAGATGCTACAATGGACTGGGTGGATGCCCTAAATAGTTTCTTTGATTTTGAAGACATCCCTAAGAATCAAAGGGTGAATATTGATAAGTTAAAGCTCAAAGGCACTGCACTCACATGGTGGAACTTCACTCAAGATGATAGGGTGAAGAATGGAAAGAATCTAGTCACCAATTGGAAGAAGATGGTGACCCTAATTAGGGAAACTTATGTCCCTAAATATTATAAAGTCCAACTTCATAAGAGGAGAATGAGTCCAAGATAGAAAGAGATGGACATCTTTAGCTATACCAAAGAATTTCAGAGATTGGTGATGAAATCCAAGCTTGCTAAACTAGAATGTGTAAAGCTTTCTCAGTATATGCAAGGCCTAAGAGTCTTAATTCAAGATGAACTTAGTTTGACAAGCCCTACCACAGTGAATGAATGCTATCAATTGGCATTAAAAGTTGAAGAAAAGTTCAAAAGGAGGAATGAACAGAGCGGTAGAGGGAAAGCCAAGAATGAAAGAGGCAAAGGAAACTTTGGAGGAAGAGGAAAAAACAATAAACCACAAGGAGAATCTAATAAGGAGAACACCCAAGGAGAAAGAAATTCAAGAGGTGGATTATGAGGTAGAAGAGGAAATGACATGGGTAGAAATGGAGGAAGAAATAATGGACAAATAAGATGTTATAACTAAAATCAGACATGGCACTACACCAATAGGTGTCCAGATAGAGACAAGCAGAATAATCAAGGTGAAAGAAGAGCCAACCTAGTACAAGAGGATGATGATGACAGTGTGAGAGATTGTAGGGGAGAAGATGGAGTAAGCCTCATGATGAAGAGGACTTTGATCCAAGCACCAATACCGGTGGAACCTCCCCAAAGAAAAAGTCTTTTTAGAACCAACTGCAAGAGCCACGGAAATGTATGCAAGTTAGTAATTGATTCTAGTTCTACTAAAAATATTGTATCTAAGGAAATGGTAGATAAATTAAAATTGGAAAAGATACCCCACCCAAACCCATCCCATGTATCTTGGTTGACAAAAGGGCAGTAGACCCTCATAAATGAACAAGCTTGGGTAGATTTCTCTATTAAAGACTATAAGGATATAGTCCTTTGTGATGTTGTAGATATGGATGTATGTCACCTTTTGTTAGGACATCCATGGCAGTATGATCTATAGGCTAAACATGATGGAGTCACAAACAAATACCAGATTGTTCAAAATGGTCACAAATACAATCTGCTCCCTCTCCCTAATCCTCCACAAGAAAAACCAAAAGAATAGTTAGTCATGCTTACAGGAGAACAAGAGATGATAAGTACTATTCAAGATTCTGAGGTAGGATATGCCCTAGTCCTTAAGCCAAAGGAAAAGATAGTGCACAATGAAGTACCGAAGGAATTAGATAGTCTACTATAGAAGTACAAAGGAATAGTTGTAGGAGACACACCAGATGAACTCCCACCATTGAGGGATATCTGTCACCAAATAGATTTTATCCCAGGTGCTTCCCTACCCAACAAGGCTTCTTATAAGCTCACTCCTGATCAGAATGCCGAAGTCACTAGACAAGTTGGTGAATTGTTGACTAAAGGACTCATACAAAAGAGTCTTAGCCCTTGTACAGTTCTGAGTGTTTTGGCCCCTAAAAAGGATGGTAAATGGAGACTATGTACCAACTCTAGGGAAATAAACAAAATTACAATCAAATACTGATTCCCTATACCTAGGATTGAATATCTTTTAGACAAACTTGGAGGAGCATGTTACTTCTCAAAAATTGACCTTAAATTTGGTTACCATCAGATAAGGATAAGGCCTGGTGATGAGTGGAAAACTGCATTCAAAACCACTGAAGGATTTTATGAATGGCTTGTGATGCCATTTGGCCTTGGTAATTCTCCCAACACCTTCATGAGATTAATGAATGAAGTGCTTCAAGATTTCATAGGAAAATTTGTGGTGGTCTATTTAGATGACATCTTAATCTTTAGTGGGACTATGAAGGAACATATGAGACATTTGGAGCAAGTTCTTCAAAAACTACATGAGAAGAAACTATCTATCAACTTGGAAAAGTGTACATTCATGCAACAAGAGTTGATATTTTTGGGTTTTGTTATCTTAAAGGGAACATTGAAAATGGATCCTAAAAAGGTAGAGACTATCATTAATTGACCCATACAAAAGACTCCGGGAGAAGTCAGGAGCTTTCATGGATTGGCTACCTTTTATAGGAAATTTATCAAAAATTTTAGTCACATTTGTGCACCTTTACTTGATACCATCAAGGGTGGTAGAAAAAGAAAGTTCCAGTGGACAACACAGGAAGATGAAGCTTTTAAATACTTAAAGGAAAGAGTAGCACAATATCCCATTTTGGCACTACCGACCTTCGACAAATTATTCACAGTGGAAACCAATGCTAGCAATCTGGCCATAGGCGCAGTCCTTAGCCAGGATGGAAGACTAGTGGCTTTCTTCTCTAAAAAATTGAAATTAAGCAAAGAAGAAATACAACACATATGACTTGGAATTTTATGTGATGGTTCAAGCCCTCAAGAAATGGAGGCACTACTATTAGAAATAGAGAATACTGAGAGGGGGGGTGAATCAGTATTCTACAAACTTTATCTTTTGCCCAATTATGGATATAATAGATTATCTTTATACATGCATAACATAAGAAGCTAACCAACATGCATAGCAATAATACTAAAGAACTCATAACACATTATTTGTTCTCGAGGAAACCCTGGCCAAGGGAAAACCCTGGTTGGGATGGTACCCACAAAGATCTACTAATCAAAAGTATCCTGTTAAGGATGTTGACCCTGTTAGGAATCTATTACAAGCATATAGTGTATCACTCCTGATTAAGGGATTATAGGCCTTGTTAGAAGCCTCAACCCTGTTAGGAGTTGTTAGTACAAAATGTGATTACCAGATGATCCCACTACCCAAACAAGTAATGTACAATATACATTGATTACAAAAATAGGTTAAGGTACATAACCTTATACTACTTGCATCAATATCTCTTCACCGCTCTTTCACTATCGCTATTACATATGCCTCATATATTTCACATCATATCACTGCTTCATTACATTTCATTACTTCATCATGATACTATTGTCAACTCTACTTTTCTTACAATTACAATTACATTTATAAAAATAACTTTATCCAAGAGTTAACATCTAGGATGTTGTCCCTTTATATTTTTAAGTCATTATTTTGATAAACAAAATAATCCCTTAACTCTTTACTAATTATGTCTTCATATTATGTCATGTCGGTTTGACACTGTCTTTGGTAAAACTATCATAAATTATTCCGTACATGTTTTACTGACTTTCACTCTAAGATGGGTGTTCAATAGTCATCATAGAGTCTATGTTCAAGTTTGCAAGCACTGAACTTACTCCAATCAACATCGCAAACAAAAATTGTGTCCAGGTTCACTGGTAAAAATATTGTCTCACACTTAGACAAATTTGCAATGCGCTCTATCATACTTGCTCTCTAACCTATGTGATCTTCATGTGGATCATATGTTTCCATAATGACAATGTTTATGTAATCAACTCAGCCAAATTGCCAACAATCTCCCCCTTTGTTATTGGTGGCAACATATGAGAAAATTGGCTAAGTGTACAACTTCAAAATCTCAAAAATTGTGGCCATAGTATAAAATATATACTTTCCTCAAAAATATTATCTCTAATATAGTACTCCCCCTAGGAGTATCAATCCTTATCATATACTATCAATTTTTTACTATATATCTCTCCCCCTTTGACAACAATGACAAAATAAAGGTAAGGAGGGTTACAAAACTATATCACAAAAAGATTATACCTCAATTCAATTATTGCAAAGCTGGTAGGCTTACAACACAGTCTGAAAAATCAATCTTCATAGCTTCTATCTCCTTCTCCCATGATTTCTTAATGGAATCTACCACATTAAGTAGTGCACTCAGTCCATAAGATGCTATTTCACATGCTTGGAGGTTTTGAAAGTTAAACTTCTGAAAAGATGTCTTAGCTAAAAGACATTCTTCCAACTACTCTTCAATAATGCTTAACTTCCTATCATTGATGTAAATGGGGGAGAAGTATACATGAAAAACAATCTGAAACATATGTTGTAGAGAACTGATTAGGACAACGAAGCAAGATTTGATTGATGAAGAGGATTTGAAGAAGCAGTGTTGCAGTATTGGATTTTTGGAACATTGGATGTTTTTCATCTATGTTTCCATTAATGCCAATGGGGGAGATTGTTAAGAATGAATGCTAAATGTTTGGCAGCCATTCTGTAGCAGTTGTTGTTGCATTCATGACTATGATTGTCATTGATGTCAACAAAGTGATTTACCGAAGACTTGTAGAAAAGAAGACAGAGTTTGGATTAGCGCACATGGGTTATTGTATTTGGAGCTATGAAATGTTGAGGATATAATCTTTGATATGTTATATGTCTATGGTTAGGAGCGTAGACCGTAATTCATTTATTCATGAAAGTTATGAGCATTTTTGTGGAAGCAGTATTCAGGCAGTGTTACTAAGTAGTGGTTTGTGGAAATCGGATGATATCTCCTAATCAGGATGGAATATAGCTTTGCACAATTAAAAGGAAGTTGAAGACACATTGATAGTGATGTGGATGAAAGCTTAGACTTTGAGGTCACACGAGTGAAGATTTATTGTATTTGGAAGCCGACAGTTTTGTGTAATTTTGGTGTAGAGTGTGGAAACTTTTATTTTGTAATTGTATGCCGACTCATTTGTAATTATTTGAGCATGGAATAAAGGAAGGAATGTATTTCCTTGATGTATTTTAGTTTTGATATGGAAGTAGTGGTTGTGTGTGATGTTGTATGCATGAAGTGAAGAAAAGAGCTAAGTATGAAAGCAAATTTGTGAAGGAAGACATGCAAGGTACAAAGATCTGAAATTGAGATCTGATGTAACAGTGAGTGCAGTTTGGCATAGTCTGAGAAGAGGTAACATATTATTCTATTGAGTAATGCAAAGATTATTTGGACAGTGTGTTTAGTGATCTTACCTTGAAGCTGTTTGGGCAGTGGGTCCTTCTGTCTTCTATAACTCTTAACAGGGTTAGAATCTTTTAATAGGGATTCAAAATCTCCTAACAGAGATTCATATGTACTAAATGTATTTCATAAGACTCCTAATAGAGTCCATCCTTTCACAAGGAATATTCATATTAGTGCATCTTTTGTGGGCATCATTCCCACCGGGGTTTACTCTTTGATCAAGAGGTTCCCTAGTCAACATATCTTATGTCATTGTGTTATTGTGTATGAATATTGTTCTATGGTTGGTAATTATATTGCTTATATGGTTTAATGCTATTGAAGATGATAAAAGTTATAATTATCTGATAACTAATTCACCCGCCCCCCCCCCCCCCCTCTCAGTTATCTTGGTGGACTTTACTTTCTAACAACTACTTGCTTCCTAAAGAATTTATTGTCTTTACAGATAATCATGCCTTAAGTTTTTTGAATAGTCAAGATAAACTAAGCTGCAAACACATGAAATGGGTTGAACAACTCCAAGCATTCACATTTTCCATAAAACATAAGAAAGGAACTTCAAATAAAGTTGCAAATGCTCTCAGTAGAAGTGTAATTTTGGTTGAAGAAGTGCAGGTACAAAGCATAGGAATTGATGCCCTCAAACACCTATACAAGGATGATTCAAATTTTGGTGATATCTATAAGGTTTTCTCTACTCTATCAGATGCATATAATACTACTTATTTGAAATATTTACTACAGAATGGCCTTTTGTTCAAAGGAGGTCAACTTTGTATTCCTAAATGCTCCATGAGAGACAATCTGATTAGAGAAAAACATTGTAGTACACTAGGAGGTCACTTTGGCATAGATAAAACACTTGAACTCGTAAGGAGAAACTATCATTGGCCTCGGTTACTAACTGATGTCAGAAAATTTGTTGAATCATGCACTATTTGTTAAAGGGCTAAAGGAGTCAAGACCAATCAAGGTCTCTATCAACCACTACCGATCCCAAAAAAGCCATGGGATAGTGTGAGCATGGATTTTGTCTTAGGACTACTGAGAACCAAGCAAGGATTTGATAGTATTTTTTTCATAGTTGATAGATTTATCAAAATGGCACATTTTGTTCCTTGTAAAGTCTCTAATGATGCTTCACATATTGCTAACTTATTTTTTAAGGAAGTGGTCAGAATTCATGGATTACCAACATCCATTATCTCTGACAGAGATGTGAAATTCCAGGGACACTTTTGGAGAACCCTTTGGAAAAAGTTGGGGAAAAATCTATCATTCAGTTCTTCTTACCATCCACAAACTGATGGGTAGACTGAAGTTGTAAACATATCATTAGGAAACCTTTTAAGGTGTCTAACAAAACAATATGGATAGACTTGGGATGCTATCCTTCCATAAGCAGAATTTTCTTTCAATGATTTAGTAAACCTATCAACAGGGAAGACACCATTCCAAGTGAATTATGGACTCCATCCAAGAGGAGTTATAGAACTAAGAGAGTTACTGACTGACTTTAAAGTTAGTGCATAGGGAGAAGAACTGTCAACATGGATCAAATAGATTTAGGATCAAGTCTGAGATACATTGACACAAAATACTGCAAAGTACAAAGAACATGCAGATAAGAAGAAAAGACATGTTACTTTCAAAGTAGGAGATCAAGTATGGGCATACCTAAACAAGGCATGGCTACCTAGGGGACATACCAAATTATAGATGAGGAAGATCAGTCCTTGTCAAATACTTCATAAATTTGGGGATAATGCTTATGAAATTTATTTACCCCCTACTATTTCTATTTCTCCTATCTTTAACATTTGTGATCTCACTCCTTTTAAGGGTGATGCAGGATCTAATAACACTTTGCAAGGCACTGAAGATGATCAGGCTAAATGGATAAAGGACTTTCCACCGAGCCAACCTCTATAGTTGGAAAAGATTCTAGACTCTAAAGTTGTCAAACAAACCAAGAAGAAGACCTACAACGATTACTTGGTCAAATGGAAAGGGTTACCAGACATTGATGCTACATGGATGAGTGAAGAGTGTATCAACAAGCATGGAACTTTGGTTCAAAAACTACTCTCAAGTGGGACTTGATTTTTTAAAACATGGGAGTATGGTGCAAGAGAACCCAAGGAACACTTCCCACTCTTCACAACTTCTAGATTGATAGGTTAATTTTAATAAGCCTACTTGTAAGACCTAGTCACCCTTGTTGTGGTTATAAACCATGGGTTTTGACTATGGTACAAAGGCACATTTAGGATGTTAGGTTTCCTAGGTGTCTTCTTAAGTTGTTTAATAATAAGGCTTAGGCCTATAGGCTCATTAAGAGCAACAATGCAACATTTTATAAAAGTTGCAAATGTAAAATGATGTTGTTGGCAACTTCTTTGAAAGTTTCTACTGACCTGTTACACAGCCGCCCAATGGTCACAACCTTTGAAAAATGGTTGGATCCATTGTGAGAAGTCTTCATATAGCCCTTTCAGGGGGGTGGAAGGGAGCGTTTGTTGAACATTATAGATACTCTATGTAATTTTTGCATTCAATCAATAAAAGATCCATATTCTCCCTACTTCTTGATTTAGAACACTTCATGTATAGATTTGTATGAATGTGTGAGAAAGAAATTTGTTTCATCTGACACCTATCATGAAGTAGGACTCCATTGTACTTGGTTTGAATCAGTTTGAAGATTGGAGTTAAAGTTGAAGGGATAAGTTTCTGGGTTTTCAGGAAACCCTCCTGGACTAGGGTTCTGGTCGAAAATGCCCTAACTTGTGTTTCCTTTGTGGGACTCCCATGCGAAGTTGGGAAATGAAAGTAGGGTTGATGTACTTTAATTCTTGTAAAGTGTAGAAGAAGGGGGATTGTCTAGAGAAATTTGTTTGCAAATTCTAGACCAAGCATCTCTATGTGCTTGGTTCAGGAAATGAAAAACTGAAGTGACATAAGCACTTCGGGGGTGGATAAAAGAAATCTGAAGATAGATTATGGTCTCTTTGGGAATTCCAACACTTTTTCATTTGGTGATCAATGTTGAATAACTAACTGATGAAGTTTTCCATTGTCAACCATGTCAATTTTCCCTATCAAGACTAGTAGGCCAGGAGCCATTAAGTGTTGATTTGTGTTTAGGATCTCAAGATCTAGAGGTTTGTTATAAGTCATTATAGGGTGTCTAAAAATACCTTATTTCCATAGAGAATTTGGAACTAGAACCCTATAACCTCATCAGAAGGCTACAAGCTCAGCAAGGTCTAAGCTCTTGGACTTGTTATTTAAATCCTGTTGTGTTTGTGGAAATCACTCCCATAGTAGACATTTCATTTGTGTATGGAACCTTTCCATCCCCTTATCAGATTTGTAGGTTCCCATTAGAAGGAAAATTCAGTAAGGAATTTTGCGGTAAGCATTACCGAGCATTAGGAAATCACTCGGTAAAACTACCGAGCCCACTCGGTTAACATAGGCACCAAGCATCGACCGAGTATCAACTGAGCACCAGTAGAACCTGAGGGAGTACAAGCCGGTTGGAGACATGGAATTATTCTATGAGGATAGTGTAATTAATTTTGTTTTAGGATCTTCTAAAGGTGTAGAGCACTCTCCTAAGCCCACTTTGGGTTCAGAGTAACACCAAAGGTCTCACCATTTACTGAGCTACCTAGATAGGGGAGAGCTCTACATCAATTTACCCTTGCAGCAAGTCCTAAACAAGTTACTCCTTTGACAAGGTTCCTCCTTTTTATCGAGCAATGTTTGCCGAAGCAGCAAGTTCTCATATTCAGGTTCATTCTCAACATTTTTATTCACCACAGCAGCTCATCGGTCACCAAGCTTCTTCTATGTACATTCAAAAGAGTGGTGTCCTTCTTCACCACAGTTATAGAAAGTTCCCTTAAAGATAACTCTACCTGTCTTCTTCTTTAGTTCTACAGGTTTCTGTTCATCTTCTGTAGTCATCGGTTTATCCTTCACCGAGTGATCAATCTTTTCCTTCCCTCAGGGATTACTATGTTGTTTCCTCTTCAACTTATTTTCTTCCTTCAGAGCATACTGATAAGCATCTTCAATAGAATCAATCTTTAGCATAGCAAGCTCATCCTGAATATTGAATCTCAAACCATTCACATACCAAGCTACCTTTTCCTTACCTAGTTCTCTATCTCTAGACTGAATAGTAAGTTTGTAGAATTCCTCAGTATAATCTTCAATAGAAAAATCCTTTTGTTTCAAATTATGCAACTTCTTAAACAAGTTAACCTCATAGTCAGCACGTATGAACTTAGCTTTCAACTTAGTCACCATCAACCTCCACCGATTGATCTTCATTTCACCTTCATCTTCTCTATCTCTTTCTAATTCTTTCCACCAAAGAGCAGCATGTCCTTTCAAATTTGTTTGTGCTAACCTCACCCGAAGAGGATCTTCAATTTCTTCCAGCTCAAAGAAATCTTCAAGTTCACCAATTCAGTCAATCAAATTCTCGGGCTTCAAAGTACCAGAGAAAGTAGAAACTTCCATTCAACAACTATTACTTAACCAAGCTCTAGATCTATGCAACCAAGCAGTTTTGTCTTCACCATATCTATCCCTCCAGTCATCACCACTAGATCTAGAAGCTTCAAAATCTTCAACAGCTTCTTCATAACCATCTTCAGTACCAACATTTTGAGGTACACCAGCCACAGCTCTCATGATCTCAGTGACCATGTCATTCTTCATCAACTCCATCTCATATCTGAAATCTGATTTTACCTTCTCTGTAATCCTATATTCCACAGTATCATAGAGATCTGCAATCACTCCAGGGTCCAATATTCTCGAAGGTGTGTGTGTGAAAATTGTACCTGATCTATAAACACAACACTTCAGTAAAACATTAGAGGTTAGCTATAATCGAAATCATGCAAAATTGAAAGCTATCTAACCAAGCGATTTACTGCCTTCTAGTAGGTGTGAGATTAATGTTCTCAGATTGTTATCGAGATCAGTGACCTAGACGACACCTAAATGAAGGATTTGAATGCAAAAGATGGATATGAAATTGAATGTAATTAATCTATTTTTTTGGTATTTTCTATGCAATAATATGATGAAAACTAATATGAAATCTATGCTAATATGAAAATTGATATGCAATGCTCAAAACTAGAAATGATATGATATGAGAATGAAAATTCTAACAATAATATGAAAGCTATGAATTTGAAATTGATCTCACAACAATGTTGATTCGCAATAAGCTTTGATCCTTTAGATGTCGATTCTCCAGCATAAGTTTGCACAATTATGAGATTCTGAGGAGTTGAGAGATGAATTACGAAGAGCTGAGCCTTGGTTTTATAGAAATCCAGGGCTTTGGAGGTGCATGGAAAAAAAAGCCATAAATCACTCAAATTAACTCAACTTGATTTTTGAGTTATCTGATAATAAAGACAATTAAGTCACAAAAACATGCAAAAGCTAAGTTTTAACTCAAAATAGAGTTTAGCTTTAATTGATATTTGATAGTTGTCTGCTTTTATGATTGTGCATGTTTTATTTATGAATTAATTTAATAATAAAGTGATTTATGCTCAACTTAACTGATTTTTGAAAATAAATAATTGATTTATGGGTTAATCAATTATTTAATCAAACTTTTATTAAAAACTATATTATTAAATAATGACAACTTGCTTTAATTAATTAAATAATAATTTAATCAATTATTCATAGGATATTGGATTTATTGTCAAAATTAAATAATACAATTAATAATAGATAGAATTAACTTCAATTAAATAATTAAGTGGCATAATTAAATCTAATTAATTAAATATGCAAAATATTCAATCAATCAAGTTTTAGGATAAATGTGATTTATTGCCAAATAATCATTAAATTAAAGATAATTATTATGATTAGGAATATTACTAGGAATATTCCCCGATGCAAAATTTAAGATAATCAATTAGGATTCGATGATGTTTAGATGTGCCTTAGGTTAGGACTTTGATGTCGATTTCATTTGATTTGATGATGTTTAGAGATTAATGAACTTATAGCCCATTTTTGAGGTATTACATTTTGCCCCTCTTTGAATTACTGTGCGAAGCGCAGTGGTTCAAAGAAAGTTTGTGTTTGATAAAGATATGAAACTGATGTTTGAGATTGATAATTGATATGAGACAGACGCTGATTGATATTGATTTGATATGGAGATAATAGGTCCTGAATGACCAAAGATAATGTTCACTATAACAGCGATGAACCGAGGATTGTGAAAAAGTGTCAAAATGCTTGATTCCAAACCTTAGGATTGCAAAGAAATGAGTGACCCATTCTAGACTCGATTGTCTTAGCAGAACTAGCAGGTATCACATTCGAATCCTTTAGTTGCCGAAGAACCAAGGAAAGAACACTATGATCCGATGGTTGCAAAAACTGATATAGTTTACAAGATTAGGAGAATACCAGATTGATATGGATCTTGATGAATCTGATATGCCCCAAGTGATGATAGATTTGCCCCGAGAAATGAGGTATTTTGATGAATCAGTACTAGACGTGATTGTTTGTCTTGATTACTGAGGAAGATATGATTTCCATAAAGATATGATTTCAAATTAGATTACAGACTTTGAATGATGTGCAATACCATGCCCCCTTCAAGATTAAAATTGAAATCTGACAAGAAAAGTCAGCGTTGATAGTTTAGAAGCATGTTAATTGATTGGAAAAGTGGTTATACACATCTAGGAATGCATTATGCATCATCGGAAGGTCCCAAAAGACCAAGTTTGACTAGGTTTGACCATGAGTTGACCATGGTTGTCCAAGTTGAAATTTTGATAGTTTGATGTAAGATAATCAGTTAAGTTGAATACTAGATTTTTGTGATGATTGAAGGTCGAATATGCAAGTAGTTAATAATATGAATGATCTCAGATTTGAATTTTGATCCCGAAAAAGGATTCTACTTGTTGTTTCATTGGAGGAACCTTCATGTGAGATTCAGCTCTTGTTAGATTTGAAGATGCAATTTGAAGAATCGTTTAAGCATTGAAGTTCATTTAATATGGTGAGATCATGCAAACAAGCAAAATGCAAAGAGACATGCAAAATGAAATGCAACCTAAGACCTAGGACCTACTCACTGATCATATGTCGATTTGTTATCATCATTGAACTTTTAGGTAACCAGATAAATCAATATAATGCCCACTAGCTATGGAACCATAGACATATGAATATCAATTTGTATGTGCAAGAATCAATACAACACCCACTAATTATGAAACCATAGACATATGAATATTGATTTTGTTTTTGGAATGTCGAATTAGATATAAGCACCAAGGCATAAACGCTAGGATGACCTAAGTATCATGTCCATTTTGATATAGCAATTTGCATAAGCATCAAAACATAAACGTCGTGATGACCAGAATGCACCTTGCATTCAAACACATCAAACAGTCAAGAGATCATTCTAAATCCAATGTGAATTACCCGTAGTGACCCTTTATCATTCACATCCTTAGGTAAGATCATGTTTCACAGTAGGAGAAAGAACTCACTCAAAAAGACAATAGTTAGATCAAACTTCCTTGAATTTTCTAGGTATCAATGGTCGAGGTATGCATGGCCATCCAATTCAAGATAGAGGCTCTTACAGTCGGACACCATTTCAATCCAGAATTTCCAAAGTTGTTAGATTTTCACATACAAGTAGAAGACAAAGAAAAGATTATGCCCCCAGTCATCACTCTCTAAATCCTTTAAAGGACATCATCGAAGAGCTCAAAAGGACACAATATGCAAAAATCTCAATGCGAATCAGTAAGCATACAAGGAGATAAAAGCATGTAAAAAAAAGCATAGATTGTTTTCAGTTTGTGTTTGATTGCGTTGTTGTAGATGCAAAATCCTTTCTGGAGACAAGACAGACTTGACTAACTCAAATGAAGCTTCAAAGGACTCTAACTGGATATGATATGTCTGAGATACACTGGAGGCCATAGGATATAACATTGATTGCTTCCAAGTTTGAACATTGATAGGATACAGACACTTGAGCAGATTGGTGTACAAATCGACTTATTGAAAACTGGAAATGCAAAAAAAAAACTAGGAGATATGTACAAACTAAAGCAAGACTGAAAGCTGGGAAAGACCAAGATTGCACTGATAGATGGAGCATTTTGAAACAAGTGGTGCTCGTTTGTCGGGTTTTCACCATCTTGGTAGAGATTCTATTTTTGCTACCAAGGCACCTATTCCCAAGTTTTCACCAAGGCACTTTTTTTTTTTTTTTTTCATTTTTTTTGCTAGGTTTTCACCAAGATGTTCATTTTCTTCAGGACATTTTCCAATTTTTAAGATTTTTTTCAGGACATTTACCATAGACTGAATGCCTTAGGCATAGAATTTCTTCAGATGGAGAACGTTGATTGGTTCTTGGAGCTATTCTCCTTTAGTCATTGAGAGTTGATAGGCACCAGAGCCAAAAGTAGCAGTGATGACAAAGGGACCCAGCCAATTGGGTTCAAACTTCCCCTTGCATTCTCGATGGGATTGATTTTTTAGATTTTCTCTCAAGACTAGATCGCCAACCTGAAATTCTCTGTGTTTGACTTTCTTTTTGTAGCCTCTAGAAATTCTCTTTTGATATACTCTGAGATGATCATACGCTGCTTCTCTGCACTCATCTAGTAGTTCAAGTTCTTGCAACCTAGACACTCTGTAGTCATCATCAGTTACTAGACCATGCATTCTGATTCTTAGTGATGAGATTTTGACCTCAATAGGTAGTACTGCTTCAGACCCATAAACTAAAGCAAAAGGTGTAGCCCGTATAGGTGTTTTGATACTTGTTCTAATACTGGTTCTGATACTTGTTTTGATACTAGTTCTAATACTTGTTCTAATACTGGTTCTGATACTTGTTCTAATACTTGTTTTGATACTAGTTCTGATACTGGTTCTAATACTTGTTCTGATACTTGTTCTAATACTTGGTATATTTGATAGCATCTTTTTCCATTACAAACTCCCAAGCAAGATCATATTGTGTAGTCCCAATGTCTAGTAAGGTGGAGAACAAGAGGGATTAGCAAGTTGGTGGAAGAGATGGAAGATAAGAGAATGAAGGAGAATGAAGGGAAGAAATCCTCAAGGGAAAACTCCTCAAGAATACTCAAGCTAGGGAAAAATTTTCATGTAAAGCACATTTGGACAAGCAATGAAATGCTAGCATAGGATAAGTCACAAAAGTGTAATGCCAAAGAAGGAAAGGATGCAATCCAAAGGAGTAGACATGTCAAGAGGTTTCAAAGCATCATGTTTCACTATTTTTTTTCTTTTTTTATTAGATCAAGACCAAAGGGGAAAAGGATAGTGAAAGACTAGAATGAATGGAGGAAAATAAACATGAAGGCTAAACATGAAAGGAATGAAAGCAAGATCATCGTAAAATAGCTCACAAGATAGCCAAATGTTCATGTATAGATCAACATTGTCAAGATCAAAGACAGAAGATGGAATGGATGAAATATGTAGAAGAACTACTCATGATGCCTGATTGCCAATTTTTCATCATGGTACTTATCCAAGGTGCCACAAGGGAGTGGTTTTCACCATAGGATGAATTTATTTCTCTTTACTTTTGCTACCAAGGTGCCTGTTTCCAGGTTTCCACCAAGGCACATTTTCAATTTTATTTTTATTTTTTTTCTTTTTTCTAGAAGAAGGCAAGCTTTTTAGATAATGCTCCTTGAAAGGATAAACCATGATATGCCAAGGATTCAAAATGATACACTCAAAGATGCTGATAGGGAAAGGAATATGGAAGAGAAAAATGGAGGATAGGGTTTTATGTAAAGTGAGTGAGGTGGGAAGATAGGAGGAATAGGCAAGTGAGGAAAAAGGATAGGAGGTAGAAGGATAATGAATGGAAGGATTGTGAAAGGGTAGATGGAAAGGAAGGCAAGATCAACATCAACACACACCTTGAAGGGTGGTGAGAGGGTGGAGGAAATGTGAATGAAGGAATACATGAAGGAATATGGTGAATGGATAGTAGAGGTTGAGGTTTAGGCGTATGGAATGGAAGAATGTTTTTGGAGGGAGATGAAGTGGAAGTCTTTGGAAGCTTGAATGTCAACTTCACTTTTTGCTCAACACCAGACTCTTTCAAGAAAGACTTTGGAATCCATAGAGTTGTAGTCTTTTCATTTCTTTTTGATGATCTAGAGAGAATATCTTTAATGATGGATTTTGGAACCCATACTTGTCTTGTACTTTTCTTCTTAGATATCTCTTTTGACTTTATGCCTCCATGTCGTTTAGAGGAGACATGGTGATCTTCTCTTTTTGATGGATTCTTGTATTGCTTCTTTGTCTTGTATTGAACATTCAAGTTACTTCCAAAAGACTTGGGACTTGTGGAAGAAGGAGGATATGACTGGTTTAGATGGGTGGGTGGATGAAAAGGATTCAAGGGTATGCATCTATGTTGATCTTGAGGAAAGATGGGAGATGGAGGGATGTAAAGACACAAGATGGATAGCGAATTAGGAATGTTAGGAGAGGAAAGTGAAGGGACATAAGGACCCAAGATGGAAGGCAGACGTGAAGCCCTTTGTAGTGGTGGAAGAGGTCCAAGGATGGAAGTGGAAAACACAAAAGGATAATTAACAAGTTCATCAGCATCTATATGACAACCAAGGATATCAACATCTTTAGAGTGAGAATTAGAATTTTCAATAGAATCATGGACATCTTGAATATGAGCACCTTCTTTGATAGGATTGTTTAAAGCTTGCAAAGACTTAGGAAGAGTAGAAAGTGGAAGCGAACATGGAGTGGTAGAATAAGAAGATGGAAGACTTTGATCTTGACAAGGATCTTTGGATAGCATAAGCGCATAATTTTTCTTTTGATCTTCAATAGGCTTAACATTGGAAGTAACAACACTATTTTTACCAACCTTAATGGAAGTATCATCTTTCAAAAGTGCAAGTGTAGTAAGGTCATTTTGATTGTCAATAAGCTCAACAGTGTGGGTAGTAGCTTGATCTTGCTTCGGAGAAGACTTAAGACATGGTGGAATGAATGAGAAAGGGTGTGCAGGATCAAAAGAACCCTGAAGCGGATAAGAGACATCATGAAAAGGAGTGGATGACATGGAGGTTTCTTGATCTTGATCTTTTTTAATGTTATTTTATTTATCATTTTTAGAGTCCTCTTGACATGGAGCCACTTCTAAGGACAAGGAAGCATGTTGGGATTGTATGGAAGACTGTTGTAGAGATGGGGAAGGACCAGCTAAAATAGGGATTGTATAATATGAAGGCATAGGCTCTTTAGGTTTAGCATTATTGAAAGTATTTGCAGCCAAGTGAAGGTTATCTTGAGTATCTTTAAGAGGTAGCCCTGGAGGATAACTATAGGGAACCGCATGAAAAGTATCAAGGCTTGTGTCGGATGAAGGTTCTGTGAAAGATTTGGAAGACTCAAAAGCTTTAGAAAATGTACAGGTATTGGAGGAGGTAGGGGATGGAAGGGAACCATCACAAGACAAAGGTCCAACATTAACATGATCTTGCTTGAGAGTGTAATCTTTATTTTCAGCCTGAGAGTTCTTAGAGGAGAGATCCTTATAGTATTGACGTTTCAAATCAGCATGGTACATTTTATAGTCCTCAATAGTAGTAGATGGATCATAATCAAGGTATTGTTCACAAAAAATATCAAAGTATTTTTTAAAATCAGAATCATATGGATCACCATCATGATCTATCCAATGTGATGGCCCATTTGTAGTAAGAAAGAATGAATGACGAGGAGGACTCTTAGGAACAGAGGTGTCATAGGTATCATTACATTGTCTGTCATCATAGTCATCATAGTCTCCAAAGCTAGATGTGTCACTCTCTATGGAAGAGGTATCATAAGGATTGTCACGTTGCTCACATTTTGTCTGGAGGCATGGTGACATGTACAAGTCTTTATCACATGGAAAAGGACATAGAGCTTCCATGGAGAACTCTTTAGGTTCCTTTTCTTTCTCAAGTTTGTTAAGTTCAATTTGCATAGCTTGCAGCTGCTTCATCATAGCAGTGATTAGAGCTTCTTCCTCTTGTGTATTGATTCTTTGAGACATGTGTACTGATTCTCAATAGCTATTGCTCTGTTCTTGACACAGTGATTTGTTCGATAGATTCTGGAACTAGGCTGAAAAAGCTGGGTATCTAGCAATTCTGACAACTTTCTAAAACTTTTTCTAAATTTTCCCAAATGACACTCTATAGACTCGTATGACAGTGGGTATGCTATGAAATGACAGTTGCAAAACTCATACGACAGTTGAGTAGCAATGAAATGACAGTTGAAAATCTCATACGACAATTGCAAGATTTTGACTTTGAGAATTTGTTGGCATGGAAACTCGTACGACACTGGGTACTCAATCATACGATAGATGGGTTGTAATGAAATGACACTTGATGGAAACTCATATGACTTTCTAACCTCCTGAGATGACTTTTGACTCCAAAAAAGGATTTTACTTCAGATTTTGCAAATTTTGAGTTTTCAGATTTGAATTGTTTGCAAATTTCAATGTCCAAATTTGAGGATTGTAACAGATTTGTCCATTTTCAATAACCAGATAGATAAACAAGCATGCAAAATAGCAAGTAAGTGATTTCAAGCATGTCTAAAAATAATGAACAAGGGCAAAAGCAACCTTGCGCAAAAAACAATCAAGTGACTTATTCGTTCTAATCCTTAGAAGCGCTAATTGTGTATGTTCCAAAAATGTTTTGCAATAATGCACATATACCCTATAAAATGAAAATTTGGCCTTGCTAGGGTTTTTTTAGTAATGGTTTGACTCTACAACTTTTATGATCCAAAGGGGTGAACTCCAATCCCGGCACACCAAGGTTTTGACATAGTTTGAGAGCTTAATTTTCAGGAGCTACTAGGGAGATCTGACAACCCAACAATGAACCATACCCGTGTAGATTTCTTCCACAAGGACATTTATATAGCGGCTGTCACTACCATGGTGAAAATGGCTATTACTGCTTGAGGTTCTATAAATGTAGTTTGCCCTGTGAAGGGATTGTTCGCTACGGTTAACCCTCTCTAAAGGTGACTCACAATAGTATAGCATAAGGGGACTTGGCTCCAGATCCAAGGTTTTGATACCTCTTCACTTTTAACCCAAACAAAGCAAGCAGATTAATCCGACACACTAAGAAAAAGTTTGTCTCACCAAGGTCTATGATATCAACCCCACGTGATCTATCAACCCCTCTGGAGAGAGAATGTATCAATCAATAAGGGAAGATGCACTAACCAATTTTGATTCACCAAAGCTTGTGATGTCTACCCCACGTGATCTATCAACCTCTCCTGGGAGAGAATGTATCGATCAATAAGAGAAGATGCACTAACCAAGTTGAATGTGAAACACACTAAGTATCCTCCCTACCTACAAGGATTCTATCGTCAAGAAGGATTTCACTGGGAATCCAATCTCTCAAGAATCATGAATAATGTTCATAGGGCCTAATTACTATGTGAGCACAAATGTATGTTTCCAAAAGCAAATCTACCAAAAGTACCCAAAAAGCAGAAAGAGGAACACTTAACACTTAAAGCGAATATGAGATGAGTCCACAAAGTGGAACACTTAACACCTCACATAAGCTGAAAATGAGTCCCCAACTTAGAAAACAAGTGAGTTCCTAAAAGCACAAAAGGGTTGCCAAGTGGAACACTTAACGCTTCTATCTTGTTGACCCTTCCCCTTTATGGCGCTGAGATTGCAACCATGGGGCGGAAATGAGGGGCCGGTGGATTAGCGAGTCCAATAACCCAAGATAGCAATCAAGATCAATCACAAGTATCTAAGACTACTTAATGAATCCTTAAGGGGTCACAACCTAGTATCAATTATGCAAGTGTGTAGAAATAGATAAAAGCATGAAAAGATGTACACAAGCCAGACACATAAGAGATTTATTTTAAGTCCAAATTGAAATATTATCAGCTTGAGAAGAATACCTTAGGTCCAACGCTCTGCAATCCAAAATTTAGCACACGTCCAAAAGTACAAAATCAAGACAAATCAACAGCAAACTGTAAGCGTTAGAAATCAATAATCTGAAAGTACAAATCTGTAAATTATGTGTCTCTATAGAAAAATCTCACGCAAGGTAGGATGTAGTCCCACGTGAGGAAACACTATTTCGTGCGACAAAGGATGAAATCTCGCGCGAGTTAGGATGCGGTCCCACACGAGAAACACTATTTCGCGCGACAAAGGATGAAATCTCGCGCGAGGAAGTACAGTCTCGCGCGAGAAAGTGATTTTTCAAGCAAAAAAAAAATAATGATACTAGTGAAATTTCACGCGACACAGTGTGAAATCTTGCGCAATAATTCATACAGAGATGTACGAAAGTACGAACAAAATGATAAAAATCCTTGAGACCCTTATCCTCAAAAGATAGAAAATTGATAGAAATGAAGGGAAACCCATTTCAGGGCCCCACAGTGGGTGCCAGAAATGTGTGTGTGAAAATTGTACCTGATCTATAAACACAACACTTCATTAAAATAGTAGAGGTTAGCTATAATCGAAATCGTGCAAAATTGAAAGCTATCTAACCAAGTGATTTACTGCCTTCTAGTAGGTGCGAGATTAATGTTCTCAGATTGTTATCAAGATCAATGACCTAGATGACACCTAAACGAAGGATTTGAATGCAAAACTGATATAAAATATGAATGCAATTAATCTATATTTTTTATATTTTCTATGCAATGATATGATGAAAACTGATATGAAATCTATGATTATATGGAAATTGATATGCTAAAATGATCTAACAATGATATAAAAAAGAATCTAAATGAATGTAAAAAAAAACAAATTGATCTCACAATAGCCTTGATTCGCAATAAGCTTTGATTCTCCAAATTCCAATTCTTCAAAATAGTTGTGCAATTCGTAGATGACTTTGGCAAAGTAAGCTTGCAAAATTATGAGATGAATTATGAAGAGCTGAGCCTTGTTTTTATAGAAATCCAAAGCTTTGGAGGTGCATGAAAAAAATCCATAAATCACTCAGATTAACTCAGCTTGATTTTTGAGTTATTTGATAATAAAGATAATTTAATTCACAAAAATATGCAAATCATGCAAAAATAGCTTTTTAACTCAAATTAGAGTTTAGATCAGCTTTTTGAACTCCAAAAGGATGTTGAGTTCTAAAAAGTCAACACTTTGCATTGATTTTCTAATTTGGAGTTTAACTGTTTCTTTTGAATGTGCATAATAATTATGAATTAATAAATAAATAAAGTGATTTATTCTCAACTTAATTGATTTTTGAAAATAAATAATTGATTTATGGGTTAATCAATTATTTAATCAAACTTTTATTAAAAACTATATTATTAAATAATGACAACTTGCTTTAATTAATTAAATAAAAATTTAATCAATTATTCATAAGATTTTGGATTTATTGTCAAAATTAAATAATACAATTAATAATAGATAGAATTAAATTTAATTATACAATTAAGTGGCAAGATATTAAATCTAATTAATTAAATATGAAAATATTCAATTAATCAAACTTAGGATAAATGTGATTTATCGCCAAATAATCATTAAATTAAAGATAATTACGATAATTAGGAATATTGCTAGGAATATTCCTCGATGCAAAATTTAAGATAATCAATTAGGACTCGATGATGTTTAGATGTGCCTTAGGTTAGGACTTTGATGTCGATTTCGTTCGATTTGATGATGTAGGAGATTAATGAACTTATAGCCCATTTTTGGGGTATTATAGGAGGCATCCTTAAAGATTAGAGAAAACCCTCTACAACAAACCCTACACCGACCACCTTGTGACAACCTCCAAGTTGTATGCAAGTCAGATCAGCCTACCACCTCACACAAACAACTAGGGTAAGATTCAACAAGTTTAGTGCTTCGGATCTGCAACTCAAATGATCTCTTCACCCACAAGATTAACTTCACAAGATCATCCTTGCTAGGTCAACCTTCACTCCACAATATCAACTCAGCTCTGATACCACCTGATGCAACCAAGGATGGTGGATCCAATTAAGGACAGTCCAAACCTTGCAGCTTCAAAACAACACAGCGGAACAACACAACACAAAAAGATATGTTCAAAATATATTTTCCATTAACATGCCTGACTGTAAGGCCTTTCGGGTTAAGGCCAATTACAATCAAGAAGTAATTCTATAAGATCACCAAGATCTAAGACAAATCCAGCTAGTTCAGTTCTGAAAACTATCAGCAACTGATGGAAACCCTAAGGCAAATCTAAACTTGAGCTCGCAAGCCTCCAAGAAATCTCCTTGTCTCCAAGTATGCAAACCACTAGCTCTTCTATTACAAACTATCAGATAACAATCTAATTTGCAAGATCTTGTAGGATCTTTTCCACAACTTCGCTTCTATCTCTTCTCCCCAGACTTCTCTCCTAAATAACTACCCCAAAAATCCCTTAAATACTAATCATCAGCCACAAGTTGGCTGGATGAAACCATTAACTCCTCCTAAAAAATATTAAATGTAATACTAGTCATCTTTCAAATAGCCTTACAATAATTAAATTCAACATGTTGGCCTTTAACAACAACTACCAACAACAAATGCACCAAGTCGGCCAAGAAAATCTTCAAGAAATCTAGTCAGTAAACTAGAACTACCAAGCGCTAGAGAAACAACTGAGCACCAGTGAAACAACTGAACAAGCCAAGAAATATCAAGAAACATAGGCATTACCGAGCACCAGTTCCACTGAGAAACATAAGTCTCACCAAGTTCCTTCAGCAACTAAACTTCCTTCAATAACCAAGACCATCAGTTAAGGCTGCAACCGAGTAACACCAGCCAAGTAACACACCACTGTGAAGATTTACCGAGGACCCAAGAATGCCCTTGCATCAAGTCTACATTTCTTAATGGCATTCTTGAAGAATTCTATGTTGTTTAGTCTGAAGTATTTTTTGAGAATACTAAAAGGACATGGTATGTAAACTACACAAGGCACTGTATTGTTTGAAACAAACACCCCAAGCATGGTATGCAATATTCCATTCATATTTAATTAAGATTGGGTTTCAAATAATGAGTGACAACAATAATTTGTATCTGAAATGTGACAGTAATGTTATGATTTGATTGCTAAAATATTTTTTGATGACATTATTTTTGGAGGAAATAACACATTATGCAAATCTTCTACTGAGGCAATGAGAAAAAAATTTGAGATGTCCATGATAGGAGAAATAAAATTCTTTATTGGACTATAAATTCAACAAGTCCAAGATGGTATTTACATCACACTGTTAAAATACATCAAGGAGATCCTAAAGACATTTGGTATGGAAGATTCAAAACCGATTGGAACACTAATGACTACTCATTGTAAATTGTCAAAAGAAGATGAGTGAAAGGAAGTGCATGAGACACTCTACCGATCGATGATTGGTAAGATACAATATGTTGTACATAGTAGACATGATATTGAGCATGCATTAGGTATTGCTGCAAGATTTTCTTCCAATCCAAAGGAAACACACATGTATGGAGTCAAAATAATATTTAGATATCTATAAGGGACTGAAGACTTCAGTCTACTATATAGGAAATGAGGATATTTTGATTTGAAGGTTTAAACTGATGCTGATTGAGATGGAAACATTGATGATAGGAAATGTACAAGTGGAGGATCTTTCTTTTTAGGAGAAAGATTAGTGACATGGTTGAGTAAGAAACAAAGTTGTATATCACAATCTACAACTGAGACCATGTATGTAGAAAAAATTGTGAATTGTTCAAACATTGTATGGATCAAACAACTACTTGAAGGTATGCAAGAGGAGATTACCAATCCAATTACTATTTAATGTTATAATACAAGTTATATCAATATATCTTAGAAATTGGTGATGTATTCCAAGACCAAGAACATTTCTATCAAGTATCATTACTTGAGAGAACAAGTTCAAGACAAGCATGTGATCGATATTGGAGTATGTGAATTCAAAGGAGTAGATAGAAGATATATTCACCAAGCCACTACCAAAGGATGATTTTGAGTATCTCAGAGGTAAATTAGGGGTTCTTCCCCTATCTAATATTCACTAAGGAAAGATGCATTCTATATCAATTCAAGGATTCATTAGAATATCTATTTTGTGAGTTGATGCTAGTGTTCATTCTTTAGGTGATGCTCGAAGTTGTGAAAAATGATTATGTATGCAATGAGATATCAGTACATGATAGGTATGATCCACTGACTGAATAAAGTTTTTAGGATTATGTATCTTTGGAATTGTTATCAAAGAGGGATAATAAGCTATTGATTATTATAGAGAAAGAGGGAGAATGAGTTGATGAACACCAAGAAGATGGAGAAATTAAGAAAGATGGAAAGTAAGTCAAGAACATACGATAAAGTTTAGAGTGAGAAAAAGACAAAACACATTGACTGAGAAGACTGAAACACATAGAGATACAATTGACAATGTTGCCATCATCAATTGGCAGTTTTTCCATCAGTGCCAAATTGGGAGATTGTTAAGGGAGATTGTTAACCCCAATTGATGGTGATGATGATGAAGACTAAGATTAGAGGTATACAAGATTGTAGAAGGATTAGATTAGTTGTTATTTTTTCATTAATGTCAAGAAATTGATTTTTGGTTTATGTTGATTTTTCATATTATTTGAAGTATGATATAAGTTGTGTGAGTTAAGGAAAAAGAGGAAGTGAAAAGTTGTGAAGTTGAAGAACTTAATTGGGTAGATAATACAAATAATACAATGATAAGGTAATAATGGTTGAGTGATTTTCTACTTTACATTTAATGATATCAAGTCAGTAAAGGAGATTGGACAAGTGAGAAAGTTAGAAAGTTGACAAACCAAATAAATAGTTTAGTTACCAAGTAGGAAGAAGTCATTTGATAAAAGGAAAGTAACTATCGGTAAAGAGAAAGGAAGATAAGACATTGAGTAGAAGGATTTAGTTACCGAGAAAATTAAAAAGTATTTTAGTTGAAGGAAAAAGAGTTAACCACCGAGCAAGGAACATAAATTAATAACAAGGATAATAATGAAATTTAATGAAGAGCCACATTGATCTGGAAGATTCCAATGATGAAGAAGAGTTAGTTGAAGAGATCTACAATCAATAAAATTTAAGGTGATGATCTATGGTAAAGATTGAAGTGGAAAAAAGTGAAGGTACAAGTTCCAAGAAAAGTTCAAATTTTGAGGTGATGATAAAATGTTTTACCGAGTGCCAAATTCATTGAATCAATTCAAGAGGATGATCTAATGGTTGAGAATAAACAAATGAAAACATAATAAAGGAGATTAAGAGTAAAAATTAAGGCTATATAAAGGATGAAATTAAATGGAAAGCAAGCTAGCAATTTGAAGTGTGGATGTGTAACTGAGTGATGTAGTGAAGAAGAAAAAGGTTGAAATCCTAGTCAACAAGAAGAGATTGTTGAAGTGTTGAGGCTAGTGAGTAATAAAGGAATGAAGTGAAGACAAAGAGAAAACAAGGGATCTAACTTAGCAAGAGGTAGTTGCAGATTTATAGATCAAATTTTTATAATGTTTCTTATTAACATTTGTAGTAGAAAATCTCTTAACCAAGTGGACATAACAGGCTTATTATAAATCCTTGAGAGAGGTGACATTATCAAAGAGTGCTTAAATACCTTTAACCAAGCCACTCCTAACAAGATGAAGATCCTAACAAATCTAAGGAAAATCCCCTAGCATGGTCACATTTAACAATGTGCATTATAATCTTTAGCATGATTGACTCTTAACCAAGTATACTTCAGAAGAGTACTTTGATTTGTGGTTGATAGTTCCTACAATGGTTTTTACCAAATTTGGGTTCCACGTTAAATACTAGTATTAAATGTTTTGAATATTTATTGTGCATGTTATTTTCTGATTACTTGAAGTTTCTATTATTATCAGTTACTATTGAAGTTTTTCTTACCAAGTTGAATCAGAGTTAAAGTTTTTAAGGTTTAAAGAATCACTAATTACTGATTCACCCCCCTCTCAGTAATCCAACAAGAAAACCAATTTTACCGAACCTTTACCACATTTTTCAATGTGAAAGAATAGCTTATAGATCTATTATATATTTTCTAGGTTGACTAGGAACATTCAAAGAATCCTCAAAAGTGCCTGACACATAACACATGAAATGTTATGTTCTTAGGTACATAGCATTTGAGCTACTCTGTATCTTACAATTTTATTCCAAAATGAAATCCAATGTTATTACAATAGTATAAACCTCAATTCAACTCATTTTTATTTCTGGTAATTAGTTATTAGTCTTTTATTTCAAGTTTTATCTCTATTTTTCTATTTTTCCTTCTACATTGCATCTTCTACTTTTATTTTTTTAATTTATACATTTTTAGGAAAGGATAATTGTCCCATTTAGTTCTTGGGTCCTAATTGATCCTATTAGGACAATGTAGAGAGGTCGCAACTCCAACAACCTTTAGTCTTTGGCCGCATAAGAGAGGTTGCAACTTTAATAACCCTGACACTGATTGCACACATCAACCTAGATGTTGGTTGCACACATTAACCCACTAGAGTTCCTAATTATTCTATAGAGAATGCACTTCTCTCAAGATCTGAATAACTACCATGTGTCCCCTAGGAAATATTTTCTTCAATAGGGTCTGCTGATGCATTCCAAAGAATATTATTCTAGGATGAAGTTCCATGACTAATGGATTTTCTAGACAGTTGTCCACTTTACAATACTGAGATCAATATATGCAATCATGGTGATTCTAATCAAGTCTCCATGATATTTTGCAGTTGAAACAACTTGTATAAAAGCTATGATGAACTGATCAAATTCAAACATTGGCCTGTAGCATAGGGAATTGAACGATCCATGCTAGATTATCTAGCATGATGATTGATTGTAACAAACTATAATCATTTTGAGACCATCTTGACCAAGGGTTGTTCTATAAAACCTCAACAATTTGTATTTTTTAAAGGGTTGAAAAAAATGGACTTAAGTTCAATAGGAGAGGAAATATAATATAATTTTTGAGAGTTCTATTTTTCTAAGAAAAATACCATATGGCTTGTATTCCAGGGGTATATATTGTAGCATATTCTTTCTGGGGAATTCTCTCTTGCCTTGGCATGTTTGTTCTTAATAAATCATGGGAACTATGTATTTGATGCCTTTTCCTTTTTATTATTTGATGTGTCATTTAATGAACTCTTATAGGCGTGTTCCCATTTTTTTATGTAGATGCAATCATCTATTGTTAGATTAGTTTAGAATAGAGGATGAATTGTATCACCTACAACTTGCTCTCCTAGGATGCAAGTCTTAAAAAGTGAGGTTTTTTCTTACAAACCTTATTTATACTATTTTTGTCTGCTTCGGGATAGTGTCAAATACCATGTCCTTGGATGGAAAGATTTCTACTTAGTTTAGGAGAAATTTTATTTAATTCAAACCGTTGCAGATGCCTCCAATAATAGGATCTAAATGTGTGAGCCCTATGTTAGGACTTTGGCTTCTCATTATCCTATAAAAAAATGAGGGGAATGTGGTGAAAAATTTCAAGAGTGAATGATGACATAGAGATATAATCAAATAATTCCAAGACCCTATAAATACCACTTGAAAAAATTTGAGACCATCCAACAAAGCTTTGATTCAACGTTTCACATCCCCTTAGCTTAGGTTGTTTCCATAGAAGGTAGTTTCTCCTCCTTTTCTACAAACAAAATCCACAAAGAGATGAATTATAAAATCTTGGAGGTTGTGTTGTAGAGAGTACCCTTTCCTACCACTACAATAGTTCTAGAATTGCCCCTTGAATCGACAAGAGATTAACTAGGGGATCAACAGTTTTTCCTAGCACACCCAGTGGGACTGAACTAAAAGCATTCACAAAAGTTAGTGCATGATTTAGGATTTTGATCTTGAATACAACAAGAAAGTGCATGCAAAAAGAAATGGTTGAGGTCTATTTTGGGTATGGACCCAAATTACTAGAATTATGCTAATTGGGTTTCTCCTCAACCTAGTCATATAGATCTAGTTCCTAGTACGCAAGAGTTTTTGCTTGATTTTTAGCAAAATTTGAGAATCATTGAGATGGAAAGGTAGAAGAATGTCCTTTGGCATTCCTTAGCTAGGATAGAGGCCTATATTGATGAGTCATTTGTGGCGAAAGAGCTTGTTATGGAGGAGAAAATTGTAAGTGAATAATTTTCAGAGGTTTCATGTCTGACGAGAGATGAACTAGTTTGGAATGAACTTTTAGAGTTCTCTTTTCAGTCCCTGATGCTGAATATGATTTCATTATTCAAAGGAGATCTAGTGGTTTTGTGCTCAAAGTAGAAAAGTGGGAAGATTGGTAAACCCTGCAACTGATGCAATTGAATGAAGAAGACCGTCTCCCTTTTATACATCCAAAGGCTAATGGTTCAAGTTTCCTTGATGTGGTTGCATGAAGGGTTTGTAAATCTATGAAATCATTCACAACTATTGGGACTACAACATGAACCATGGGTTTTTTAGCTAGAGGCCTCCTATGTTGTGGTTGTACCACCCTATAGGCCCCAGGTCTATCCTGCGTAGAGCCTCTCCCTCTACCCTAGAACTGTCAGATGTCAAAGTAATTTGGCTTCTCGCTGAGGATAAACTCACAATATAGCTTTCTCAAAAAATATAGAGGCACCTCCCAATTATTACAGGGTTCTTGGTCAAAGACCATATACCACATATCCCAAAAAGATGCTTTCATCCTATTGTGAATACACCAATGTATAGGAAATCGAGTCCTATTTAGTTCTAAGGTGTTACTAGTACTAGGATAGGTAAAAAGAGCACATATTCCACTTTTAAGAATGACCTTCTTTTTCACTTCATCATATGACAACCCATAAAATGCTCGACAATTATCCCTCCATGAACCCCATTTGGTAACCTCTCTAGAAACCTCATTTTCACTATTGGTCATTCTTTCTAGCATCGAGGTGAGGGTTGAGTGGTGATCAAGACTAGAGGACCTCAACCTATTGACCAATATAGAAATTTGGGCACTATTATGTGTAAGGCATTTTATGAGATCATCTCGTGTGGCATCTACATGATCTAATGGAGGATGTGGAGGGTTTACGGGTGGTGGTGGCTATGGAGGAGGATTTTTTGGTTGTGTTTGTTGCTCATGCTCAATGTTTTCTTTTGTTGGTTGTGCATGAGGTCTTTGTTTTCTTTTTCATTTTGGGGAATTCTTTGTATAATTTGACATCAAAATTTAAAAAAAAAACATAAATCAATTAAAAAAACCTACTTCAAATACAATACAAACAAAAACAATCGAAACACTAAAATCTTACCTTTTTGACATGGTGCCATTGTTGTGAATCGACGAAAAATGCAAATAGAAGCAAATGGAACCAAAACACGCCTGTGTTATGAAGAAAAATGGCTTCCTCAATTGACTGCTCCTTAGTTTATAGCATTGGAAATGGTTGAAAGCCATGGGTTTTGGGGAATATAATGTTTCTCAAAACTCGTATGTGTTTTGAGGAACATTTTTGTTCCTCAAAACTTGTACGGGTTTTGAGGTCCTAGTGGCATTTTTTAATATGTTTGGCTAGGCTTAGTAAAACCAAGCCTAGCACAATTTTGAATTTTGTATAACCTGCACGGGTTATGATTTTTGTTTTGGATGTGGCCACTAAACTTTCCACCATGGTGCACTTACCTAGCTTTTCTTCCCCTTTTCCCTTAGCACAAAATGAAGAGTCAACTTCTAAAATCTAAGAGGTTGCTCAGTGAGAATGCATTGATCTACTTTACCATGAACATGAGATTGTCTCATAATCCCACTAAAGTTAGGGCTAGATGTATTATCCCAAAAATTTATCACTCATGATTGGTTTCTTTATTAGGACCTATTAAACCCATTTTGGTGATTTTTAGGTCCAAAAGTTTGTTATGCTTGATCTAGAAAGATGCACCTTTACACTCTCCCTAAGATCCAATTTTAATTTGAGCCCATTTCTCATGGGACATATTGCCAATGGTGATGTTTCCTTGGGACATGTCACCAAATGGTGATGTCCCTAGATTTTGGGGCCCAGATTTAACCCGAGGCCTGATGCGAGGGTTTTCTCTAGAGATTTCCTTCTATGGCTAGCGTGGATCAAATTTGAGTCCTAAAATGATGGAGTTAGTATAAAAAATCCTCATCACTCCTCATTTTGTAGATCAAAATCATATGTAAGCATTTTAGGCAATCAAGCTATCAAGTTTTCAAGCAAGAAAGAGAAATTGGATTCAATATTTGAAGGAAACACCCAAGGTCAAGATCTCCAAGTCTCCAACTCTTCAAGATCATTCAAATTCAAAGAAATATTCTCCAATTGAAGAAATTTTCTCTCCTATGATGGTCAAGTAGAGGAATTCTCAAGAAAGAAGATCCATCCTTCATTCCTTCTCTCTTCTTCATTGCAAGTGGTTATCAAACATATCTACATTCAAGATCTAGGAGTGGAATTCATAGATCTATACATTTGTGAATGCATCCTTGATTCTAAATCTCATTCCAAGGTCAACTCTTTGGATCTCAAGATCATTCAACAATCTTCATGGGTATGAGAAATTTCTCCTTCCATCCATGAGGGTTTATGAAAGGTGAATATATTATTTACATTTCTATCTACTTTACTTTATGCAATTTTATTTAATTTCTAAGTTTGATTGCTAAATAGGGGTTTGTCCATGGAAAACCCCTTTAGCCAAATTTTTCCCCTATTTTTATGTGTAGTAACATGTTACAAATTTGTTAGATTAATGGATTATGGTAGATCAGGTACAATTAGACGATTTATGAAAAATTTAGTTGAAATCATTTGGAGCACATTGCCATTATCATCATTTTGCAAAAACACCTCGCCATTGTTGCCATGTCCCTGCCATTTTGAGCTTATATTTCTTTCAAGCATCAATTCCATCTTCTGGTTTCTATTTTCATTAGTTTTAGCTCACTGGCTGCTTGTTACGGTCTATTTTTATAATATTTTTAGAGACCTTCCTAGTTAATAATTTACACTACTACATCTTATCATTATCATTTTATCCATTATATATTTTAGAGAATGAATCATTGTCCCCATTTAGTTCTTGAGTCACCTCTTGAGCCTATTGGAGGCATCTTCCTTCCTAGATATGAAATTCACAAAAAAGGAATTGATCTATCAGTACATATATTTGTTCTTGTTCATGTTTTCTTATGTAAAAAAAATATTTCATTCCTTTAGATTCTAGGAAGTGTAATGCTCTAATATTCCATTGAATCATTCCTTTTGGGGGACACTAGTGTGTCACATAGATGTCTACTTGTAGTGCTCATGTCCAGAAAAATTTGATGTAAAAATCATAAAAAATTACTTCTCTAGTAAAATAATATTTGACAAGATTGTAGCATCATTATGAAATATCATTTTTAAGGCTTTTTGCCCCACTTTTGTTCTTCACACTTTAAAACAAAATTGAATACCTTGTGTTCGATTGAGTCATGAGTTTGAGATATTAAATTGGAGTCTAAGTCTAGAATCCCCCTAGGATAGGTGGTCTTTATCAAATAATCACTTCATGCCTTCTTCTTTCTTTTAAGCCAGGTTGGTTTTTATTTCATCCTAGAAATGGGTAAGTTATAGTTCCCAATTCAATAAAGACTCTATTTCTTTTAGTTTTGATCGATGGTATTCATATGAATGTGAAACTCTAAAATGACATTTTTCCCCTTTGTCAGAAAATTGAAAATCACCTTCTCCTTGGTGGGTTTCAACCCATGAAGGTAATTTTCCAAGGGAAGAGAACATAGGAATCATCAAACATATAAACATGGCCTGGAGATCGAGATTCATAGTTTAAGAATGAGCTAGTTTCAGAAAATTAGCTCAATGGAGAAGCTATAATGAACTTCCCCGCTTGAGGAGTTTTTCCTACAGAATTTGTTTTCTGAAGGATAGTAGAAAGTGTATCAAAGATTCCCGAAAGCCAAGCATCTAGATTTTGAAGGAATAAGATTGAGCCCCTACTACAGATAAAATAGTCTTAGAATATGAGAAAGTGAGTAAGAGACCTTTTTCAGAGAACTGGTTTTTAGCTTCTCCATTATCGAAGAACCACCTGAGAAGGTCAGTTTTTGAGAAGTGAAGACTTGTGAAGAAATAAGCACATGAAATCATGGGGATTGAATGATCTGTTATGATTAAGATTGTCCACTTTGATATTCGGGAGAATTGCTAAAGAAATGGGTCAATTGTGGAGTTTCAAAAAATCACTTCCCAGCTTCTCCATAGTCAGGTTTCTACCTTCAAAGTGAGTTTTCCGACAAAGGCATTGAACTGAGAGAAGAGGAAAAGTAAAAATCCACTATGCCAATTAAGTTACCATTATAGCTACCCCAAACGGATAAAAGTGATTTCTTAAGGCCGTTAATAAGATGCATTTAATTCAAATCTTAACGTTATAACTTTAACAGACATTTTTGAAAATCCCTCACTCGTGTGGCGCAAGATATGGAAAGTAACTGTAGGGAAGAAAGCTATTTATAAAAGACTCAAATAATCAAGCAAAAATTACGATTTGTTCACATCTTTTTCATACGCTTTTGATTTCCCACAATTTTACAAACCATCTTACAACATTCTCCAAAGCTTCTTAGCAATAAATCAAAGGAGATAATTAGAAGCTATGGCCACTAGATTCATGGGTTTTCATGGATTGAACGGGATTACATCTGAATGGAAAAATTTGATAGATACATCCCTTAGATTCTACGATCTAGGCAATCTACATAGAAGGTTGAATGAAGAGAATCAAAATCCCATGATGTAGAAGCTCAAAGGTAGCAGTTTGAAGTTGCTAGATTTCTAGTTGCAGTGTAAGCTCTCGAACTAATCCAAGAATGTATAACCAGATTCAACCCAGATACAAAATAGATTTTGTTGCCGGATGACTCAGTACTCATCTCCATTGACAGAGAGTCTGTGCAGAATAATCTTCGTATCCCAGAGCGAGTGAAATTCTCAAATATGAACTTCTCGATTGAAATTTTAGAATATAATGAGAAGAAGATGAGGTGGAGAAAAGAAATCATGAACTCATTGTTTTGGAGGGCTAGAAGCATAAAGGGAAAAGTGCCAAAGACACTTTTCAGGATAGATCTGAAGGTCAAGATCATCAACATCCTGGTGATCCTTCACAGGATAAAAGGTGAAAGTGACACATTGAATTTCATAGAGCACTACTTCTTGGTCCAGGTAATATGTGTTGATCACCATTATATAGACTGGGCTCAAGTGGTAAGTGAAAATCTGTCCAATGCCTTAAATCTCACCAAGTTCTAGAACAAATTTTATATGTCTTCCTCTTTGATCTATGTTTTAGCTACATTGCAAGTATGGCTAGGACTCCCTAAGCTAGAAGAATATGAAGATGATGTAAAAATTTATAATTTCTTCCCTCATTTCAAGTTACAAAATACCTATGCCAAGTTCATTAAAGTTAATGACTTGTTTACAATGAGGTTGTGGAGAGAATTACAAGGATGCCCAGACCGGAGGTTCTCACCAGAGGCCATGAAATTCATCACCCAATTTGGAAGCTTCTTCATTCAATTAGCTAGTTTCTCATACCTTCATCTTGTAGGTTTTGATGATTTTCCCATGAAGCTGCCAAGGTACCCCGATGACATGATCGTGCTAGTAGAGGTGATCTGGAAGATGTTGCAAGTGAACCTGATTAGTGCAGGAATTAAGAAGAAAGGCTATGAATTTCCTATTACCATTGGAGCTTATAGCTGCGCGTCGAGGTCAAATGCTAAGAATGTAATGAAGGCATTCGAGAGAAGATATAAGCTAGAGATGTATGAAGTTCTGAGGCCTCAATTTGATCTAGTAAGTTATGCCAAGAATCACCTCTAGATTGGCACTATGGTCAAGCACATCCCCAAACTTGAAGCTAATTGGGTGAACTGCAAGGATGAGTTAGAGAGCCGGGAAATATTTTACTCTAGGTTGACTATTAAACAAATCAAGTTGTTCAATGTCAACATTAATGTTGAAAGCTTTGTTGATGATGGAGAGCATATGTATACTGACACATATAGAGATCAGATCAAGCCCTATCCTATGAGCTTAGAACCAGTTCAAGGTCAAGGTATAGAAGATTTGGAGACCTTAATGGCTAAAGTCATTAAGAGAACCGATAAGTGGGTTTAATGGATGATGGGAAGGAGAAAGAAATCTGGGAAGCCTACTCCTCAACAAGCCCCTGCAGTCAAGCCTACAAGTGCTCCTGCATCCTCCTCTTTGCTAACATCATCTATAGAAAAAGGGCTAGCTCCACTAGCTGGTGGAGATGATGAACCACCTGAAAAAGAGATCCCACTTAAAAGACTTATGGAGCAGGTTCATCTCCAATCATTGGTTCAAATGAAGAAGCCGAAGCTAAGAAACCCAACAAGCCGGTGGAAGAACCTGTTGGACCTGTGAAAATAGAGCAGCAAGCACAAGGAGGAACCATTGAGATACAAGGTAACACTCCTACTCAAGAGGTTCCTACCATTGTTGAGGTCGGTGAAAATAGTAGAAGTTTGGAAAATAACAAGACAAATGAGCACTTGGGGTCTCCTCAAAAGGAAAAGGGCATTTCTTCTCTACTGGTTAATCCTTTTGCTTCAAAGCCTAAGTCTTCCCCTCCTATCATTAGGAAATTATTTGTTGAAGATTTGATTTCTAAAAAAAAAATTATGACTGTAGAATCATGGCTCAAGAACACTCTAGAGAGGAAAAGAAAAAGGTTTGATCAAGGCACTCCCAGTGGTGAGATGTTCTCACAAGAAATGCAGTCAGGTTTAGCCGTGAGCAAGGCTAAGAAGACTAGAAACTTGAAAACTCTTGGTCGAGATCCAAACACAAGGCACCTGACGATGGAAATAGCCAAGCCACTGAAGGATGGTAGAATTGAAGACCTCACTACCTCAGAATTTTCACTCTAGTCCTTAGACATGGGGCTTGCCCGCCATGATACAAAAGTAGACTTGTGGAAGTCTAGTAATGTCTTGATTGAGGAAGAGCTCAAAGTCACCAAGACTCTGCTCAAGGCGGAGATTAAAGAAATGAATAACTTCATTATGTAGTTGGTCACTCATGTGGAAAGCCTACCCAATTCCCTACCAACATTTGATCCTGATGTACCCGAGAAATAAGTAATACTTGCCAAATTTCAAGAAGATAGACTTTTCGGGCACATTAGCAGGAGGTGGATTGAATGACTTAAGTCTGAAGGTCTGGTAGCCATTGAGCAGCTCAGAAATGTATTTTTATAGTTAGAGGCAGAGAAGGATTCTCTCAAAGGACATATGCAGACACTCACAATAGAGAGGTTGAGGTGTGAAGAGGGTATGGTGCTTCTACATTGGTTGGTCGCGATGAAGACTAAAGATGCAATCAAGGCCAACATACTACAAAAAGGGGATGAACCTCTAATCGAATGGCTCCAAGGAGTAGAATTAAAAATGGAGATGATAATCAAAGAAGAGGTGGGAATGAAGGCAACCGATGAAGAAGTCACCAAAGAGAAAAGTAAAATCTTTGTATACTTGACAGGTCTTCACTTCGAGTCTCAAGCTAGCAGAGATGGAAAGAGTCTGATCAGTATAACCCATATGTAGAATTCATTCTCCGACTACCTAGACCAGCTTGCAAAATCATTTGGGACTCACCTTGATAGAATAATTGATCTTAAGCAACTCGGTGGATGCATATATAAAGCCATGATGAAGACACAACCCCAAAAAAATGCTACAAAATACATAGAGAAGGATCATGCCTGCTGGCTCATAAGATTAAAAATTGTGTACATTCATGATTCTTAAATGATGATTCCAATTCTAGTGGCCACCAAAGCTCATAAGTCTAAGTTGGAGAAGGCAAAGAAGATAGCGAAGAGAAAATAGCTTTACCCTCTTCTTTTTGATATACATTGTATAATTAGTAAATGGCCACTTGTCATTTATCAAATTTGTAGAATATGAATCGATTTAGTTGATTTTGTAACGATTTAATTCTTGAAGCCTATATGTAATACTTTGAAAATCAATGAAAAGGTCAGCTAATTTTTGGTCTGAAATACATCTTGTTGTGGAGTCAATCTGGAATGTGTTTTGTGCCATTTATTTACTGTTCCATGTTTTGTAAGTTAGAATGTTTATTTTCCTTAAGTTGGATTGAAATTAGAAAATAGACGGCGTTTCATTTCTACTCTTTAGTGCAATTAATCTACAGTAATTGGAACATTACTTGGAGGTTGGGAAAATACTCATGTCCCTTGTTTAGATTAGATTCATTCATATTGTTTTACTGCATTCCACTAATTCAAGTAGAGTTCATTGATGCATCACCACTGGTGTGAATTCATAAGCGCTGTGAAATCATGGAGTTGGTTAGAGTTTAGAATCAAATTCATAGCCTGGATTAGTTTCTCACTGAGGGCTAATTTGGTTACCTCTGCTACTCTCTAGTCAAGAACATACCCCATTAGGATTTAGGAAAAACAAAATTCATTGCATATCTTTACATAAGGGAGTTGTACCTATTAAAATTTAGAGGAAAGTTAGTTGAATAGTTAACAACTTTCCAACTGTTCGTATTCACATTGTTTATTAAGAAGATTTTGGGCAAATAAAGAGTTAAATCCAAAAAGAACAATCTATTTACCAACAAATTTTTGGTGACTCTGTTGAGGAGAGAAACAGTCGCTAGACCAGAATATTTTTCATGAGGAAAAATGGTGTTACCTCATGAGAATGTGTTTCTTGTGGTTCAACCCAATCTTAGTTTTCAAGATGACCAAGAAGATATAGTCTCATCTTTGAATACTTTTTCTTGGAGATACAAAATAAATGCAGAGCATTATAGGAACATGAGTCGAGTGCTTGAATAAGAAGAAATGAGAGCAAAAGAACTTGAAAGAGCCATTCAAAGAAGAAATCAATGCAGAGCAAGGCACGAAGCTAGGCAACAAAACTAATTTGAAGCTTTGGATCTAAGAAGATTTCTCAGAAGGGCCAAGGGGCAAGGTGGAAAAGACCCTACATTTGAAAGGCTCGCTAAGCTCAGTTTTCCCATAATAGACTTACCTCATCAAAGAGGTGACTGAAAGAGTAGGAGTAGACCACCTTCACCTCCCAAGACACAAACTTCATTGCCTACATCTTGCCAGGTGTTAACTTTACATAGAGTAGTTTCTCCTCCTGTTATTAATTTTCTACAACATCCTAAACATACAGTCATGGTAGCTCCATGGGCCACTACAACTGGTCTATTATAGTTTGCAGCATATCACCCACTCCCTTTAGGATCTAGAAAGAACTTTCCTAAGTTCTCAGGAGATGGGAAAGTTACTAAATAGGGTTAAAATGGCATCACACCTATTCAAATGTAGTATGTTGTATGTATGTATGGGGGAAATATGAGATCCACTCCTAAATCCAAATTCCCAAAGGAGAGATCCAATTTGACCAACCTAAAAGGTTAATGCACAATTGAATCAATCTATGGAGAATATGAAAGAGAGAGAAAAACCCTATATTTCCCTATGGTAGAATTGAAGTGTCTAGACTTTGAAACAATTAAAATGCAAGTACTAACCTCAAATTAGGGCAGATCTGGAAAATGCCAATTTTTTATGTCTATGTGTACTTTCAAGCAATTCTACAACCTATTCCAGACTAGAAATGCCAATATGGAGAAAACCAAAAAAAAAAATTTCAAGATGAGCTTAGGTCGACTTTGACCCTCATAAAAAGTCAAAGGCTAGATTCTTTATCTAAAGGTCGATTCTGACTTTGTTCATAGATCTCATAATTTTACTGAAAAGGGTATCCAAATATGCTCTCAGATCCAAAATCCTGCACCTATACCTATAAGAAAATGGGGGTTTTGTTTGTATGGGGGGTTTGCCTTGGTCAAACCCCAATTTAGGAATTAACCTTGAAATTGAATTGAAATGTAGTGTGCATAAACAAAGTAATTGAAACAAATCACCTCGCTTATGTTGAAGTCCTTGTAGAGGATTTGAATCCTCAAATCCACAAGTAGTAATATTTCAATGGATGTAGGATGTCTCAAATCAATGGCATTTGATCTTCAACACCAATCTTGAATTGATCTTTGCATATGAGGAGGCTTGGATGAATGTAGAAGGATGGATCTTCAAGGGGGCTCCAAAGAGATTGAATCCTTCAATGGGTAACAATGGATCTCCTTGATGGATGAATGCTTGAACACTTGAATGCTTGAATTCACTTGTTTGCACTTGAGAGCTAGTTCATGAAATTGCTTGAGATGTGATGTGAAAATGAGAGAGGAAGGCCTCCTTTTATAGTGAACTAGGGCACAATCCTCTAGAGGGGCCACCTTGGAGAATTAAATCCCAATTAGGTCTTAACCTTTAGAAAATATACCTAGATTAAATGCAATTAGAGGATTTACCATTCCAAAACCTGAAATGCCCAACCCGGAGGTGGGAAAAAAAATATCCCCGAAACCTGATACCCGAAAATCAAGGAATTTGGAAATTTGAAAGGGGGGAAAAATTGACACTAGCCCCAGATCCAGTCAGAATTAGGACAGGAGGTCCCGAGGATGCCCGGAGACCTAGAAATGATACCAGAATAAGATAGAATGCCAGGGATAGGCATAAAATCCTATGATGACTATGATGAAGGCTAGGAGGACCTATTTCTAAGTCCTACCTAGAAAATAGAGCCATGGAAGAGGGAAATTAAGGAGATTCCTCAAGATCCTAACCCTAATTTCACCTATAACAAAGTAGAAAAGAAGTGGAAAGTGGGGAGAAAGCCAAATACATGCAAAAACCCAATCAAAGTGCTTAACATGACCCCAGACCACTTACTAGGAGGGCTAAATGCTCTTATCATAGAAGTGCTTCCATTTTAAGATGATACATTAAACCCCCACTTTAGCAAGAGTATGGACTCGATGCAAACTCTTGGTAAAGGAGATCAGAATGAAAAGATAATCTTATCATAATCCAAGGGACAAAGAGAAACCTTAAGCCCCTGAGGACTCAAGTCTTCGTCGACTCCTAGATCACAATAAGAGAGACATCTCTAGAAAGAGAAAAAAAGGTGTGATTACCTCACCCAATGAGAACTTATGTCCCATTATGAACCACACAAGAAAATGGCGCAACTGGAAAGATGAAATTGAACCACCTAGTGAATGTGGCTAATCACTAGTCAACCCATCAAGGATTCATCCTTAGGAATATTCTATTCCATAAGAATAAAACCAAAAAAACAAAAAGATATCCAATCTTAAGGACACCTCTGACCTTAAGGGATCAAAATATATGTATATTTGAAACTGGAGGGATCAAGAGATCCTAAAATATAAATCCATGCTTTGAGGATTAGTTACTAATCCAAAAAGGGAGAGAAGGTATCTTGAAAAATATGTGCGTATTAAAAAGTGCATGTGTGCAATAGGTGAGTAGAGTGTATGCCCCCACATTAAAGTCATTGCTGACACTTTAACAGGAGCAATGGCTTTAATGAAAACATAAACAACTCCACTTATTACATTTCCACGTCGAGATGCCCCCAGATGAAGACAAATCAAGGGAAATATCACAAAAACATACAGAGAACATAGAAGGGATCGACCTACCATGGGGTCAGTATGATCATAAGATAATATATATATGATATTATTGCTAATGAATTGACATCATTCCCCAAAGAAAGTAGAACTACGATCACAAAGGAGGAAAGATCACATAAGATATACGAAGGAGAATCTTTTCATACCATGACATGGAGACCAAAAATAATTAGTGCTACCATATCTCAAATCCAAGAAGATGACATGAGGAAACATTTATGAACAATAGCACAATTATAGCATAACATTGAACAACGCATAAAAGAATAGAGATACATATAGAAGAATTTGAACAACAGTTTCGATTCCTTTATCACCTTGTACCAACTGAGTAACAAGGATCGTATAAAAGAATCTAACAACATTTAGCAAACACATTATGGGAGAAGCACATTACAATAGGAAAACACACAACAAAGCTACCATGAAGGACAAACCGATCAAGTGTGCCACCTCCTCTCCGAATCTCTTTGTATATTATTTAGGGAAGGTGGGTAACTCACAAGAGGGACTATATCCAACACAGTAGGAATAATAGCCAGTTCCAAACAAGGATCCTCTTGAGAATCACAATGTTCGGCACTAGGTGTAAGAGATAATTGTGATGAAAGCATATTAGGTAAATCAATGTCAATGTCAATAGTCTCATATTCATCATTAACATCATTAGCATCATCAAGAGTATCTTCCTCATCCAAATTAATCAAAATAGGATCTAAGATATGAATAGAATCATCATAATCATGCATGTGAACATCATTACTAGTAACAACCTCTTTTAACACATCATGCATAGGTTTATCCGAGGAAGGTAGAGATCCTTGAAGAATAGAATTATGAGCTTTAGCATGAGCATGATGCTTTTTACGATGTTCATTAGTAGATTGATTATGTTTTGATTTATTTTAAATAGGTTGAGAACTAGGAGGAACAATCACAGGATCCTTCACAGGTTCCTTAGGAAGATCAATAGGATTATTAACAATAGGAGAAACAATCACAAGATCTTTGATAGGTTCGATAGAAGGAACTTGATTAACAAAACTAGAAGTCATAGTTAAAGGAGGTATAGAAGGTGTAGGCAAAAGACCATGATTAAGATCCATAGGAGGTATGCTTAATTCAAGAATCTTATGATGTTTATAGGCTTTATATGATCGAAAAAGACTATCAGGTCGAGGAGGACATGAATTAGGTAATGAAGGCCAAAAGAAATCAAGAGCAACACAATCTCTAGGCCTAGAAGGTTGATATAAACTATGATTAATCATCTTTATTTCATCATCATGAATGAACTTATGACACTTATGGATAGGTGAAGCAATAGCATGCATGGTAGTCAACCAAGGCAAACCTAGCTTAACTTGAAATTGATCAGAAGTAGGAACAACAACAAAGGTAGTGTTCACAATTTTTCCACAAAGTTCAATTGGTAAAGTAATAGAACCAAATGATGGATAAAGAAAACCATTACAAGTTTGAATCCACACATCCGATGTATCATAAGAATCACATTGTAAGCTTTTCATAAATTTGTTTTCTTCAGTAATAACATTGACTAAGGATGTAGGATCAACAAGACAACCACAAGTAGGTATCTGAGAAACCCTAGCAGAAATGTAAAGGGGACCATTAGGAGCCTTAATAGTCTTAGAGTCATCAAAGGTAATCAAAAGTTCCCGAGGTCTCTTATTCTTAGATTGTTGTTGAGGTTTAGGTTGAGTTTTTAGTTTAGATTTAGGTTGAGTTTTCAGTTTAGTTTTAGGTTTTGGTTTAAGTTGAGATTGAACTTGAGGTTGAATCTGAGGTTGAGGTTGAGGTTGAGGTGGAGATAAAAATTGAACAACATGCTCCACTTGATTAACAACATGATTGAGATCATCCATCTTTGAATCATACACAATTTCCATAGCAGATGGCTGAGCAATTGTATTAGTATCATGTGTAGGTAAAGGGTTCATATAGATTTGAAGGTTTTGATTAGGAGGAGAGATGGATTTTTCCCACTACCATCAAGATTATCAATAGATAAGGAATTAGAATCAATTAAGTCTTGAACCTTATGTTTTAGAGAATAACATTTATCAGTACCATGACCATTCTGATGATGATATTGACAAAAAGCATTTTGATCAAAAGATTTAGATGCAATCATAACAGGTAAAAGAGGATGAATAGGAGGTAAAGTAATCATATTAGCAGCTAACAACCTATTCATAATAGCGTGTAAAGATTTATAAAGAGGAGTAAATGTATGATTTAATCAAAAAGTAGTGGATGCAGAAGTGGCATTGTGAGATGCAACAACAACTTGATCAACAACTGCATTCATTTGTTTTTTTATCTTGACATAGTTGTTGAATTTTTTAAATTTGTTTGGATTAGGAGTAGCATCACTCTTATGAATTGGAATAGGAGCCATTGGAGTTGTGCTCTCAAATTGACTCACTTGTAATTGATAATGATGAAGTACTGCACAAAGTTGTTGAAAAGAGGTAAATTCAGTAAGTAGAATCTTATCTCTAATATCCTTTTGTAAATTTGAAATAAACATATGTTGAATATCAATATCAAGAATAGGATAGGAAATCTAAGCATACAAATGCTTAAATCTACCAATAAATTTAGTTAATTTTTCTTTAGCATTTTGTTTACAATGCATCAAATCAGTCAAAGACACTTGTGGGACAATATTGTTTTGAAATTGTTGAATAAAGGCATTAGCAATTTGTGGAAAAGAATCAATGGAATAAGGAGGCAAGGGACAATACCATTGTAAGGCCTTGTCACAGAAGGTTCTAGCAAACAGTTTGGCTAAAATCATATGGTCATGAGCATAATCACTAAAAAGGATTTGGAATGTTTTAACATGATGAACATGATCTCCTTTTGCATTATAATTCTCAAGATGAGGCATCTCACCTTGCTGAGGAATAGGAGTATGAATAATGTCTCGGGACAAGGGACTTCCCATGTCATGTGTAGGAATACTAAACTTGTTTTGAGTTAAGGAAGCAAGTTGTTGTTGTAAGGATGATACAATTTGAGCCAAACTTATGATTGTTGAATCATTAGAGGAAATAGGAGTAGCAACAACATTAGACACACTAGGTAAAGTGTAAGAAGCTGCAGGAATAGAAGGCACAACTGGAGGAACACTAGGAACTATAGTTGGAAGCGGATTGGAATAAGTAAAAGGAACATTATGATATGAAGGTTGTGATGTAGGAAGGGACACAGGAGGAACACTCATAGGAACAGAGGGAACTGTCACAATCACCAAAGAAGGAGTATAGGTAGGAATACTAGGTAAAGGATTAGGAGGAGGTTCAACACTAGTGATAGGAGGAATCAACCCTAAATCTTGAGCTTCTTGAACTAAAGGTTTAACATTTGAATGCACAAGGTGAGTAATACCATGCAAGAGGTTAACACCTTGATCACTATCATAGAGAAATTTCTTAAGAGCCTCTATAGCTTGAATGGAATCTTGATTATGGTTCTCTTGAATAAGCCAATTACCCATTTTATCAAGTTTAGTGGAAATTTTTTGGACTTGTTCAAGAGGAACTCTTAAAGTGTCATCCTCATCATGAGATGAGTGAGAAGAGTTTTGTTAAATAGTAGGATTGGAATCATGAAGAATCAAGTTATCATCCAAGATCCTAAGGAAAGGAGAGGAAGATTCAGGAGCAAAGGCACCCATGAGTCTACGACTTCTTCTTACCGGAATGTTATAAGTAGGACTAGTGGTAGTAAAGCTCATAAACGAATGTAATGAAAATGAACTAAACTAAGAACACATAAAGCATGAATATTTTTGTATTTTTGACATCTAATTAGCATGCAAGATCTAACACAAAGGAAAAATCTAATACTAACAAGATAAAAGGAAAGCACAATAAGGCATCCAATTCCCCAAAAGAAAAGAGAGTAAGTATGTCGGGTTCACCAAAATGAATAGTGAAGGTGAACACATACAATAAGACAAAGGGAAATCTAACACCAAAAAAGAAAGAGAGTAAGCTAGTCGGGTTCACCAAAATGAATAGTGAAGGTGAACACACACAATAAGACAAAGGGAAATCTAACACCAAAAAAGAAAGAAAGTAAGTACATCAAGTTCACCAAAATGAATAGGGCTAAAATGGAATCACACCTATTCAAATGTAGTATGTTGTATGTATGTATGGGGAAAATATGAGATCCACTCCTAAATCCAAATTCCCAAAGGAGAGATCCAATTTCATCAACCCAAAAGGTTAATGCACAATTGAATCAATCTATGGAGAATATGAAAGAGAGAGAAAAACCCTATATTTCCCTATGGTAGAATTGAAGTGTTTAGGATTTGAAACAATTGAAATGCAAGTACTAACCTCAAATTAGGGCAGATCTAGAAAATGCTAATTTTTTATGTCTGTGTGTACTTTTGGGCAATTCTGCAACTTGTTCCGAACTGGAAATGTTGAGACGGAGAAAACCCAAAAATATTTTTCCAAGATGAGCTCAAGTTGACTTTGACCCTCATAAAAGGTCAAAGGCTAGATTCTTTATCTGAAGGTCGATTCTGACTTTGTTCATAGATCTCAGAAGCTTTCCAAAAAGGGTATCCAAATCCGCTCTCAGATCTAAAATCATGCATCTGTACCTGCAAGAAAATGGGGGTTTTGTTTGTATGGGGGGTTTGCCTTGGTCAAACCCCAATTTAGGAATTAACCTTGAAATTGAATTGAAATGTAGTGTGCATAAACAAAGTAATTGAAACAAATCACCTGGCTTATGTTGAAGTCCTTATAGAGGATTTGAATCCTCAAATCCACAAGTAGGAATGCGTCAATGGATGTAGGATGTCCCAAATCAATGGCATTTGATCTTCAACACCAATCTTGAATTGATCTTTGCATATGAGCAGGCTTGGATGAATGTAGAAGGATGGATCTTCAAGGGGGCTCCAAAGAGATTGAATCCTTCAATGGGTAACAATGGATCTCCTTGATGGATGAATGCTTGAACACTTGAATTATTGAAGGCTTTCTTGAATGCTTGAATTCACTTTCTTGCACTTGAGAGCTCACTCATGAAATTGCTTGAGATGTGATGTGAAAATGAGAGAGGAAGGCCTCCTTTTATAGTGAACTAGGGCACAATCCTCTAGAGGGGCCACCTTGGAGAATTAAATCCCAATTAGGTGTTAACCATTAGAAAATATACCTATATTAAATGAAATTATAGGATTTACCATTCCAAAACTTGAAATGGCCAACCCAGAGGTGGGAAAACAAATATCCCCAAAACTCGATACCCAAAAATCAAGGAATTTGGAAATTTGAAAGAGTGGAGAAAAATCAAGGTTGGGACTGACCTAGTCAGGTTTGAGCTCAATCCTAACCTAGTCAAGATCAACCTCAAATTTGACCTTGGGCCTAGATCCAGTCAGAATCAGGACAGGAGGTCCTGGGGATGCCCGGAGACCTAGAAATGATACCAGAATAAGACAGAATGTCAGGGATAGGCATAAAATCCTATGATGACTATGATGAAGGCTAGGAGGACCTATTTATAAGGCCTACCTAGAAAATAGATCCATGGAAGAGGCAAATTAAGGAGATTCCTTGAGATCTTAACCCTAATTTCACCTATAATGAAGCAGAAAAGAAGTGGAAAGCGGGGAGAAAGCCAAATACATGAAAAGACCCGATCAAGGTGCTTAACATGACCCCAAACCACTTACTCAGAGGGATAAATGCTCTTATCATGGAAGTGCTTCCATTTTAAGATGATACAGTTACTACAGATGAACACATTAAAGCCTTCTTCAAAGCAACTCACATCCTAGGAATTGGACATGAAGATGTTGCAGTAAGGCTATTTGTTGAAACTCTTGTTGAGATGATGGCTAACTGGTTTTATCACTTGGATGACACTTCAATTATGAGTTGGGCTACTATGAGGTCAGCTTTTGAAGCCATATTTAAAATAGCTGAAGATGAACATGCCCTATTGGCGCAACTGACCTCCATCAAGAAACAAGCTTCTATAAGTATGAGAAAATTCATTTCTAAGTTCAATAAAATTGCCAACAGAATTCCCACTGCTGATAGACCTACTCTTGTGAAACTGAAGATATTCTTTATGGGTGCCATGCCACCAGACATAAACTATGATTTAAGAATAGCACAACCTGCGGATTTGGATAATGCTTAGAGAATAGCCATTGAGTTGGAAGATGACATGATTTCTACTAGCAGGTGGAAAAGAGAGATACAAACAAGTGCTAGCTCAAGTGGTACTACATCGACTAATGAGATGATGTAGAAAATGTCCAATGAAATCATCGCTTTAAAAAGGCAACTCCCTAAGTTTAACAATCTGTACCAAAAATCATTTCAAGATCAGAATAGTAGAAATACTGATAGCAGGACACTACAATTAATTGCTCCACAATAGAGGCTTGCAATTGAGGTTCCCCCTAAGAAAGGAAATATGTGCATATTTCATCTAATGACAGACCATAATGGTGAGAGTTGTCTTGAAATAGCTCACATGATGCATTTATTATGTACCAACGAGTTAGACACTACGACACCAGACAATGAACCGGATTCATGCTCGCATGGAGACTCTGTAAATTTATTTTTTGAGTATGAATCTGATTTTGAAAAGCAAGGAGAGTGTTACACTACCATAGATGGCACCATGTGTGCAGTCCTAACTCGGAGCCAAAAGGACAAAACTCCCATTTTCATTCCTTCAATGGGAACCAATGATGCATCTACATCAGGTACGAAAGAAAGCATTCAGGCGAGTAAGGAAAATGATTCCTTTGATTTCATGCAATTCTATAAAAATTCCAAGATCCAAATTTCTCCCATAGACTATTTAAGGTCGAATCCCACTAAATTGAAAAGATTTATAGATTACTTAAAGGGAGATAGTATTAAATTGAATCATAATGTCACCTCTTCCAATGAGGATGATTCCTCGTTAGAAAAACTATTTGAACAAGGGGAAACCATTGTGCTAGTTACCTTCCTGAGTCAAAAACCTAAACCATTTTATGTCTCATTGTATATCAATGGTTGTAAACTTAGCAACTGTATCATAGATTCAGGTGTCTCTGATAATGTGATGCCATCCCCTATGGCCAAAGACTTAGGCTTCACCATGACAAAAGTCAATGGTAGATGCTATTCTATGGATGCTAAGAAAGTCCCTCTACTTGGCCAAATCAAAGATGCCCAAGTAGCTCTGGCTACCCATCTTGAAAAGAAGATGTTACTGACGATCCTTGTTGCAGATCTACTAGAAAGCTATGGACTACTACTAAGTAGAATTTTTTGTAGATACTTGGGCGGGGAAATTAAATTGGATTGGTCCCAAACGGTAATTCCCATGGGAAATAAGAAAGTCAAATTAGAACCCGAGGAGAAGTCAAAGTTCATGATTTTGAAATCTGATGATCCAAAAGCTCAAATCCTATACCAAGAATTAGAGTTTGGTAACTATATGATGTTTACCCAGGGCATTGTTGATGAACCCAAAAGTGAACCAAAAGGAATTGAGGCCTCTTGGAAGGATAAGACTCCAAAATTCTGGACACTAGAGTTCAATGGTAGTTTCTCTTCCTCTGGCTCTGGTGCCAGAGTTGTATTAATTCCACCCATAGGTGAACTTGAGCTGATGGCTTTCAAACTGGAGTTTTCAAATACCAATAATACAGCCAAGTATGAGGCATTGCTACTTGGGATAATTTCTATGAAGGAAAAGGGAGTGAGAATTCTAAAAGCTCGAAGTGATGCTGAGTTGATTGTGCGCCAGATCAAAGGTCAATACTCTATCAAAAATCAGAAGCTGAAGAGTTACAGAAATAGAGTGTGGGATGAGATTGAAGGATTGGATGCCTTTGCAATTGAATATGTCCCTAGAAAATTAAATTCCAAAGAAAATTCACTAGCAGTCTTCACTTCCTTACTACTACCTCATCCAGAATTTAAAGAGAAGAAGTACCAGGTAGAGGTGATGTACAGGTCATCAGTAACTGATAATGTAGATGATTGGCAGATATTCGATGATGAAAAATGCCTGCAACTTCCTTGAAGGTAACGATAGCCCCCGTGAAGAAAAGCCAAATGATCTCTCACAAGATCATCCCAAGAAACAAAAGAAAGATGAACCAAGTGTGACTCAATTACAAGGTAATGTCATTCCCCCATATTTTATATCATTAGAGAAATTATTCAATCCTAATGATACTTATGTTAAGAGGAAAAGGATAGAGAAAGGTCTTACGATCAGAGAATATGAAGGGATGAACATTGGGAATGAGTTAAATCCCAGAATGATAAACATAGGGAAGTGTTACACACCTGAAGAGAAAGCAGAAGCTAGAAGGCTTTTTTTGGAATATCAAGATGTATTTTCCTGGAGTTATGAAGGTCTAAAAAGCTTCATGGGAGGAAATTTCAAGCATAAAATTCCCCTAAAATGTGATGCCACCCCATTCAGATAGAAATAAAGAAATTATAATCCAAAAGTGGCAGATGTTATCTTTAGAGAAGTTGACAAAATTCTCAAAGCCAAGATTATCTACCCCATTCACCACTCTACGTGGATAGAAAAAATCATCCCTATGAGGAAAAAGAATGGATAAATAAGGATATGCGTAGACTTCAGAAATTGAAATCAAGCTTCTTTAAAAGACAATTACGCACTCCCCAACATGGATCACTTATTGCAAATAGTTGCAAGAGCTGAAATGATGTCTATACTCGATGGCTTTTTAGGCTACAACCAAGTAGAGGTGGAAGAGAAAGACCAACACAAGACCACGTTTACCACTCCTTGGGGCACATTTGCATACCATAGAATGCCATTTTGCCTCATCAATGCCGGTACAACATTTCAGCAAGGTATGGATTTGTCTTTTGCTGATATGAAAGATAAGGTCATTGTCATATATTTGGATGACTTAACAATGTTCTCTAAGAAAAGAAGTGATCATATTAAGGATTTAGAAAGAGTATTGTGAAGATGTAGAGAACACGGGATCTCTTTAAATCCCAAGAAGTCATTTTTTTGTGTTACCAAAGGAAAACTACTGAGTCGATTGTATCACAAGAAGGTATCAGGATCGATCCAGAGTGATTCAAAGTCATTCAAAGGATAAGTTTACCTATAAGTAAAACTGGAGTAAAGTCATTCTTCGGTCAAGTAAATTTCCTCAGAAGACTCATCCCTGACTTCTTAGAGATCACCAAGTGTATTTTAGACATGATGAAAGGTAATCAGAATTTCAAATGGAATGACGCTGGTAAAAAAGCCTTCCAAGATATAAAGGATGCTATAGCCAATGCCCTTGTCTTATGCCACCCAGATTACAAGAAGGATTTCATGATTTATTGTTACACATTTGAACATACATTGTCAACTATTCTTATGCAAGAAAATAGAGGAGTTCAAGCTCCTATTTCCTTTATGAGCGTGCCACTGAAAAATCATGAGCTAAGATATTCTCAAACTGAGAAACATGCCTTCTCGGTGGTGAAAGCCTTGAAGAACTTCATATTTTATATCTTACATTCTCACTCCATCGTATTTGTGCCTGACATTGCAGTGAAGAGCATATTGACTCACCAGGATGTAGGATGTAATAACAGAGGATCCTAGATAGCCAAAACAAAAGAATATGATATAGTGATTAAGCCAAGTAAACTGGTATGAGGCAATTCATTATGAAAAGCTATGGCAAAAAGTGAAGAAGATAATCAGCCTGAAACAAAAAAACTAGTTTTAGCAGTGAGTTTACAAGACTCATGGTTTGAAGACATTGTTTATTTCCTGACTTATGGTGAATGCCCTGAAAGGTTGATAGCTAAACAAAGGAGAGACTTGAGGTTGAAAGCTGCTAAGTATGTCATTTGGGAAGGTATGTTATACAAAATATCTATAGATGGAACTTTTCTTAGGTGTGTTGACAAGAAACAATAGGAGAGGTTGTTAAAAACATTTCATGATGAAGCTTGTGGTGGTCATTTCTCATCTTCTATAACTGCATTTAAGATTTTGAGGCACTACTATTATTGGCCAAGAATTTTCAAGGACGCATATCATTGGGTGGCCAAGTGTGAAAAATGTAAAATTTTCATGGGTCGACCTCAATTGGAAACTCTCCCTCTCAGACCAGTAGTAATAAAGGGTCTTTTTCAGCAATGGGGCCTTGATTTTATAGGACCTATCAATCCTACATCAAGTGTTGGCCACACTTATATAATCACTACAACTGACTATTTCAAAAAATGGGTGGAAGTGAAAGCAACAAAGAAGACTACTTCCGAGGTAGTGTGCAGATTCATCAAGGAGAACATCATGGTAAGATTTGGTGTGCCTATTAAACTAGTCATGGATAATGCAACTTACTTCTCTTCGGTTGAAATTACCAAATTCTATTTTGATTATGGCATAACTACTAGTCATTCGTCTGAATATTTCCCATAAGGGAATGGTCAAGCTGAGTCAAGTAATAAGAACCTGGTAAATATAGTGAGAAAAATTGTATCAGATAACCAAAGGACTTGGCACAAGAAAATTCACGAAGCACTCTGGGCTGACAGAGTAACTCCAAAGATGGTGATTGGTATTTCACCTTTTGAGCTAGTATAAGGAGTTGAGGCAAGCCTTCCCCTACCTCTAGAATTGGCTACTAACAAGTTGAGAATGGTGGTAGAAGATGGCATCTATAAAGATGGGTTGGAAAAACAAATTATGTATCTGAATAAACTTGAGGAAGAACAAGAGAAGATTGTTGATCACATCATAGAACATCAGATGCAGGTAAATAATCTCTTTGACAATAAAACCAGACCAAGGAAGTTCATGGTTGGAGATTCAGTTCTACTATGGGATAAATGAAGGGTGCCTAAAGGAATGCATGGTAAATTTGAGACACTCTTGAAAGGACCATTCATCATCCATTAGGCCTTTGACATAAATTCCTTCAAATTGGCATATCCAAATGGTGAGGTACTACCGTTGACCTATAATAGTCAAGATTTGAAATTATATCAAGTTGCAAATTGAAAGTAGGTAACCCCTGTATTGTATGATAGTTACATTTAGTTCATGTTTCTATTTTCCTTAGTTTAGGTTCCCTCATTTTGTCTTTCCTTTCCTGTTTCCTTCTTTTACTTTAGTTTTGTTGTGAGCCACCTTTTCATTTAACTTTTCGAAACCAGAGATTTGGATTCCATGCTTAGATATGATCATATCCAAGTCCCCAGATAGAGCCAACTATTGCCCCACTTTTGTTCTTCACACTTTAAAAAAAAATTGAATACCTTGTGTTAGATTTACTCGTGAGTTTGAGATATTAAATTGGAGTCTAAGTCTATTATCCCCCTAGGATAGGTGGTCTTTATCGAATAATCCCTTCATGCCTTCTTGCTTTTAAGCTGGGTTGGTTTTTATTTCATCCTAGGAATGGGTAAGTTATAGTTCCCAATTTGATAAAGACTCTATTTCTTTCAGTTCTAATTGATGGTATTCATATGAATGTGAAGCTCTAAATTGACATTTTTCCCCTTTGTCGAAAAATTGAAAATCGCCTTCTCCTCGGCAGGTTTCGACCCATGAAGGTAATTTTATGAGGCAGGAGAACATAGGAATCATCAAACATACAGATAGGGCCTAGAGATCGAGATTTGCAGTTTAAGAAAAAGTTGGTTTCAGAAAAATAGCTCGGCGGAGAAGTTGTAATGAACTTCCCTGCTTGTGGAGTTTTTCCTATAGAAGTTGTTTTTCGAAGGATAGTAGAAAGTGTATCAGAGATTCCTGAAAGCCAAGCATCTAGATTTTGAAGGAATAAGATTGAGCCTCTGCTGCAGATAAAATAGTCTCAGAATATGAGAAAGTGAGTAAGAGACCTTTTTCAGAGAACTGGTTTTTAGCTTCTCCCTTATTGGAGAACCACTTGAGAAGGTCAGTTTCTGAGAAGTGACAACTTGTGAAGAAATATGAACATGAAATCATGAGGATTGAATGATCTATTATGATGAAGATTGTTCGCTTTGATATTTGTAAGAATTGCTAAAGAAACGAGTCAATTGCGGAGTTTCAAAAAATCACTTCCCAGCTTCTCCATAGTCAGGTTTCTACCTTTGAAGTGAGTTTTTTGACAAAGGCATTGAACTGAGAGAAGTAGAAAAGTAAAAATCTGCTACGCTAATTAAGTTACCATTACAGCTACCCCAAATGGGTAAAAGTGATTTCTTAAGGCCGTTAATAAGATGCATTTAATTCAAATCTTAATGTTAAAACTTTAACAGATATTTTTGAAAATCCCTCACTCGTGTGGCACGAGATATGGAAAGTAATGGTAGGGAAGAAAGCTTTTTATAAAAGACTCAAACAATCAAGAAAAAATTACCATTTGTTCACATCTTTTTCATACGCTTTTGATTTCCCACAATTTCACAAACCATCTTACGACATTCTCCAAAGCTTCTTAGTAGTAAATCAAAGGAGATAATCAGAAGCTATGGCCACTAGATTCATGGGTTTCGATGGGTTGAATGGGATTACATCTAAATGGGAAAATTTGATAGATACATCCCTCAGATTCTATGATCTGGGAAATCTACACAGAAGGTTGAACGAAGAGAATCTCCATCCCATGACGCAGAAGCTCAAAGGTAGAGGTTTGGTTGAAGCTACTGGATTTCCAATTGTAGTGCAAGCTCCCGAACTAATCTGGGAATCTATAACTAGATTCAACCTAGATACAAAACTGATTTTGTTGCTGGATGACATAGTACTCATCTCCATTGACAGAGAGTCTATGTAGAATAGTCTTCGTATCCCAGAGCGAGTGGAATTTTTAAATATGAACTTCTCGATTGCAATTTCATAATATAATGAGAAGAAGATGAGGTGGAGAAAAGAAATCATGAACTCGTGGTTTTGGAGGGCTAGAAGCATAAAGGGAAAAGTGCCAAAGACACTTTTTGGGATAGATCTGATGGCCGAGATCGTCAACATCTTGGTGCTCCTTCACAAGATAAAAGGTGAAAGTGACGCATTGAATTTCATAAAGCACTACTTCTTCTTGGTCCAGGTAATATGTGCTAAACACCATTATATAGACTGGGCTCAAGTGGTAAGTGAAAATATGTCCAATGCCTTGAGTCTCGCTAAGTTCCAAAACAAATTTTATATGTCTTCTTGTTTGATCTATGTTTTAGCCACATTTCAAGTATGGCCAGGACTCCCTAGGCTAGAAGAATATGAAGATGATGTGAAAATTTATGATTTCTTCCCTCATTTGAAGTTACAAAATAGCTATGTCGAGTTCATTAAAGTTAATGACTCATTTACAATGAGGTTGTGTAGAGAATTACAAGGATGCCCAGAGTGGAGGTTCTCACTAGAGGCCATGGAATTCATCAACCAATTTGGGAGCTTCTTCATTCAATTTGCTAGTTTCTCATACCTTGGTCTTGCAAGTTTTGATTATTTTCCCATGAAGCTTCCAAGGTACCTCAATGACATGATCATGCTTGTAGAGGTGATCCAGTAGATGTTGCAAGTGAACCTGATCAGTGTGGTAATTAAGAAGAAAGGCTATGAATTCCATGTTACCATTGGAGCTTACAGCTACGTGTCGAGGTCAAATGCTAAGAACGTAATGAAGGCGTTCGAGAGCAGATATAAGCTGGAGGTATATGAATTTTTGGGGCCTTAATTTGATCCAGTAAGTTATGCCAAGAATCACCTCCAGATTGGCACTATGGTCAAGCACATCCCTGAACTCAAAGATTATTGGGTGAACTGCAAAGATGAGTTAGAGAGCCAGGAAAGATTTTACTCCAGGTTGACTATTGAACAAATCAAGTTGTTCAATGTCAACATTAATGTTGAAGGCATTGTCGATGATGGAGAGCATATGTATACCGACACATATAGAGATCAGATCAAGCCCTATCCTATGAGCTCAAAACCAGTTCAAGGTCAAGCTATAGAATATTTGGAGACCTTAATGGCTAAAGTCATTAAGAAAATTGATACATGGGTTTAGTGGATGATGGGAAGGAGAAAGAGATATGGGAAATGTATTTTTACAGTTAGAGGCAGAGAAGGATTCTCTCAAAGGACATATGTAGACACTCACAGTAAAGAGGTTAAGGTGTGAAGAGTGCATGGTGCTTCTACATTAGATAGTCGCGATGAAGACTAAAGATGCAATCAAGGCCAACATACTGCAGAAAGGGGATGAACCTCTAATCAAATGGCTCCAAGGAGTAGAATTCAAAATGGAGATGATAATCAAAGTAGAGGAGGGAATGAAGGCGGCTGATGAAGAAGTCACCAAAGAGAAAAGTAAAATCTTTGTATACTTGGTAGGTCTTCACTCCGAGTCTCAAGCTAGCGGAGATGGAAAGAGTCTGATCGGTATAAGAAATATGCAGAAGTCATTCTTCGACTATCTAGACCATCTTGTAGAGTCATCTGGGTCTCACCTTGATAGAATACCTAATCTTCAACAACTTGGTGGATGCATATATAAAGCCATGATGAAGACACAACCCCGAAAGGATGTTGTAAAATGCATAGAGAAGGATCATGCCCGCTGGCTCATAAGATTGAAAAATCTGTACATTCTTGATTCTGAAAGGATGATTCCAATTATTGTGGCCACCAAAGCTCATAAGTCTAAGTTGGATAAGGTAAAGAAGCCAACCAAGAGCAAATAGCTTTCCCTCTTCTTTTTGATATACAAGTATGTGCAGGATCATGGTATGCCAAAAAGTGGTAATTAGAAAAATAAATCCTGATTTATAGACTCTTTGAGAAATAACTATAACTTTCAAATAATATAACATTTTTAAAATTTGAAATATACTTCACATTGTATGCTTCACCTAATACAATAATAATAAATAATTCTTTCAATTTGATGAAGTTTAGACTAAGTTATGGTGGTCAGACACGAGAGTTTTTATATTCAAAAATATTTATAGCAGAAAAATCATAATTAATTATTTACTTGGAAAACAAATACAAAAAAATATGCATCACATCCAAACAGAGTCTACTACTTTTATCTAGAGTCTTATAAAAAAATATTATTATTTGATTTTGTTTAATATGGTCAGACATACACCTACTTGTTATCTTTCTAGTCCTGATTGATAGACTCGTTGAAAAATAGCTATAACTTTTAAACTGTATAACATTTTTGAAATCTAAAACATGTGTCACATTCTATGATTTTCCTACTACAAGAAAAAAAAAAAAAAAATTCATTTTGATAAAGTTTAGACTAAGTTAACGTGGTTAGACATGAGAATTTTTGTATTCTGAAAAAGTTGTTAAAGAAAAATCATAATTAATTATTTACTTGGAAACAAATTACAAAAAAATATGTGTCACATCTAGACATGAGTCTACTATTATATATAGAATCTTGTAAAAAAAATTATCATTTGATTGTGTTTAAGGTTGTCAGACATACACCTACTTCTTATTTTTTTCTAAAATTTTCGTAATACTACATTGAAATTTAAAATTTTCAACATATAGAATAATTTTTTTTCAAAAAAGGCCTAGTATCTTAGAAACTAAATTCAATTTTATATAGATTCTCTTCTTACATATTTTTGATATAATATATATAACTTGTTCAAATTTTTATGTCAACTTGCCTAAACTTGATTTTCTAAATTTTCATTGCCACTTAAGGGCCTAGTTTGGCATACCATGATCTTGCATATACCCATACATTATATAATCAATAAATGGCCACTTGTCATTTACCAAATTTGTAGAATATGAATCGATTCAGTTGATTTTGTAACAGCTTAATTCTTGAAGCCTATATGTAATACTTTGAAAATCAATGAAAAGGTCAGCTAATTTTTGGTGTGAAATACATCTTGTTGTGGAGTCAATCTGGAATGTGTTTTGTGCCATTTATTTACTGTTCCATGTTTTGTAAGTGGGAATGTTTATTTTCCTTAAGTTGGATTGAAATTAGAAAATAGATGGAGTTCTGTTTCTACTCTTTAGTGCAATTAATCTACAGTAATCGGAGCATTACTTGGAGGTTGGGAAAATATTCATGTCCCCTGTTTACATTAGATTCATTCATATTGTTTTACTACATTCCATTAATTCAAGTAGAGTTCATTGATGCATCACTGCTGGTGTGAATTCATAAGCACTATGAAATCATGGAGTTGGTTAGAGTTTAGAATCAAATTCATGGCCTGGATTAGTTTCTCACTAAGGGCTAATTTGGTTACCTCTGTTGTTCTTTGGTCAAGAACATACCCCATTAGGATTTAGAACAAACAAAATTCATTGCATATCTTGACATAAGGGAGCTATATCTGTTGGAGATTTGCCAGCAAGCCAGTTTTGACTGTATGTTTGTCATTGATGACAACATATGGAAAGTAGCATGCGTGGAAGTCTTATGTAGTAATCTTTTAGTATATTTAGCATGGACATGATATCAACATGATATCATGGGTGCAAAGGTTAACTATTAGTATAGACAATTATATAGCAGCTGGTGTCAGTAGTGTTCCCGACAGAATAACAAATAGTGTTCTGTGTATGGTTTTTCGTACAGTTATCATGGAGCCTTGCGCGCTTGGATATATGTTGAAGAAATGTTAGTGATGTTTTAGTTATGGATGCATAGTATGTTGATAAATAAAAGTAAAGTTATGTAGTCGTTATTCGCCGGCAGCAGTTTCCTATGTTTATTCAGAAGAGCCGACAAAGATTTTATTGGTTCTTGAGTTGTGCCTATCTTTATGTTATACGCCCTTGGATTTAAGCTTAGAGGAGAGTTATTGATGTTTAGTTAAGAGTGCATGAGTTAATTCAGCTTACAGAGAAAGATCTAGTTGTTTTGGTAGAGCCGACAGTGTGTAGCGTGTGTCTACATTTATCTTATTGGACAAGTCCCAGAATGTGTTGCGTGCATAGTAGAGCCAATAGAATGTTTATTGGAGTTTGTTATGATTTCTCTAATATGATTTCAAGGTGGTTCTAACAGGCTGAATTGATTATATCATTTGGAGGAAAGATATTTATAGGCAGTCATTTGTGATTGCTTGAGTGTGGTTCATGGTTGATTAAGCAGAGCAGAGCAGAGTGTGCAAAGTTTTGAGCCATTAGAAGAAGGTCTATGTGACCAAGTAAAGTACTTTTTCTATTCATTGGAACTGATCCAGACAATAGGTCAAAGCGCAGTTCACCAAGATCCAGATATAGTGTGTATCTATTATTCAAAAGGTTGTAGCCTTTGCCCATTTGAGCAGTGAGCTCTCAGACAGTGCATCCTCTCCCCTAACAGGGACAATTGTAAAAGAATCCTAGGGTATATGCACAAAGATGGGGGACCAAAAAGATGCCACTTTTCTTTTTGGTCCCAAATCACGCATAGTGCGTATGCACTAAAGGGCATGCACCCTATGGCTTGGGTTGCCAAAGCCTTAGGCTTAGGAAATCCAAAACAAAGTGCATGTGCCAAATAAAGTGTGCATCAAATAGGGTAATGAAAGAGAGAGAGTGGATAAGGGAGAGAGAGAGAGAGAGAGAGAGAGAGAGTAATGAAAGAGAGAGAGAGAGTGGATAAGGGGGAGAGAGAGGGTGATGTGAGGAGAGAGAGAGAGAGGGGTGAGAGAGGGTAATGAAAGAGAGAGTAGATAAGGGGGAGAGAGAGAGAGAGGGTGATGAGAGAGAGAGAGAGAGAGAGAGAGTTGGGTGAGAGCTAAGCTAAGTCTGTCATAGAGATGGGGTCAAAACCAAGTGATTTGTGATAAAATGAGTTAAAACCCTTTGGGAATCCTTTTGCCAGCTTTAGTTTGACCTTAGAAATCCATGATGGATTGTGGGAGGTAACCCTTCTGAAGGCTTGCTGAATCCTAAAATTTGGCTAAGTCTAGAATTTTTCAAATCTAGAATCTGCATGTTAACTCCTATGAAGCTGGAACCTATCCCAAACATCCTGAAAGCATTATATTTTATAATTGATACAAATATAACTTAAAGTATAAGAAATTAAAATTATCAAACTTATACTTAAATGTTATATTTGCATAAATTACACCCCCCTCTCTTTGTATAAATTACCCCTCTCTCTCTCTCTCTCTCACTATATAAATCTATGTCTTACATATTACACATGCCCTATAGGTCATGCGCACTATGCAAATCTATCACTTTCATAGTGTGCACGTGCTATGAAAGTCATAGATTTAAATAGTGTGCATGCCCTATAGGGCATGCGTGCTTTGTAAAGCATTTGAATTTACCAATCCTAAGGCTTGGATTTTCCTTGGAGATCCAACCCAAAGGCTTGGACGATTGAAATAGGCTTGAGACATGTTTTCCAGTAGACATACAAAAAAATGACATCTTTTGTTTTGCGGTCCTCGTCAACTTTACTCATGGCTCAAGAACGTAAAATCAGACGATGTGATATTGCAAATCTCTCTGCTAGCTATCTAAGCATATAATTTATTTTGAATTCTGATTATGTTAAGTTTTTCAACTCTAATTTATTTTGTGTGTATGTCCATTTTTTGTAAAAAACCATCATTCAGTATTTTGGGCATAGATTTTGGCTCGTTCATCGAATTTTGCAACAAGTTACATTTTTAGAAACTAGACTCCATTCTACACACTTTAAAAAAAAAAAAGAATTTGATTTTCGATTAGTTTTAAATGATTTCTAGGGGGAGCACACAGAAATTTCATGTTTTCAGGATGTGTGCACTTCGTAAATTCATCAAAAATTATACATTCATAAAAAAATTACCAAAAAAATTTGAGATAAACTACGTGGTGTTAGCTAACTTCTCACTAGAGCGATTAAAAAAATTCAAAAAAAAAGTTAACATTTTAGGGGGAGCACACCAGACGCTGTTATGTTTTTGGACAAAAAATAGGACCACTTTTTGTGCTCCCCCTTTTTGAGGGCCTCAATTTGCACCATTTTCAAAATAAGTTAGTAGTTTAGGAACTAGATTCTGAGTATTATAACTCTTGTTTTTGTTGCATCTTAAAATTTTGAGTCTAACTATCTTCAATTTCTTGTTGAAGTTCAGAGTTTGCTGATTTTAGGAAAAAATTGGCATCTTATACCCCTTTTTGGTAGCACATCTTTGTGCACTTACCCCCTAATAGGGTCCGACCCTTGACCAGGTCTACTATACTTAATATATTGTAAAGCTACTCCTAACAGGGTAAAGGATCTTCTAACAAGGATCATTATACACTAGTACAGAATATTAGTGGGTATCAAGTCCCACTAGGGTTTTTACCTATTTGGGTTTCCCCGTAACCAAAATATTGGTGTTGTGTTCATGTGTTCTTTCATTGTGATTATGATTTATGTTTAAGTATACTTAATTGGATAAAGAATTGAATCTTGTAGATAACTGATTCACCCCCCCCTCTCAGTTATCTCTTGGGACTATTCCTAACAATTGGTATCAGAGCCAAGTGCCTCAGAGAGAAAGTTTAACAGCTTGAGGCTGATCAGATGGCGTACTTCAGGAAAGAAAGTCCTAAGTTTGATGGAGAGAATTATCTTGATTGGAAGAACAAGATGGTGACTCATTTGCAATGCATTGCTTTTGAAGTTTTTAATGTAACTATCAAAGTAGCCAAGATTCCTACTTTAGAAGACCTTGCAAAAGATGATGCTACTGACACACAAAAGGAATTGTTTCATCAGAATGCTATTGCTAAAAAAGCCCTTATCAGTGCCCTATCTGATGGTGAATTTTCAGAAGTAAAAAAGATAGATATAGCCCACAAAATATGGAAGCACCTAGAAGACATATTTGAAGGAGACAAACAAGAAAAGGATGCACACAGAAAGACATGGAAGAAAATATACAATGCTTTAGAGATGCTGCTTGAAGAAAACATCAGAGCTTACAATCAAAGAATAAATGAAGCAATTGCTAGAATCAGGAACAATGGTGGAGAGATTTCAGAGGAGGACATTATGGATAAATTGATGACTACTCTTACTCCCGAATATGAAATCAAGATCAACATCCTTGATGAGACCATGTAGCTTACATCAAATTTCAAGAGAGAAACCTTGATCAGCAAGATCTTAGCTTTTGAGCTTTCAAGATTGAAGACAAAACTGAAGAGTGAGACAACTTTCAAAGCAACAGTTCATGGTAAGAAATCTCCAAACACTTCTAGTAATTTTGATGATGATGATGAAGAGAAAACATTAGATGATTTTATTGCTATGATTGCCAAAAGAGAAAAGAAAGGAAAAGGAAAATATGAAGGTCAATTACCATTTAAGTGCTTTTCATGTAATAAGATTGGCCATTTTGCATCTAAGTGTCCCACTAGAGCTAGAAAGTTCAAGAAGGATTACAAGACTAAGTATTCTAAGGATTCATTGCTATTATAGAAAAAATGAATAAATTACAAGCCTAAGAATCTGGTGAAGAAGAAATTGGATTCATTGCTATTATAGACAAAATGAATAACAAGACAATTCATGAAGATAAGAAAGAGAATCAAGAGCTACCATTGATTTCAAAAGATGGCATAAGGATAGACTGGATTATGGATAGTGGTTGTTCACATCACATGATAGGTGATAAAGACAAGTTTGTTCATTTGGACAAATACAATGGCGGTATGGTCAGATTTGGAGAAAACACTCCTAAACCAATAGTTGGTAGAGGAGCCATCATCTTGGATGGAAAGAATAGTATTGATGATGTTCTTTATGTTGATGGTTTGAAACATAACCTTCTCAGTGTTGGACAGCTACTTGGAAAAGGCTATCAGTTGGAGTTCAAAGATGACAAATGCATCATTAACAACAAAGATGGTGTTATAATTACATCAGGCTCAAAGACAAGAGGTAATGTTTTTGAACTCAATTCAAAAGCAAGTTGTTTTGTTGCTAAAGTTGATGACAGTTGGTTGTGGCATAAAAGACTATGTCATATCAATTTTGATAACATAGTAAAGATAAGAAATGTTAAGGCAATAAGAGATCTACCTAGCATAGCAAAGCCAGTTGATACTATATGCAGGTAATGTGTGATGGGGAAGCATGTGACAAATTCATTCAGGAGCAAGCAGAATTCAGCAGAAAACAAATTGGATCTGATTCATACAGACCTATGTGGTCCAACTCAAACAAGATCATACTATGGTGAAAGCTATTTCATTTTTTTTGTTGATGATTATACTAGGATGATGTGGGTTGCGTTCTTGAAAGATAAGTCAAAAGCATTTGAGAAATTCAAAATATTCAAAGCTAAGGTTGAGAATGAATCTAGACTAAAGATAAAATGTTTGAGATCAGATAGAGGAGGAGAATTCACCTCTGATAGATTCTATGAGTACTATGAAGAACATGGCATAAAGAGATAGTTAAGTGCACCTAGAACCCCTCAGCAGAATGGAATTGTAGAGAGAAGGAATAGGATCATTCTTGATACAGTGCGCACCATTATGATAGAAGGAAAAGTTGCACACACCTATTGGAGAGATGTGGTCAATACAACAGTCTATACCATCAATAGAATTCAATTGAGGCCAGACACTGACAAAACACCTTATGAGATATGGTTTGGTAATGTTCCCATAGTAAAATACTTCAAAATCTTTGGAAGCAAGTGCTACATCAAGAGGGATGAAGCAATAGGAAAGTTTGATGCAAGAAGTGATGAAGGTATTTTTCTTGGTTACTCTACTAAAAGTAAAGCTTATAGATGTTTCAATTTAAGATTAAAAAAGATCATTGAAAGTGCTCATGTAAAGATTGATGAAAATTTTATGATTCAAGAAAGATATCATGATTACTCACCCATGATTGAAGAATAACCTAGACCCTCCACTAGTGAGATGGTTATTGAGGAAATGTTTGACAGTATTGATGTGTTATTCAATGACCCTAAGAAAAGTGAAGAAAATACTCCTAAGACTGATGAGTCAGCATCACCTAAAGTTCCAAAGTTTACATCAAGAAATCATTCCAAGGCAGACATCATTGGAGATCAAAGCGGAAAAGTCTTAACGAGATCACAAGCAAAGAACTCAGCTAGTAGTGAAGCGGTATGTTTTCTATCTCAGATTGAACCTTTAAGTGTTGAAGATGCTTGTAATGATTCAGATTGGCATGATGCTGTGAAAGAAGAACTTGATCAGATTATTAAGAATGACACTTGGGAATTGGTCCCAAGACCTAGTGATAAGAATGTGATTGGAACAAAGTGGATATTCAAAAATAAGATGAATGAAGATGGCACAGTAGTAAGAAATAAAGAAAGATTAGTATGTAAGGGATATGCGCAAAGAGAAGGCATTGATTATTCAGACACATTTGCACTTGTGAGAAGATTAGAAGCTATTAAATTGTTTCTAGCCTATGCTACAGTCAAAAATTTCAAAGTTTATCAGATGGATGTCAAGTCAACATTCCTAAATGGAGACTTGAAAGAAGTATCCATTGAGCATCCAGAAGGATTCACCTTATCAGACAGACCTAATATGGTATGCAGATTGAAGAAGGCCCTCTATGGACTTAAGAAAGCCCCTAGAGCATGGTATGAGAGACTAGATGGATACTTAACAAAGATTGGATTCAAGAAAGGAGCAGCAGATTGTAATCTATTCATTAGAGAGACATCTGAAGGTTTACTACTTGTAGCTATATTTGTAGATGACATTATCTTTGGAGGTAATGACTAGCTCAGTGTTGAATTTGCCAAAGAAATGCATAATGAGTTCGAGATGAGTATGATTGGTCCTATCAAATACTTTTTGGGACTAAATGTGCAACAGACAAAAAAAGGGATTTTCATAAATCAATCAAAGTATGTGAAAGAGATACTAAATAAATTCAAGATGGATGACTGCAAGCTAGTAGGAACTCCTATGATCACTAGATGCAATCTTACAAAAGAAGATGACTCACCAGTAGTAGATATAACATTGTATAAGTCTATGATTGGTAAACTCATATATCTTACTCAGACTAGACCTGATATTTCCAATGCAGTTGGCATAGTTGGAAGATTTGTAGTAGAGCCTAAAAAAAGTCACCTCATGATAGTAAAAAGAATATTTAGATACTTGTAGGGCACTATAGATTATGGTCTATGGTATCCTAATTCAGAAAATGTTGATCTTCATGTGTACATTGATATAGATTGGGCAGGATGTGTTGATGACAGAAAGAGTACTTCGGGTGGAGCAATGTTTCTTAGTGATAGACTTGTCACTTGGACAAGCAAGAAACAAAATTGTATTTCTCATTCAAGAACAAAAGCGGAGTATGTTGCAGCAGCCTTGAATTTTTCTACAATTGTTTGGATCAAGCAGATGATAAAGAATTTTGGAATTCAGATTGATTATCTTATTGTTATTCATTGTGATAACACTAGCACTATCAATATGTCAAAGAACCCTGTGATGCATGCAAAGAAAAATCACATTGAGATCAAGTATCACTTCCTAAGAGAGAAAGTGGCAAAGAAAGAAGTCAAGTTGGACTATGTAAGTACTAAAGATCAGTTGGCAAATATATTCACAAAGCCCTTGCCTAAGGATACTTTTGAGTATCCCAAGGAGAAGTTGGGAGTCATTCCCTTCCCTGATTTTGCTTAGAAGAAAGAAGGAAAGGCATTAGTCCTTAGCGACTGGTGGAAGGTTGACTACTCTACCTCAGGAGTAGTACCCATGCTTAAAATGAATGGCGCCCTTTGCCATTGATGTTAAAGGGGGAGTATATATAGAGTCATGAAAAATAGAAGTAAAAAGAGGAGTAATATATTAAGGGGGAGCAGCATTCAGTTATGACATCAGTGCAATTGAGGAAATAGAGAATATTAGAAAATATTGCAGTATATGGAGGATTCATCTTTGGGGGAGTTTTGAAGAGGAAATGGAGAATGTTAGAAAAGAGATGTTCATTTGGGTTGGTGGTGGTTTTTATTCCACATGTTGCCATCAATGCCAAAGGGGGAGATTGTTGGAGATTTGCTAGCAGGCCAGTACTGACTGTATGTTTGTCATTGATGACAACATATGGAAAGTAGCATGCGTGGAAGTCTTATGTAGTAAGATTTTAGTATATTTAGCATGGACATGATATCAACATGATATCATGGGCCCAGAGGTTAACTGTTAGTACAGACAGTTATATAGCAGCTGGTGTCAGTAGTGTTCCTAACAGAGTAACAGATAGTGTTCCGTGTATGGTTGTCCATACAGTTATCATGGAGCCTTGCGCGCTTGGATATATGTTGAAGACATGTTAGTGATGTTTTAGTTATGGATGCATAGTCTGTTGATAAATAAAAGTAAAGTTATGCAGTCGTTATTCCCCAACAGCAGTATCCTGTGTTTATTCAGAAGAGCTGACAAAGAATTTATTGGTTCTTGAGTTGCACCTATCTTTATGGTATGCACCCTTGGATTTAAGCTTAGAGGAGAGTTATTGATGTTCGGTTAAGAGCGCATGAGTTAATTCAGCTTATAGAGAAAGATCCAGTTATTTTGGTAGAGCCGATAGTGTGTAGCGTGCGTCTACATTTATCTTATTGGACATGTCCCAGAATGTATTGCATGCATAGTAGAGCCGATAGAATGTTTATTGGAGTTTGTTATGATTTCTCTAATATGATTTCAAGGTGGTTCTAACAGGATGACTTGATTATATCATTTGGAGGAAAGATATTTATAGGAAGTCATTTGTGATTGCTTGAGTGTGGTTCATGGTTGATTAAGCAGAGCAGAGCAGAGTGTGTGAAGTGTTGAGCCATCAGAAGAAGGTCTATGTGACTAAGTAAAGTACTTGTGCTATTCATTAGAACTGATCCAAACAACAGGTCAAAGCGCAGTTCACCAAGATCCAGATATAGTGTGTATATGTTATTCAGAAGGTTGTAGCCTTCACCCATTTGAGCAGTGAACTCTCAGACAGTGCGTCCTCTCCCCTAAAAGGGATAATTGTAAAAGACTCCTAACAGGGTCTGACCCTTGACCAGGTCTACTATACTTAATATATTGTAAAGCTAATCCTAACAGGGTAAAGGATCTTCTAATGAGAATCATTATACACTAGTATAGAATATTAGTGGGTATCAAGTCCCACCGGGGTTTTTACCTATTTGGGTTTCCCCGTAACCAAAATATTGGTGTTGTGTTCATGTGTTCTTTCATTGTGATTATGCTTTATGTTTAAGTATACTTAATTGGATAAAGAATTTAATCTTGTAGATAACTGATTCACCCCCCCCTCTCAGTTATCTCTTGGGAATATTCCTAACAGTACCTGTTAAAATCAAGAGGAAAGTTAGTTGAACAGTTAACAACTTTCCAACAATTCGTATTCACATTGTTTCTTAAGAAGATTTTGGGCAAATAAAGAGTTAAATCCAAAAAGAACAATCTGTTTACCAACAAGGCTAAAGGGAATTTTTGTGTAGCTTAAAATCACAAGAGTATACAATTTACAACACTGCACTTGTTACATATGTGTTACAAACCTTTTTTAGTTATGAATAAATCATTAGATCATTACTAGGATATATTGTTCTCAATCCTTATGGTGTTCTTGAGATATATCATTCTCCCATTAACAACACTATTATCATCATTCAGTCAATATTTGGATTTTATATTGACTAGCGGGGAATCTTCTTATTCTCTAGTTTTTTGTAGGTTTAGTTGATTTTTGTTTTTTTAATTTTAATTTGTGTTTTTCCTTGGGGCATTTTAAGACAACAACATCATAATCTTTCATATCATTATGTGACATGTGCATTTTTGTGACTTTTTGTTTTGGGTTAATCCTACATCACATGGTAATAATGTCATTACGGTTTTCCATATTATGATGTATCATGTCATATGCTATAAAAAAATCAAGTTTATTAAATAATCAAGATTCTAGATTGTATCTTAACAATGAAATCCTTTCATTCTCAATCATACTTATTCCACCTTGTCCTTTATCAGATCTATCTATTCTAAACAACTGAAAATAAAATAACCACTTCAATTATCAAGGGCCATTTCAAAAAGGGCCAAATAATGTACAATTATTTCTTGTCACCTTCTAGCATTAGAAATTAATATTATGACATTTTTCTCATTTTTTGATAATTCCTTGTTTCATTTATAACCATTAATTGATTTAATAATTCATTTTATTTAATTAATCATTGTAATACTTATCCATTTATCTCAAATACATAAACAATTCATTTTCTCTTACCTTCACAATAGAACAAAAAGATATATACTTATCTCTTAATATTCTATCATAAATCTTCCATATTTTCTATTATTTTAATCTATGCATAACTATTACACAACTAATTAACTAAAATCAATCAATTAATTAATTTATCTTATTCTCACTCATATGAGAGCCCACTTAGAAACCCTAATAACTTTTCTTGACTATTCTTAGTCAAGAGGGACTATATACCCATCTCATTCAATCTTTACCATTCATTTGAGATCAAACATTCATCATTCATATTTTCATCCAAAAACCGATAAATCAACACTTGTCCTTGATCAAAATATGTATGAATGACCTATTTGCAAATACATAACATCAATTCAAGAATAACAACTTAGATTTCTACATCAAATATACAAACACATATCTAACAAATAATCTTTTGTCAATTTTATCTTATATTTACATTTCAAATAACTTTACCTAAAATATCCCTAACTCTTAAATTTGTATATATATTTCTTTATCATTAATTCAAAATATAGAATATACACTTGTGAGTCACCAATCTAGTCAGTGGCCACAATTTTAAATTCCAAAACAGAATATAACATAATAAAACACTTCAAACCACATACAAAACTAGGTCCTTGTTCCTTTTTTTTTTATCATCTCACATTTTTATATCAATTACTATCTACATATCAACGTCATAAGCTAAGGCCACATACTTTTCTCATACTAAATGCAGTACTATGCCCTATGCTTATTTGAAAGGGTGTTCATATTCCATTCCAAAAATAAACAAAATTCTTTGTACCTGAGCATTCATGCAAAGCGAAAGCATCACCCCAGCAAAAACAACGTATTCCCACTCTAGAAAAGCGGCAACAAAACTGAAAACCATGGCGTGTGAGGGGTGTTTGAATGAATGCACATGGCAATGGGGAATGGGGAAAGACAGGCATAAAAGGCATTGCCAATTTGGTTAGCGCATCTGGAACATGCGAGATGCGATGGATGACACTAGAAGGTATGAAAAGATTAGAAAAATGGGAAAAATCCCAAGCTCACGATTTCCAATCCAGGCATAAACCCGAGAACCAGGGGCAGTTGTATCCGCCAGCATATTATATATCGGGACAGTAAACAAGTTGTTTTGGCCAACATATTATTGTTTATGGGAGTTTTGCAGCGCGAAATTGATTGTGGAGAAGGTGGTCATGTGTGGAGGCATGTGCAGGGTAGATAAAAAGAAAATGCAATTCCACTGTTTCTTGGGACACCACTCATTAATACCAAGAAACACCACTCATTACTATTCTGGGACGGTCCCTGACATAAATTCATATTCATGTTCATGGCTGACCAAACATAAACACAACATAACAATTTGCCATTTCTTAATAATGGGTGATTCTTTAGAGAAGGTTCAATGTTTCACCTTTGTGAACATCAGTTACATACAATGAGTGTTAAGTGTACCATTCATTTTGATGAGAGATGGGTTCTTATGAACCACTACTCTAAAATATAGGTCAATGAGTTTAATGATAGATGATCTTTTCGAAAGTCTCAATATTTCATCTCCATGAGCATCACCTAGATGCAATGAATAGTGAGTGTACCAAGAGAAAGAAGTTCTTATGAGCTACTCCTCATAAAATATAGGTCACAATTTGTCATTTCTTAACAATGGGTGATCTTTTGGGAAGGTTCAATGTTTCACCTATGTGAACATCACCTAGACACAATAAACACTGAATATACCACTCATTCTGATTTGTGAACTACTCCTCGTGAAACATAAGTCCATTAATTTAACTGCACAGTTCTTGACAAGTCATGGTTGTGGTATTTGTAACACCAGAGTCCCCGCCGCTTTCAGGGGCAAGGGAAAACGAAGAACCCATTTTTTAAGAACCCGTAACGTAGGGGATTCGTTATTCTAAATTATTATTCTCCGGTCTCCATTGCCCTGAGAGCTGGGGTAAATTGAGTTCGTTAGGGCATTCATTGGGAGGCCCGCTAATTGAGAAATACCGCTTGTCGACAACCTCATAAAGACAAAATGTTCTTTCTCCCTCACTCACCCACTACCGAAATTAACGATATGAAATTTGGAATTCGATTCCCCCACGCATGAATCAAAGCCCAGAAGCCCAAAATACCCCACTCCGATCTCCATTTGTGACTGCAATTCAACACCCAGATTGAGAAACTGCCGAATTCGGTGGATCGGGGTAGATCGATTGAATTCCATGGATTGCGATATAAAAGATTTGTTGACTGTGCAAAGAAAGGGGAGGTTGTGATGCGTAGTTTGACTGTCTCTAAGTATAATTTACTGAGCTGGGGAATCGGAAGGAAGGTCCCACAGGGGGACAAGAGTCGCCCCTTGAATTTGGGGCATGGCCTTCGGGAGAATTGAATTCACGAGCAACAAAACAAACAACCTTTCTTCTTACTTATTCGGTCTCCCTTTACCTTTTTTTCACCAACACAACACAAAACTGGGCCTTGGAATTGCGGAGAGAAGGTAACTTAACTGTATTGATGAAGTCAGAGGTGATGCCCAATACAAATATTTATGTGCCTGTATAGTAAGAAGAATTGTTCTATACGTGGCTGACGATGGCCTTTTGATATATAGTTTTTAGAATTCAAGTCTGCATTTGGTGTGGGGCACAGTGAAGTCGGTCATGGCCACACATGAACGACACTCCAACCAAAACCTACATACTTGCTGATGCACCCACAACTCTTTTTCTTCTCTTTATAACTCCACTACCTTTCTCAAAGGTCTCCATACCCGAGCCTCTGAAAACAACAATTCTTCCTTTCATTTGAAGCTCGTCTAGAGAATTTGAGCCGCTTTGCAATGGATTCTGTCCAGTTATTTCTTGCGTCCTTAATTGTACTAGTGGTCTTGATGATTGCCCGGGCTGCTACCCAGTTCTTCATAGCCTATGTTTGGTGGCCACGCCGCATAAGGAGATTCATGGAGAGGCAAGGAGTGAGTGGACCGAAGCCTTCTTTCCTTGTTGGCAATCTCATGGAGATGAATAAACTTCGTGACAAAGAAACTGCAAACGATATGGGCTGCTTGACCCACGACATTGCTCACAGGATCTTGCCCCACTATCTTTACAACTCTCAAACTTACGGTGAGATAGCCCATCAACTTTTTTTTGTTCTCTTAAACCAAAACTAAATTGTCATATTGTTCTGTATTTTTACAGTCAAATTTATCGATTCATGTTTCATGAGTAGTGATTCACAAGAATCTATTTCTTATGAAAATGAACAGAACATTTAGCACTCATTACATCTAAATGATGTTCAAATGAATGATCTTGACACAAACTTCAACATTAAGGAAAATGGTAGATACTTCTGGGTTTTAGGGAAATTGAGCTGTGGATCAATAGGATTTACAGAAAGATCCTCTTTGGACTACAAATTCTTAGATTAGCTCAACTTCGATTGATTTTTATTTAGACTTAACTCCCTCACAATCTTTCTTTCTAGGCTAATTGACTGAATAATGTATTCGTTCAGATTTTTAACATGGGTCCTTTATTTACAAATCGAAATGACAAAGGTTTTTTGGTTATAATTTGCAGGAAAGCAATTCGTAATGTGGTGGGGGGTGGAGCCGAGGTTAGCTGTGTCCCAGCCAGAAATTATAAAGGAAATGTTGTACAGTCATAGCTATGGAAAATCAGAACTGCAACAGAAGGGAAACAAGGATTTCATTGGGAAAGGACTACTGATGGCCAACGGAGATGAATGGGCTCATCAGCGCCGGGTTGTAGCGCCTGCTTTTCGCATCGAGAAACTCAAGGTGTGTAGAGGCTCGTTCATAATATCGTTGGAATATTCAGTAATTCTTTTCTATGTTTTTAGTTTTTTTTGTTTTAGTTACTTGTTTTATTTCTAATAATGCAAGTTTTCATGTAGATATATCTAAAATCTATGTAGAAAGAAAGAGACAATTGTAATCCATTCATTATCAGTTTTTATCGGTTAAATTTTAGAAGTACTTACGACTTTTATATAATAAGACAATTGAAATTCATTCATTATCAATTTTATCAATTAATCTAATCTTTCAAGCATCCATCAAAATCTCTTACTTTTTCACATATGACTAGAGAGCACGTTATTTGATTTTTCAAAGTAAGCGTCTTTCTCTCTGTCTCCTTGATTGCAATTATTGACTTTTGCAGGGTCATGTGAATTACATGGCGGAATGCACATCGAGAATGCTGGACGGATTTGGAGGAATTGTGAGAGGCGGGTCGGCGGAGATTGAGATAGGCGAGCATCTTTGCAAACTGGCCGCCGACATAATTGCGCGCACTGAGTTCGGTAGCAGTTACGAAAAAGGAAAGAAGATTTTTCAACAACTCAATTCATTGCAGAAGCTTTCGTCAAAGTCGGGGAGATATTTATGGCTTCCAGGCAGCCGGTATTTTCCCTTTTCTCTTCTTCCCACCAATGAAAATTACCGCATTTCCCATTGCTTTCATTACCCATCATTTTGAATACTAATGTAAAAGCGACGTGAGAGTATTTTACGTTTTTGTCAACATGGGGGGTGACCAAACATTTTAATCGGTCGATCAAAGCAAAGTTAGTTGCCCACGCTGCACCAATATATATTATTTTCTACCGTACTGAATTATTGCCGTCTGCCGTTTTCTTGTCATTATCCCTCGCCGCCCCAGGTATTATTATTAACTAGTCCCTGCCTTGCCTTCACTGTGCTCCTCCCTGTTACGTAGATATATAATAAGCCATGCAGTTGTCAACCTTGAAAACAGCCTTACCCAATATAATATTTCGAGCCGTCCTCAGCAACATTTAATCCCCTCATTAAAACATCCAATTTGGAATTATTTTAATCTGTCAGAACGGAGCTGTTTCACACGGCAAGACCTATAAATGATGTCTGACGACAGCCCCATTCATAGTGAATTTCAAAGCTGCATCTGTGTTATCAAATTGACTCCAAAGTTTGGGCCTGTGCCATTATTTCCATCAATAACTGTCACCCCAAAAATTAATGCAACGAATTTTGCTAAAACTGCAAATGACCCAGAGTGAGTGAGTCAAATCAAGTTATTATCTTGCCGGGAATATCCCATTACCTTCCCTCTCTCTCTCCCCTAGCTGTCATTGTGACTGGACAGAGTGATGACTATCACCCATGCCAATCCACTCCCGCACAAAATAAATATAAGAATTACACGGCAGCGATGGATTTTCAATAGAAAACTGATGTGTGTGTTGTTTTGACAGCTTCCTCCCTACGAGTTTCAACCGTGAGATCAAGAAGCGAAAGCAGCAAGTAGAGAGCGCCCTCATGGAGATTATCAGAGCGCGACGAGATTCTGTCCACGTCGGACGCTCCACGTCCTACGGCAACGATCTTCTCGGATTGATTCTCTCCAGTAACGATGGCGAAGGTGTCAGCTTGACCAACCAACAGCTAATGGACGAGTGCAAGACGTTTTTCTTCACCGGTCAAGAGACCACCTCCCTTCTCATGACGTGGACAATTATGCTCCTCGCCTCCAGTCCCCACTGGCAAGAAAAAGCCCGCGCAGAGATCATACAAGTCTGCCAAGATTCCCCGCCCTCTTTCGCCGACCTCCCCAAGCTCAAAATCGTAAGTTCAACAAATACCCACTTTACAGATTAGTTTCTTAGTTTCTTCGTTGGATCATTTGATTGAAAGAGTTCTTGAATCAATAGAATAGTTGTAAGTTTCTAGATGTCTTTGGATATATCTAAGATCTTTATATAATGATGTGATTGATGAACAAGTACTTCTAATCTTTTGAATCAATAGAACAATTATACGTTTATAGAAGTCTTTAGATGCATTTGTGATCTCTATATAATGATGCAATTGATCATTTCATCAAGAAGTTCTCGCAATCTCTTGAATCGATAGAATAATTGTAAGTTTCTAGACGTATTTGGATGTATCTAAGACCTCTATACAATGACACACTTGATCATTTCATCAAGATGCTCTTATAATGTCTTGAATCAATAGAACAATTGTAAGTTTCTAGAATGTATCTAAGACCTCTATATAATGAGCCAATTTATCATTTGACCAAGAAGCTCTTATAATATCTTGAATCAATAGAACAATTGCAAGTTTGTGTAAGTCTCTGAATGTATCTATGACCTCTATAGAATGATGCAATTGATCATTTGACCGAAGCACTTTAATCTCCTGAATCAATAGAACAATTGTATGTTTCGACAAGTCTTGGGATGTATCTAAGACCTCTATATAATAGAACAATTGATCATTTGATCAGGAAGCTCTTTTAATCTCTTGAATCCTTAAAACAATTGTAAGTTTCCATAAACCTTTAGCTGCATCTAAGACGTCTATATAATGATGCAATTGATCATTTATCAAGAATCTCTTGTAATCTCTTAAATTAACAGAACAATTGTAAGTTTCTAGAATTCTTTAGATGTATCTAAGATCTCTATATAATGACACAATTAGTCATTCAATCAAGAAGCTACTATAATCTCTTCAGTGATTAAATCGAATAGAAGTCTTTGGATGTATCTAAGATCATTATATATAATGACGCAATTATAAATCATTTTTTATTAGTTATTATCAAGAAGCTCTTGTAATCTCTTAAATCAATAGAACAATTTATTGATATTTCAATTTCGCATTCGCTTATACGAATTGAATTGGATTGGTATGCAGTTGGGAATGATACTGAACGAGTCGCTGAGACTATACACCCCGGCGTCGATTCTACCAAGGCAGGCATTCGAGGATGTGAAACTGGGAGAATTAGAGCTGCCCAAAGGGATGTCAGTATGGATCCCAGTTTTGGCCATCCACCATAGCAAAGAGTTGTGGGGAGAAGATGCTAACGAATTCAATCCACAACGCTTCGCAGAGGGCGTTCACAAGGCTTGTAAACACCAGATGGGATTTTTGCCCTTTTCCACCGGACCCAGAATATGCGTTGGACAGAGTTTCGCCATCATGGAGGCCAAAGTTGTGCTGGCAATGATACTGTATCGATTCCGATTCACTCTCTCACCCAATTACAGGCACGCACCTGTCTGCGTGCTCACGCTGCAGCCCAAACATGGGGTCCAGATCATCCTTGAACATTTGTAATTTATGATATAGAATTCATATATAGAGCGCGCAGTCGGTGCAGAGAAGATCGAGAAGCGGCCATGTAAACTTTTGTTACTATTGGTGCAAAATACACCGAGGATAATACGTTACTTACCAGGTGAAAAAGGTATCGATGAGTAAGTATTTTCTAGGGTCTCACTCATCTCAAATGTTCGCTTCACTTTCACCATAAATTTTGGCCCACTTTTTGCCGATAGAACGGGTCAATGGTGAATTATTTGAGTTTTCTATTAATATAATCATTAATCATGCTCTATTACATGGCTTATTTGGTAAGGGTCTTATTCAAATCCTAAGCACTTTTATAATCCAAACAAAAGCATATATATGATTGTTGACAAAACAATGTACTATAGCCTCCCTCATACTATTTTTGCATTTCGTAGTGTTCAAATAAACTTTTGAGAAAACTATGTGAGTTATTAATTAAAAATTTATTAAATATAATTTTACTAATTTGAAATTCATTGAATATAATCTTGTTAATTAAAAATGATAACCTCATTAATTAAGAATCTTGTGAACTGCTAATTTATTATTAATTTCTTAGTCCTTATTTTGTTATAATCTTTTTAAAAGAATTTAAATAATGAATTCCATTTAAGAACGTTTCTTATTGCTTGTAGAGTTCATTTAACATCAAATCAAAACCCTGAAAATTCAAGAAAGTATTAAAAATATATATATTTAAAAATAATAATAATAATTAGCAAAGTTAACTCAAAAGTCATCAAGGTCGGCTACAAGCATACAAATATACAAGCTACTAGAAACCCCAGCAAAGAACCAAATTAAACCTAACAATAACAAGATATTGATTATTTATAATTAGAAAGTGGGATACCTGAAAGAGTGAGAGGATTTTGTTACTCATTCAATTAGGACACCAAATCCACCTTTCCTTCTAACTAGAAATAACATGACAATGATTGATATCTTCATATAATTTATTTCTATTGTAATAATTGTTATTTTTCTACAATTCAAAACATTGAATTAGACATTTACATGTAACGAACAAAATAAATGGACTCCAAAATTGGCTCCAATTCAAATATGGGTTCACATAGGTCGGACATGACACATACCATACTCAATTTGAGTACAATTAGAGAATACAATAGGGAGGCCCAATGTGACATTAATGCAGGGGCATCCAAGGTTTAGGTGGGGGCATTCTGTGTCCTCGACAAACTGCATGGAGTGTTTGTGTTTTGGCCGGTTTTTACTTGGTTGCAACCTTGACCGACGGTCTCGGTCATTGAAGGAGGCTCAGTCACTAAAGGAACTCGGTAGGCTCTAGCGCTCGGTGAAATTGTTACTCGGTCATACCTGCGGTACTTGGTCGATACTGGTGCTTGGGGATGTCTGGCGTGCTCGATAATTTTACTGTCGCTCGGTAGTTCTGACTTATCGATTGGAGTTCTGTGTGATTTGTTGAGCCGACTTGGTGAATTAATTGTTGGTAGCAATTGTCTTGAGCCAACATGCAGAATTAAATGTTTGTATACATTTGTGAGCCGACTTGTATGGCATTTAATTATTTATTTTGGGGAGTTAAAGTTTTCATCCAACCGACTTGTGGCTAATGATTAGTATTTAAGGAGGGCTTGGGTAGCTGTTTAGGGAGAGATTTTGGAGAGATCAGAACTTGGAGACTTAGCAGATCTGGAATTCAGATGCGAAGCTGAAGTTGGTGAAGTTTTGGAAAAGTTCTTGATGTTCTTGCAGATCAGATTGTAATATGATAGTCCTTTGTAGCAGAGCTAGGGGTTGCACACTTGGGAACAAGGAGATTTCTTGGAGGCTTGCGAGCTCAAGTTTAGATTTGTCTTAGGGTTTCCATCAGCTTCTGATTGTCTTCAGAGTTGAACTAGCTGAGATTGTATTGGATCTGGTTGTGGATCTTGCAGAATTGTTTCATTTTGTAATTGGCCCTAACTCGGAAGGCCTTACAGTCGGGCATGTTAATGCAAATTATTTGAAACATTTATGGTGTTGTCTGTTTTGTTGACTATTCTACTAATTAATTCTTTTGGCTGCAAGTTTTGGATTGTCCTTCATTGGATCCATCATCCTTGACTACATTAGGTGGTATCAAAGTGAAGGTTTTGTTCTTGTTTGAGAGAAAGTTGATCTTGTTGAAGCAGAGATTGTGCATAATCTAGATTGCAAATTTGAAGCATTGAACTTATGAAATTGTGTCGTAGTTCTTTACAAGATTACAAGTTGAGATCTGACTTGTTGCAACTTGGAAAATTGTCACAAGGTGGTCGATGAGGGTTTGTTGCAAAGGGTTTCTCTTATCTTTAAGGATGCCTCTGAGAAGATTAAACCCTAGAGTTATTTCTGATCTTTTTGATACTATTGAATCTCAGATCACATAGAAAGTGAAATCAAATTTCAGATCTGAGTTGGAATTGATGAAGAATGAGATGGTCACTGAGATCATGAGAACTATTGCTGGTATACCTCAGAATGTTGGCACTGAGGATGGCTAGGAAGAAGCTGTTAAAGAATTTGAAATTGCTGGATCTAGTGGTGATGACTAGAGGAACAGATCTGGTGAAGACAAAACTGCTCGGTTGCCTAGATCTGCTACTTGGTTTAGTAATTACCGAATGGAGGTTTCTACTTTCTCTGGTACTTTGAAGCCCGACAATCTGATTGATTGGATTAGTGAGCTTGAAGATTTCTTTGAGCTGGAAGAAATTGAAGATCCTCTTCGGGTGAGATTAGCATAGACAAAGTTGAAAGGACATGTTGCTCTTTGGTGGAAGGAACTACAGAGAGACCGAGAGGATGAAGGTGAAACAAAGATCAATCGGTGGAGATTGATGATGACTAAGTTGAAAGCTAAGTTCATACCGGCTGACTATGAGCTTGACTTGTTTAAGAAGTTGTAGAATCTAAAACAGAAGGATTTTTATGTTGAAGATTATACCGAGGAGTTCTAAAAACTTACTATTCGATCTGGGCACCGAGAGCTTGGTAAGGAAAAGGTAGCTCGGTATGTGAATGGTCTGAGATTCAATATTCAAGATGATCTTGGCATGCTGAAGATTGATTTTGTTGAAGATGCTTATTAGTATGCTCTAAAGGCAAAAGATAAGTTGAAGAGGAAACAACCTAGTAACTCTTGAGGGAAAGAAAAGGTTGATCACTCGGTGAAAGATAAGCCGACTGATGCAAAAGATGAACAAAAACCTATGGAACCAAAGAAGAAGATAGGTAGAGTTATCTTTAAGGGTACTTGCTATAACTGTGGAGAGGAAGGACATTATTCTTTTAAATGTACACAAAAGAAGGTTGACCGATGAACTGCTGTGATGAATGAGAACATTCACAAAGAGCCTGAATCAGAGAACTTGCTGCTTCGATGAATATTGCTCAGTACAAAGGATGAACCTTGTCAAAGGAGTAACTTGTTTAGGACCTGATGCAAGACTGAAGGTAAACTCTGTGATGTTATTGTTGATAGTGGTAGTACTAATAACCTTGTTATTGAGGACCTGGTTTAGAAACTTGGTTTGTGTAGAATGAAACATCCTAGTCCTTATAGGCTGGGTTGGTTGCAAGATGTTCATACTTTGGAAGCCAGAGAACAATGCTTCATTAATGTTCAGATTGGCTAGTACAAGGATCTTGTGCTTTGTGATATTGTGAAGATGAATAGTTGTGATATATTGCTCGGTAGACCTTGGCAATATGATTGCAGAGCTATTTATGACTGTGTAAGAAATGTGTTTACTGTTGAGAAGAATGATAGGAAGTTTTCACTAATGCCTTTAATGGATGCAATGCTTGGTAGGAGAAGCCTGAGTATTGGTAGCCGAGTTGAGATTGTAGATCCTGAGAAAATGAATGATCAGTATGAAGAACCAACTTGTACATTGTCCATGAAAGACTTGAAGAGATAGAGGAAACTGAAGTGGAAGACTTTGCAAGCACAAAAGGTGGAGGACTTGTATGTGAGGAGCCAGTTTGGGATTTATATGTTGAATCTTGAAAGATGTTCTTCTCACATATGAACATCTTTTGGAACCTGGGGTCTCTAATGCAGGGGCATCCAAGGTTTAGGCAGGGGCATTCTGTGTCCTTGACAAACTACATGGAGTTTTTGTGTTTTGGTCAGTTTTTACTCAGTTGCAACCTTGATTGATGATCTTGATCATTGAAGGAGGCTCAGTCACTGAAGGAACTTGGTAGTCTCTAGAGCTCGGTGAAATTATTAGTCGGTCATACCTGTGGTACTCGATCGATACTAGTGCTCGGCAATGCCTGGCGTGCTTGCTAATTTTACTATTGCTTGGTAGTTCTAACTTACGAATTGGAGTTCTATGTGATTTGTTGAGCCAACTTGGTGAATTAATTGTTGGTAGCCATTGTATCGGGCCGACATGCAGAATTAAATGTTTGTATATATTTGTGAGCCGAATTGTATGGCATTTAATTATTTATTTTGGGGAGTTAAGGTTTTCATCCAGCCAACTTGTGGCTAATGATTAGTATTTAAGGAGGGCTTGGGTAGATGTTTAGGGAGAGATTTTGGAGAGATCAGAACTTGGAGACTTAGCAAATCTGGAATTTAGATGCAAAGTTGAAGTTGGTGAAGTTATGAAAAAGTTCTTGATGTTCTTACAGATCAGATTGTAATCTGATAGTCCTTTGTAATAGAGCAAGGGGTTACACACTTGGGAACAAGGAGATTGCTTGGAGGCTTGCAAGCTCAAGTT